>CM054061.1:364938744-365381949 GCA_028641055.1 Alopecurus myosuroides
CCCTTACATGAACTATTCGTCATAACAAAGTGGCGAAGGGATGTTAAAATATGTCAGCTGCAACCCTGATCATGGCTTTGATAGATAGTGCCTTGACTATGTCGCTATACTTTGGAATGACGAGAAAGTAACACTAGAAGGACCATTACCTACATTATATTGGGTCTGTGTGGAAGGGTATGTAACAACAAGGTATTCTCCAATGTGGCACTCCCTTTGCAGGAGGTGGAGAGGTTGGTGCACTGAGATTGTGCCGCAAGCCCTTTCTTTCTCGGACGATCTGGGAGACCGATCTCCCTAGAGCTTCTCTGCTTTTCCAATGCCCCTTTTCTGATCTACTTTGAGGTCCACGTGTAAATAAATTTATTTCAATTTAATCCAATCATAGAGAACCTGCCTTCAACCCTAGAAAAACGAACATGGAAGCCGTAGCAAGCTGAGGAATACATCAGGCAAGGGACAAAAATTTAATTTATATTTCTTTTAAAGCAAAACCCAACTAACACGCATTAATGATTTTTCTATCTTAACATGCAAGCTATCCACATCATCCATTCTCCTAACCAATCAATTGTCCATGTCATCTCCAATTATATTGATTAATCACTACATGCAAACTAGAAATCATCCATTTTTTTAAACCATCCAATTATTCATAGTGATAATTTAAAATAGATATACAACGATTAGTTAAGATTTGCATATTCACATATAAAACATGATGTATCACATCTTTTATAAATTTTGTTTACAGTATATGATAGATTCTAAAGTGATCCCGCGGCAACGCGCGGGGTATCCTTCTAGTTCTACATATAATGAAGCCTAAGGATGTACTCTGCATTCACTTGTCATATGAGACATAAAAGTATTGGAAAACTATATAGTGCTTAAGTGACAACCTAACCCCCAAGTAGAAGTGTGGTAGGACACCCCTAGCACCGCCAATGGACCCTCCCCATCTCTCTCTCGCTACATGCTAAACGTTTCACAGGAAAAGCGTGTGCGGCGGTGCAACTTCTATGTGTTAAAGTGGAAATGCACCTTAGTGGCGGTTCGCATGGTGTACCCTTGCAGCAGAGCGGCCCGACGTCCGCCTCTGCGACTGATGTTTACTACACAATTCTATTCTTGTACACCCTGTTAGGCCTCCAAATACATAGTTTTCTAGGACATCAGCAATTTTGCTTTAGTGGATGACCCAAACTTTATCGAACCAAGGTAGGTGTACGTAGAAAGTATCCTTCTCAAACAATTCTGCAATCAAGATCTATTAAGTCTCTTGTGTCACCAATACATCTAATACAATGGGCAAAGTTTAGATGCACTATTTCAGTGAAGGGACGGTAAAAGAAGTGTAATATGTAAGGTAAAATTTGATTTGTGTAATCTACAATAATAATGGTAGGAAGATAACATGTAACTCAGATACGAGAGAGGACGCCACAAAACCTAGATCAAATTGTGTGTCTCTAGGTGGAGAGGGGGTCCTCCTATTTATATTGGCCAGGGGAGGCTTTGAGGGGGAGGGAGGTTCTCCCCTCCCGATGCCCTGCCGCTCCCATGGGCTCGGTGGGCGTTGGCTGACATAGGATTGGGGCAAAGCAAAGGGTGGTTGGTTGCCCTTGATGGGTTTGCCGGCCCATGTGGCTATCCTCCACATGGGTCTAACCCAGTATGAGTAGCCCATGGACTTTCGGGCATTTCTAAAACCTTTCAAAAAAAATCGTGAACCTTCTAAAATATTTCGATGCCTTTTATGGTTTATCGGAACCATACCGGAACTCCAAAACTCTTCATATTTCCTCTCTGTAATGTTCTGCAATCAGTATAACACTTTCTATGATTATAACCACTGGGACAAGATTCGTCAATCTACGTGAGGTCACGAGGTTCATAGAACGCTTATCTTTTTTTACCTGGGCTACGGCGGGCTCTTAGAGCCAGCCTGAACAATTTAGTGAAACAAACACCCGAGCAGGTGCAAGGTTTAATATGTTACAAGGAGGAGAAATGGATTACATGGGGGTCGGGGAGACTCAAGGGGGAGCAAACTGAATACACCAGGAATTAATAAGGCCAGTCGTAATCAGGGTGGTACATCTGTACGCCCAAAGGCGGAGATCTTCGAGGATCCGACGAACGGTAATAGGTAGGTGCTCGTGAATGCCGTTGAAGCTGAAGGCATTCCGCCGCTTCCATATGTTCCAGGAGACCGCGGTGCATATGGTGGAGTCGATGTACGAGCTGCTGCGGGCATCCCACAAGTCTTGGACTCCCAAAATGCCTTCTCCCCCGTCAGGGAAGAAGAAGTACCAAACCTCGTGGGCGTGACGGCAGAGGACGAGCAGGTGATCCCTGTCCTCGTTGAGGCGGCGGTGAAGACAGAGCGGAGAGGAGGCGAGCTGGTGACGATGGCAATGCTCGTTCGTTGGTAGACGGTTCCGGCGAGTGGGCCAGCTGAAGATTTCACACTTGAGTGGCGCTGCATTGCACCAAACCTTCGTGGTTCCAAAATGATGGCGTCCAGTTCACCCCGAAGGGTAGCAAGTTCAGCGGTCGCGCAGGAGGAGAGTATGGGGACGAGATAGAGGCCATTATAGAGAGCATGGAGTGCCTGAACGTGAGGCTTGGTGGAGTGCGAAAAAAGAGCGGGGAACCATTCAGAGAGAGGCTGATCACCGAGCCTGGTATCAAGCCACAAAAGCCGTCAAGGTCCCATTTCCAATGACGACGGCGGTGTGAAGGCTAAACCAGGGAGGCTAGCAGCAATGTCTTTCCAGACGGGGGTGTCAAGGCGGTGAGCGGCACCGAGGTCACGACGAGGCCCCTAGTGATATTGGCAGCAAAACACGGAGGCCCAAGGTGGATTATGGGAAGAAAGGAGCTTGAGAATGAACTTGGAGAGGAGAGAGGAGTTCTATTTTGGAATGGAAAGAACACCAAGCCCACCAAGCTTTTTAGGGGAGCATTCGACATCCCAAGCAACTTTGCAGTTTCCCCCGCTGAAAGACTCTTCGCCGGTCCAGAGGAAGGCGCGCCTACGACGATCAATATCCTCCACAGCCCCCGCGGGGAGGATCCCCGCAGCCATGGCATGAGAAAACTTCACCGTGATCACCGAGTTGACAAGAATAGGCCGGCCACCAATCGGGATAGAGACCCCTCTCCAACCAGCAAGGTGGATGTCGCACTTGGAAATAATGGGAGAAAGGTCAGAGAGTCGGGTTTTGGATGGGCAAAGGGGGAGTCCGAGGTATGTTTGCGGAAATGATAGACGAGGCACCCAAATGCGGCAGCCATGAGGGTGACAGTTTGTTCGTCGGTCTGAATGGGGACGAAGGTGCTTTTGTGAAAATTTATGATAAGGCCAGTGGCCTGAGAGAACTGATCAGGAAGGTTTTTAAGATTGGTGACATATTGAGGAATGGAGAGAATGATGATAAGTGTGTCGTCCGCATATTGCAGGATTGGGCCGGGGAGGTCGTCTTCAAGGGGGTGAAGGAGAAGCCCCTCCCGCGAGGCCTGGAGCAGGAGTTGTTGGAGAACATCAGCGAGGAGGTTGAAGAGGAAGGGGGAAAAGGGGTCATGTGCCGAAGCCCTCGCCTGCACTGGATCCACCTAACCGGGATCCCACTGAGGAGAACGGCAGTTTGGCTAGATTGGTTTAAACAGGAGATCCAAGCTCGCCAAAGTTGCGGGAAGCTCTTGGCCTCTAGGATTCTATGAAGGGCCTACCAACTGATGGAGTCGAAGGCTTTGCAGAAGTCTAATTTGAAGACGGCAGCCGGGGAGGAGCGTTTGTGGCAAGACTGAACGATGTCCGCGGTGTAAACGAAGTTTTCAGCAATGGACCTTCCTGCGATGAAACCAGTTTGGTCCGGGTGGACGAGGAAGGGGAGAAGAGGGCTAAGCCGAAGGGTGAGGCATTTAGTGATGGCTTTGAGACTGGTGTTTTGGAGGGATATAGGGCGGAAGGTGTCAGGCCGGTTTGCCCGAGTTATTTTTGGGAGGAGGATGATGTGAGACATGTTAATCGGCCGTAGGTCGGCCTTGAGGGAGTGGAAGTCATTGAGAGAGGCGATATTGGGTTTTTAACAAGATACTAGAAGCGCTTGAAGAAGGCCGGGCCGAAACCATCAGGGTCGGGGCTAGAAGAGTCATTCATGGAGAAGAGGGTAGTATGAAACTCAGCTAAGGAGAAGGGTTTGACGAGGGAGGCAGCTTGGAACGAGTCAAGAGAAGTGGACGCAACGAGGCCCCGAAGGTCCAGAACCGAGGTAGTGGGCACTAGCTTACCTAGGAGGTCGCTGAAGAATTGGTGAAGCATATGAGCTTTAGCTTGGTGGGAGAAAAGAGGGGTTCCAGAGTCACCATCGAGGATTTTGATTTGATTTTTGCGAAGGCGACCCGAGGCGCAGAGATGAAAGTAGCGAGAGTTTTCGTCCCCCAGCACACAATGCTTAATTTTTGCCCGGTGGCGCCAGTAGGCAGCCTGAGAAGCGTTAAGGCGAGAGAGGGATGCCTTAGCCAGGAGGCGCAGCATAGATTCCAACGCAGAGAGGAGCCTACTATCCTCAACCTTGTCAAAGAGAGAGATTACCGTACGGCAGTTTGCAAGAGAGATGGCGGGGAGATGCCTGGAACGGACCCACACGCGAGCAGATGATCTGATACGTTTAAGGCGGAGGTTTAGTTGGACGAAGAGGCCAAGAGACGAGGTGTTGGGGTTGACGCTTAGCACGTTACTAGTAGCTAAGGAAGAGAACGAGCTGTTAAGAAGGCATGAATTTTCAAGGCGGAAAATGGTGCTACGAGGTGCTTGGGAAGATTCCTCAAGAAGAAGGGGGACGTGGTCAGAAGTGGGACGAAAGGAGGTGGTGAGAGTAGAGTCAGGTAGTGTAATGCTCCAGCACTTTTTGACGAGGACACGGTCAAGACGGGCCAAGATTGGAGGGTTTTGCTGGTTGGACCAAGTAAACTGTCGGTCCAGTAGGGGGATGTCGAAGATGCCGCAGGAGTTGATGAAATCATTGAACCAGCCAGGTTCAACAGCATTGAAATTGCCATTAGATTTATCTCGAGGAGAACGGAGGAGGTTGAAGTCTCCGAAAATTTCGATGGGGCCATGCGAGGCAAGAAACTGAGTGGAGAGAGAGTTGAGAAAGGGTGTTTTCATATAGTGGTCGCAGGGGCCATACACGTTAATAACAGTGAGCGCAAGGTTGTTCAGGTGGAAGGAGAAGGAGGTGGTGAGCGATAAGTCGTCGATGTGATGCTCCTTGAGCTCAACGATCCTGTCGTCCCATGCATTGATGATGCCACCGAATGCGCCATCCGAGGGCTTGAAGACAAACGAGCGCAGATGAGGGGGAAGGAAGGAGGAAACTAGGATGGAGGAGACGTACTCCAACTTAGACTCCTGGATGCAAAGGATGGATGGGGCAAAAGAGTCAACAGTGGCTTTGACGTCGCCGTGTTTATCCTTGTCTCCAAGGCCCCTAGTATTCCAACAAGCGAGAAGGAGTCTAATAATCCTGGTCACTAGTAGCCAACAGGTAAAAAGGAATGAGGTCCAGCTACCAATTAACAGGAGCAGCAAAAATACAAGGCACATAGAAGCTTCGAAAGGCATAAGCTAACGAAACAAGAAATGAAGGAGGCATCAGGCTTGAGTGGGTGCGACTCAGTCTCCAAAGGCAGGCCTTGTGCAGCTCGGTCAGAGAGGGCCCTAAGTGGATATCATAAGCCTTTGACCCAGGATCATGGAGGAGAGGGAAGGCGTAGACGGGCACATCGGCCCCAACCCAGTAGAGGCAGCAGATCATGGGATCCGGTTGGTCTCCGAGATGGTGAGCTGGCCTAGTTCGAGCTCGCCTGGGAGATGTCACACGCGTCAGCAAGGGCGACAATGTCTTGCGCAGCCAGAGCAGAGGAGCCTTCCATGGCGACAACAACCGGGTCATTGAGAGGCAGTTCTCCCGAACGCAGGGCGACCTCCTGCCCAGCGCCCTCCATCCTCCTCTGCTTGCGCTTCATCGTTTTGTCCACAATGGACTCACGCAGGGCCAGCTCCGAGAGGGCAAGGCGGGAGCTGCGGCAAGGGCCAGAGGGATCTGTAAGGTTCAGAGGCGGCAAGAGCATAGGGGCACCAAGCTCAGTGTCAGAAGGCTCCAAGCTCAGAGGAGTGTCCGGTGCAGTAGTGCTCACCATGTCAAGAGCGCCAAGGGCATGCGGCAACGCCCCGCCGACGTCCACCTCCTTGTCCACGCCAGCCATGACAAGAGAGGAGACAAGTTCCAGCGGCACCTCACGCGCCTGGTCCAGAGGCGATCCGATAGCCAACACATATATAAAGAGGACTGGGTGGCGTAGGGGACCAACAGTGGCAAGAGAGCGTAGCAGCCCCACCGAAGCATGGGTGAGGTTGACCACCATGATGCCTTGGCCAGACCGGTCCTTGGCCGCAGCACGCATGGGGAGCCCGTAGGCGGCGCGTTCCCCTAGCTGGCCTAGCACGAACACTTCGTAGTACCCAAGATGCATCTTGAAGATGCCACTCTTGGACTTGGATTGCAGGGGATCCCCGATGACCGTCGGAATCTGCGGGGATTTGGCCAGAGTGTGACGCCCCGAGATCGGGCACTATGCAGATTTCAGCATTCCCGCCAAAATCCACATAATAACCGATTCCAGGTTGCCACTTGTGATAATATTACAATAGTTCACGAATATTCCACAAATTACAACAGAAACAGATAGATACAAGATGACTCAAACGGGTCAAGGATACAACTGATACAATACAAAGATCCAAATAACAGCGGAAGAAACAAACGTCCGGCTACGGACAAGATACAAATTGGACTAAGAGTCCTGAAGATAACCGAGAGCGTCCAATCCCTGCCCAGGCCAAGCCGAAGGGATTCCCAAGCTAACGTCGTCAGACTTCAAACCTGTTGACTGCAAGTTGGAATTTGCAGCCACGAAAGAGATTCGTGGGTCAGTACGGTTAAGTACTGGCAAGGGGGATAAAACCCATACTCACAAGATACCGGCGTAGCCAGTCATCACAAGATACAAATACTTTAGGATCAACGGAAAGGAAGGGGTTATTGCAAATAAGCGACAGCAGGCTGCACTAACCAACTACAGAGAGATACTACCACTTCCGGCTAACAGAAAGGAGATAAGATCGAGTATCGTAACCAACTGAAAATAAATCCAAACAAACCCATCCTGGATCTCGCCCCTTATCCAAAGAAGCAATCCGAGGATAACTCACACAGTTGGATTAATGAATAATGGATCAGGTTGTTGTGTCAATAAGACTATTACTAGTCAAGTTATTATCATTAGGTGTAAGTTGTCTGAGTACTTGTTAGCCAGTACTTTCACCAAGTCGTCACATAACCGCGGACAACACGGCTTCTCGAGAAGATTTATCCCTGCAGGGGGGTGCTCCAGTACCCGTACACACTCAAGCCACCAACTAAAACTCAGGTTGGCTTGACACGACCCAAACCATCTCTACAACCCATCCTCGGAGCCACGGAGCTATAAGGTCCCGGCCAGTCCGCTAAGCGCAGGGGTGAAAACCACACCCCCCGGCACCACAGGCCTCGCCCTATATGCATCATCATCATCATCATAAGTAACCATGGGGGATCAGCCCATTATGCAAGGAGCAAATGGAACACCCGAACTAAGTGTGGCTCTTCGGACAAGCTGCAGATCAGGTCTAAGTCGAGGGGGGTCCCATACTACCACCCGGATGCGGTGAGCACGCTCATCATGGATCAGTAGACAAGACCCTTTTCCTATTAGGGTCGACACTAGCAGGCCTCAAAACCACTTAGGGCCTCCTGCCGGTGCCTTATCAGCATATTATTAATAACAGGTTGATTGATTAACATCGAGCCCCCAGAGCATAATGAAGTAATCTAGCAACGGAAAGTAACGGGTAACAGACTCGAGCAAAACAACCTAAGCATGCTAGTAAGACACTGGCTCAAGCAATGGTTATATGTGTGGAGGTGAGGCAATATCAGGGTTAAAGGGTTCATGTGATAGGTTCGTAACAGAAACAACTACTACTAAGGCTAGCAGAAAAAAAACAACGGCAAGAATCGGTAACAAGTGATGAAAGGCAGCCATATGGCAGCAAGTGAGTATACTTGCCTGAGATCCCGCAAGGTAGCAGAACTTGTCGTTGCTCACATCATCTCAACGTCCTATCCGGGAAGAAGCAATGAACCTCGAACAAACAACGGAATGCAACAATTACTACTACGGCAAAAAGATCCAGCATGATCAAGATATGGATGCATGACAATTTAATTGATGCATAGAAATAATCTAGTTGACAAGATAAACAGATTTAAATGGACCCATATGCAATTTGAGTTGCATATGAAAAGCCCATGAATTTTTGGTTAGATTATTTGTTTTCCAACTAATCAACAGATGAAGGTGGATTAGCATGATGCATGGATGAGGGAAACAACAAAATAACAACAATAGAACCAATTGAAATAAGGGTTAACAAGTTTGGAAATTATTGGTTAAGGGTGGAAAGTTTGGTTACTTAAACATGTCACACAAGCAATTGTTGTTTTCATCAACTTAAAGTGTTCAAAACAAATAACAAAGTTCATATTTGATTAGAACACAAAATTTTGGATGGATTACATGTTTCAAATATTGAAATTGGAATTAGGATTATTTAATTATGAATGAAACAATATTAAACAATTTTTAATTGCATTAAACAAGATTTAAATTGTTTAGGCAATTTAAATTATTCAAACCAGGAAACAAAATTTATATTTGGAAAGATGAGTTGAAATGGTATGGAAGACATATTTTATTTGCATTATTTGGAAATAGTATGAATTATTTATGAATTGTTGCAAATTACAATTGAATTATTTGAATTCAAATTTGAATTGCATTTTGAAAGTTCAAAACAGAAAACAAATGAGATATTTAAAAAGCTCAGGAAAATTGGAGTGGGCTACATATAGAATTTGTGTGATTTGGAGTTGTGGTTTGAAAGATAGGGCCAAAAGAAGTTTAGGGGTATTTCTAGAATTTGCAGGGACTTGTTCGTGCTGGAAACAGATGGTGGAGGGACTCCGGTGCAAAAACAGAAAAGGCAGGGGCCTGGATACGAAATCACCAGATCCAGACCTGGATATCATCTATCACCGGGAGTAGATCTAGCCATAGGGGATGACACGCGGGCCCTGCAGCCGCGAGATGCTGACGAGGATCGACGGCGAACAAGGTCACCGACGGGTGGGCCGGCTCCCACGCGGTTAAAATCGAAAAAAGGGTGGCGGCTTCGCATCGAGGGGGACTCGAACCTGGGTCTCCCACGGCGCGGATCGAAGCACAAGCCACTGGGCTGCTTAACAACTTGTGATAGGAGTAGCGCTGGACTGAATTTGAGGCAACCCAGCCCATGCAAAACTGGCAAAACTGACGCTCGTTTCCAACCACGACGGAGAGACAGAAATAGGCCGCCGATCGGCGTCGATCTGCAGCGCTGCAAGCCGGTTCCGCTCGAAGGCGGTTACCCAGAGCAAGAGGGGAAGAGGGGCGGGATCCAGGCGGACGGGAGCATACCGTGCTGGTCGAGGAAGGAAAAGGGCACCGCGGCCCTGACAGAGGAGGAGGGCGGACTGCACCGACGGGGAAGAAAACGTCCTCGGCGGCGGCGCTCCGGGCACCAACAGCCGACGACGCCTACACGGAACTTGGAGCTGGTGGGTAGCCGGTTCCATTCCAAGGAACAGCAACCCCTCGAGGAGCCCGTGGAGATGGGGAGGTGGCGGTGAACAGAGGTGGAGCTCACGGTGGATGTTGGGGGGGCAGACATGGAGCAGAGAGGTTCAGAGGAAGAGGGGAGAGGAAGCTGGCGGCGCTAGGAGGGGGAAGGAGGGTAGGTGGCTAGGGTTTTGGCTTGGGAAGGGCCTCGAGGGGAGATAAGGAGGGGCAGGTGGGGAACGTGTGTGCTGCTGCCTTTTCTGCACATGAAAGCGACAGGGAGGGGGTGATCGACTGTACGGAGGTGGGGGACGAAGGAGAATGGGCCAGAGGTAAGTGGGCTTGGGGGGGAGGAAAAGAAAAAGGGTTGGGCCATGCCCCTCTCCTAAGCTATTTTTTTTTTCTTTTTCCATTTTTTTTTTTTGCAAAAGATCAAAGAGAGAGAAAGGATAGGATTTTGGGGTTTTCCTTTTAGGAATTATTTGTGTTATTTTTCCAAAACAACAAAATAAAGCAAGAGCTAACATTGTTTCACAATGTTGAAAATTTAATTTGGGTTAAAGGTTTTAGTTGAGTTTCAAACAATGTTTGATTTGGGAAATTTTGGAAAAGCAAATTATAGTAACTAGGTTCAAGCAATTATGAAAACATTATTAGCTTTAATTTTGTTTGCAAGATTTTAATTCTTAAACTCCCATTTGAAATACTGCCAAGTAGGATTTGATTGGATTTGAATGTGTTATTTGCATTTACCATTAGGGTTTTGAACAATTTAAATTGTTTTGAAGTTTTGATTGGTTTGGAAAAACATGATGCAATGCTTATGGGATGCAGATGATGCAAGGAAAAAAAAAGAAAACAAACAGGTAACACCCCAGGTGTTACACAGAGCGCGGGCCACGATAAAGGCCGTAGGAGAGCGCTAGAGGGTGTGCCATGGGAGACATCCGGGACCAGGGCGCCAATCGACAACAAGACGTCTGCAAAGCCGCCGCCAAGCAGCTTGATGGTCTCCTCCTTGTCAGACTCCACCTCCGGGATGGGGGAGAAGTCATGGTCAGACGGAGGGTTAGAGTCCAACGGCAGACTGTCATAGACGATAATGGAGACCCGGCCAATGGTGCCTTGCCCACAGTGGTTTTTGACATTGATCTGCGAAGGGATGTCCGTGATGGTCTCAGCTTTGACCCTGGTAAGAATAGCAGAGTAATCAAGCCCAACAAGGCAGATTGGGTCGATGTGATGTGGATTGGCGAAGGGGGCAGAGAAGATTGTTGTGTGCGCGAAACCACTGCTCTAGTGGGTAATCTTCAATGGCGAGGGCAGCCATAACCTCGTGCTCGAATAGCTAACGGTGCTTCGTTTCATCGTGCCTGATGAAATGCACAGAACTCTATTGCCCGACGAATGGCCCATTGTGGATGGTGCGTTTTCGCGATCGTTGGGGAGGAGAAAACAGCAAGCTTAGTGCCATAGGAGGTGGTTAGGAGGGACGCGTGATTGGAGCTGCACCCGAGGGCAACCGCCTGGTGGATCGCGGTGCAGGGGAGGGCACAGGAGGGTTGACGAAGGCATAGCCGAGATGCTCAAAGTGGGCCATGTCCACATGGGGCATGTTGATGACTCCCAAGTGCAGGAGATCAATTGTAGTACCTTTCGATAAGTATTTGAGTGTCGAACCCACGAGGAGCTGAAGGTAAGCTATCTATTCTCTAAAGCCCTATAACCCTCTTATATGGCTGTTTATGCAAAGCAATAAGTTTGACTAAAAGGAACTAACTAATTAAAAGTAAGTGACGTGGAGTGTGGTTTGTCTAGTAACTAGTGAAGCAAGTTTAAAATGCAAGTAATACTAAAGCAAGTTTCTAAACAAGTTTCACAAGTAGCAAGCAGCAAATATCTCAAGTATCTCAAGGGAGCAAGTGTTCTAGCAATAGGTGTTTCATTCGTGTGGTTGTCACAATTAGTGAATCACATGTTTTAGTCTTAGTTGTTTCTTCTAGGAAGGAGCCATGAATAGGCATAGTCAAGTAAATGATCTACAACCCCTTATGATGGATCATGTGGCCAAGTAAATGACTGCACAAGATTGATTAAGACATAAAGTCCCACCGTAGCCTTACGTTCTAAGGTCCCCTATATATATCCCCCAATAACTTAACTTTGTGGCTCGGTCTCAGGTTACTGTCACTCCCAAGTCACCACCACTCCATTATGCTACCGGTGATCACCTTACATGCATTCCCCAACATATGCGTGCACTCATATATTGTACATAAAGACAATCATAGAAGATAACAAACTTGCATGCAACCAATCAACAAACTATTTCACCATTGCCAAGAACAATTCACTACTCAAACATAGACCGGGAGACACAATACATCAAGGGAATATAGTATTGCATCATACATCGTGTTTGCCAAGAGATTACAGTGGAGAGATGGAGCTGATCTTGTTGTAGATGTTGATGATGAACACACCGGAGGGGGGTGGAGCCCTCCGGGGGTGATCCCGGCGGCGTTTCCCCCCTCCGATCTTCTCCGGCGGCAGCCTTCTGTCTCTCAAGGGCAGGGGACCATTTATATAGTCGTTTTTAGGTCACGAGACACTCGGGAGAAGAAAGATCGACGGCATCGGAGCCACGGGGGCAAAAAGGGGGCCTCTCACGCGGGCAAGGAATCTGGCCGCGTGGAGGGTCCTCTTTGCCACCTGGTTGGCCTTTTGGCCCTCTACTTTGGCCCATGGTCTTCGTCTCGAAAATTCTGAACCGTGCTCTTTGGCCTTGCCCTTTTTGGAGTCCCGAAGCTCCCGGAAAGTCTGAATCACTAAAAAGTACGTTTTCTGGAAAAACAGGGTTAGAACCAAAAGAAGGGGGATTGTTTAGAAAATCCCCCAAATCATTATAAAACATGAATATAAGTTGCTAATATGTA
This sequence comes from Alopecurus myosuroides, assembly GCA_028641055.1. Classification (NCBI taxonomy): domain Eukaryota; kingdom Viridiplantae; phylum Streptophyta; class Magnoliopsida; order Poales; family Poaceae; genus Alopecurus; species Alopecurus myosuroides. Next base: position 364,951,452 of record CM054061.1, read on the forward strand.
GGAAAAACAAGTAATAACATGCAAAGTTCATGTATGCATTTTACATGCATCAACATCCCCAAGCTTAACCCATGCTCGTCCTCGAGTATGAAGGTGATAAAACTAACATGGACTTTGCATATTGAAACAATCATGGGATATCAAGGAGGATTATTCATGCTACATATAATCAAATGATTAATACTAGAAATGAGTAGCAATATAAAATTCATGTTGTAAGAAATATCAAATATGCAAGCAAAGATGTTTCATGAAAGTTCACAAAGTGTATAATGAAATAAAAGCACTATGGACCAAATGCATACACAAAATGAAAAATAAAATCCTATATTGGTCAAAGAATAGTATAATGGAAAATAGAAAATATGGTGGACACTTTTGAGAAAATTGAGTAGAGGTAAAACATGATCAAGTCTTATTTATCCTCTAAATTATTCAACTAAAATTACTAATTGAAATATGGTATCCATTGATCTAGGACTCTCATTGCCCCTTTATCACTAGCATCTTAAATGGTGAATGTTGAAGTAATGTGAATGACAAGGTGGTTGAAAGCCTCATGCCCCGTGAGTGTGAAAACCTACTCCATGATTACTCAACTTAAGATTCCTAATAAGCTTTGTAAAATCATAATAAGTACATCATAGAGAACCGCAAAGAGGTACCTCTTGCCCCATGACATGGAAACAAGCCCATGTCACAATGACAAGACAAACAAACGGAGTAGACTCATCATCCTTTTTATTTTCATTCACTATTATGCATAGCTTCTTATTTTATTGTAGGATGTGTTGTAGAGTCACTCAAGCTGTAAGTAAATTTCCACCATGATAAATCATGGCTTGGGTTAGCGGCCCAATGCGTTTCTCTAGTCATATAGATACTTACTCATCAAAACTTAATATTCCTCTATTTCACTTCGGCATGGCAGGAGTCCAAAAATAAAAGTACATGACATCAACCAAATGTAATTTTTTATGCAATGTTGAAAGCTTTCCGGTGATACACGTTTATAGCTAGCTCCCAACCACACACTTGTCAAACGGAAAACTTATGGCTCCCATTATTGGGTCATGTTTATTAGATACATAAAAAGTAAAGTGTGCCTTCAAAAGTTCGTGAGAGTCCTATCCCAAGTTCAACCCATGACAATTAATAAAGTGAATATCTTAATTTAGAACATAAATAACACAATAACATGGTGAACATACTCGGAATAGCAATGAAGCTAATGGGAAGATATGGTGGACTCACTGGAAATACTTGGCTAAGGAGTGTTGGAAACAAGTTTTTACTTGTTGGAATTTTTAAATTTTTGGCTAGCAAGAGGGAGATAGTTGACCAGCTACTATGCATGCATATGTCCATAGAACTACTCATTTCATGGCAAACTAAATAAACCAGCAATTAACATCAAGGACATGAATAAGAGATAGCTCAAGACAACATTATTGCAAATTTCTACACATAAAAAGCCTATAAATCATGCAAACATATGTAGTAGTTCAAATCAACCATGGCATCCCTATTCCAAGTAATAATACTAGCATCCAATACATTCCAACCCCAAACTCCAGTAGCTCAATCTCATATAAAATGATGGGTGTGGTCTTATCAAAACAAAAATAAAAACAACAACTAGACGCTTCAAGTCTCTACGATAAATGCTTTGCTTAGAAAAACAGAAAGTAGACGTGTGCTAACCAAAAGAGTGTAGCTCCAGTGCGGTGTTCATCACATCCCCAAGTTTATGTCTTTCACCATTCTTGGATGTCTTGAGGCGCAGCTCCCACTAGTAGAAAAAGGCCTTTCTGTGGCGCACCAAAATGGGATTCTGTGGCGCACCTAGGGGCCAGAGGGGTGCGCCACAGAATTCACGCCACAGAATTTTTTTCTGTGGCGCACCAAGGCCGTGCGCCACAGAAATGTCAATTCTGTGGCGCACCTCAGCCGTGCGCCACAGAAATTTGCAATTCTGTGGCGCACCAAGGGGGGTGCGCCACAGAATTTTTTTTTGAATTTCAAAAAAAAAGGCGGCCAGATCTGGCCGCGGGAAATTTTCGAAATTTCGAAATTTCGCCGGATTTCGTCGGATGCTCGCCGGAGTTGGTCGGTGGAGGATGGGGGTCACCGGAGTTGGTGGGGAGGAGAAGGAGAAGCTCGCCGGAGGTGGTGGTGGTGGAGGAGGAGGAGGAGGAGGAGAGGTGGTGGAGGAGGAGGAGGAGGAGGAGGAGGAGGAGAGGTGGTGGTGGAGGAGGAGGAGGAGGAGCTCGCCGGAGGTGGTGGTGGTGGTGGAGGAGGAGGAGAGGTGGTGGTGGAGGAGGAGGAGGAGGAGGAGGAGAGGTGGTGGTGGTGGAGGAGGAGGAGGAGGAGGAGCTCGCCGGAGGTGGTGGTGGTGGTGGAGGAGGAGGAGGAGCTCGCCGGAGGTGGTGGAGGAGGAGGAGGAGGAGGGTGGTGGTGGTGGTGGTGGTGGAGGAGGAGGGGTGGTGGTGGTGGTGGAGGAGGAGGAGGAGAGGTGGAGGGGTGGTGGTGGTGGTGGTGGTGGTGGTGATGGAGGAGGAGAGGAGAGGTAGAAGATGAGAAGTGGAGGAGAAGTGGAGGAGAGAAGGGAAGAAGTGGAGGGGAGAGGGAAGAAGAGGAAGAAAAGAAGGCAAATTTCGAATCCTGCCTCAAAATTCTGTGGCGCACCCCCCTTGGTGCGCCACAGAAATTTTTTTTTTTTTTTTATTTTCTAGTCAAAATCTTAAAATGGCCATAACTTTTGTTCCTTTTGGAATTTGGCGATTCTAAAAAAAGCTCACAGGCCGAAGGCGAGTGAGGTTGGGTTCGTTTTTCTCTCTAGTTTTTTTTTAATATCTTGATCATTTTTTTTCGACATCGTATGCAAAAGTTATGACCATTTTACTTTTTTTATAAAACTTTTGCTCAGAAAGTCGAAATTCATATTTCAAAATATGATTAAAAAGTAGACATTAAACTCTCCGTGCATCTATAAGGGATTTATTTTTTGATGCTTTTTAGACCTCCAACTCTTCCGTCAAAAACTACAAAAGGCGTTCCCGGGGGGGGGGGGGGGGGGTGGAGTTGGTGCGTGAGGGCATAATTTTTTCGGATGGGAATTCTGTGGCGCACGTGGCAGTGGTGCGCCACAGAAATGTCATATTTCTGTGGCGCACTAACTACCATGCGCCACAGAAAGGGAGTGTGGCAATTATTGGTGTGGCCCCCAGCTAATTTCTGTGGCGCACCCCCATCCCGTGCGCCACAGAATTCCTCTTTTCTGTGGCGCACCACGGTCCCGTGCGCCACAGAATGTCTCTTTTCTGTGGCGCATGCCCACCCGTGCGCCACAGAAATATATTTCTGTGGCGCACCAAGAAGCCATGCGCCACAGAATCTGTTCCATAGAAAGGCACTTCTCTACTAGTGTCCTCTATTCCCTGTGAAAAAACTTCACAAAACATGTTTCTCCCATTGTTTTTCTGTGGGGTGACATTAGTAAGGACAAACAAATAACATGCTTGCTGTGCAAAATTCCAAATCAAATGCTCCAGTAGATAGATAATAAGGTTCATTATGTTGTATGTTCGCTCTCTTGCTTGAAAGAAGCATGGAAATTCGATTCCCAAGCCCAAAGAGTGCATAAAACAAAAGAAGGCAGAATCTGTCCAGAAAAGCAACAGCAGCAAAACGAACGTTTTTCCCTAAGCTAGACTCGTCAAAAAATTAAGCAAAATGGCGGGGGAAATCTCACAGGAAGATCTTATTCAAGATTTTCATCGCATCAAAGTCAAGTTGTCGGAGATAATCATTGAAGATGTCACCAAAAAGGGAGGGTCCTTGCACCAACCCATAGGGTTATGCAGAGGGATATCCAGGAACGCCTAGAGCGGCAGGCTGATCGTAGGACGTGGATGACGAAGGACCTATATAAGCCGTTTCCGGCGCCGCTCCAGTTGAGGTATCGTTGATCGAGGTGTGCGTAGCTAGCTACTATTAGTTTGTTTAACAAAATTTGCTTAACTTATATAAGCCTAGCTACTATATTAGTTTAGCTCTAAACTTAGGCCTAACTAGCTACTATTAGTTTGCTCTAAACTTAGGCCTAGCTAGCTACTATTAGTTAGCTCTAAACTTAATTAGGCCTAGCTAGCTACTATTAGTTAGCTCTAAATTTAGGCCTAGCTTTATGTTTGTATATCTTTGATGTTTATTGTTTCCTTAGTTGTTTTTTGTGAACATATATGCCTTAGTTGTTTTTTGCATTATACTTACTAATATGCTTTGTGTCTATCTATATAGATGACGTACTACGTGGTGTTCGAGGGTCGGGTTCCAGGAGTCTATGACGAGTGGAAGGACTGTAAAGCACAGGTCGACAAGTTCAGCGGCAACTGTTATAAAGGATACGAGACTAGACACGAGGCGGTTGCGAAGTGGAGGGACCACCAGTCGAAACAGAAGAACAAGATGAAGACCTCCATCAAGCTACCGTTCTTGCTCACCATCGTCGACGTGCTTGTAGTCTATTTCTTCTTAGCTTAGGCCTTATCGAGTAACTATGTGGTGTCATGTTCGATGAACTATGTGGTGGCATGTTCGATGATGTTTGACTATGTATCACTATGTTCGATGATGTTCGATGAACAAAATTTGATACTTTTGCACTATGGATCACTATTGTATATTATGTTATTATCGAGTAATGTGTGACTTATATCTTTGTCAAATATCACTTCTATGTTTATATATTTGTGAAATATCACTGACTGTATTCAAACTGTATAAATACTGTAATATACCTGGTATTTATACCTGATATTTATACCAGAAACAATTTAAATTTCGAAATACTGCAGATGTTTCTGTGGCGCACCATAAAACAATTCTGTGGCGCACCTATTTCTGTGGCGCACCAGGAGGGGATGCGCCATAGAATTCACTATTTCTGTGGCGCACTGGCTGGGTGCGCCACAGAATCCACTTTTTCTGTGGCGCACGGTGAGATGCTCCACAGAATATATTTTTGTGGCGTGTATTCTGTGGCGCACCCCTGTGGCCCCAGGGTGCGCCACAGAATCCTTTTTTGGTGCGTCACAGATGAGGGAATCTGTACTAGTGCGCTCGGCGCCTACCTCGATGGCTTGCATGCCAACGATGCACTTGCCGCGCCACAGGAGGTGGAAAGCGACGACGTCACGACGTCATTGATGACTTTGTCGACATTGACGTAGAGGACGGTGGTGTGCTGCAATATCCACTACCATCGAGGCCTGAGAGATCTTTCGAGCTAGAAACGAGAGAGCATTGGTGGCACAAAAAAAACCTTCATCGAAAAACACACTAAGAAAGAAAAAACAACCGAGTGTGGACAAGTGATGAGCTTTTGTTATGCCGGTTGACATCACCATTCACTCTCACAAACGAAGATTTGAAGAGACATCACTGTCAGAAAGGAAAACAAGTAAACATCACCGCTATGCAGGATCTCATCATTATGAAACAAGCAAAAACGAACTTGCTCTCCTTGCTATGGTAGTTCCTAAATCACCTAGTTAACTAATCGTTTTTGATAAAGGAAAATCTATAATAACTAAATAGGAGCACCCCACTAAGAGATTTCTCTCAACATGCAAGATGTCCACCTAAGCATTCTTATGTAGCTGCCATGTCATCATGTTTATCTTATTAGTAAATAACTTTTTGCTGCATTCCGGTGAAGCCACAATATTTTCACTAGCACTCCTCGCCTGATCCCACGTTATTCATGTCTCTTTATTTCCTCCTTCATTGGTTTTCCCATTCGTCTGCTCCACTCACGTCAAGAAATCAAAAGACATGGTTGATTTCTCTCGGTCATTTCATCTCATCCAAACAAGAGTAACCGATGCCATGATTAGCCTTTCATAGCAGCTGATTCGTATTTTACCAGCAACCTCCTTATAGACCATCTAATACGCCCTCCTGATCGCCTCCATATTCTCTGCCGCCGCACTCAACTGCTCCGTATTTAACCATGCCCAGCACCATCAGGCGGGCTGTGTTGTGAACGAGGAGCCAGGCGCGACGTATATTCTTCTTCAATTTATTGGTAAAGGTTGTGTGTCTATGGAGTACTAATAACTAGAATCACGATTTGTCTAAAATTCTTGCGCTGGTTCGTGGTAACAGACAAGGCTCCCCCCTTTATATTGTGCGCGCGCAAATGCACAGAAACGGACTCAACCATGGAATCAAGCCCTTATTACGCAGCAAATGCGGAAGAAATTACTCAATTTAACCTGGCTGCCATGGCGTTTAAAAACCTATACCGCGTCTCCCTGATCGCAACTTTATCTTCCCCGGAGACTCGGAGTGTAGGTGGATGCTTCCGATTTCAATCTCCTCTGATTTTTCTTAATCCCCAGATTGTGTTTTTGAATCACTGGTAGAAAATAGGCCTATAGTCCCGGTTCGCCAGGGCCAGTAGTCCCGGCCGAGCAACCGGGACTAGCTCGGCGCGACTAAAGACCCCCCCTATAGTCGCGCCTCTTACGAACCGCGACTAAAGGCCCGGCCACGTGGGCGGGTGGCGGAGCCGGGGGTCGGAGGACCTTTAGTCCCGGTTGGCCACATGAACCGGGACTAAACTTTATTTCGTTTATTTCCTTAATTCATTTGGGTTTCTAATTATTTTTCACACCAATTTTTCTCTCCCTTTTTTCACTTCCTTTTTTTTCTTCAGAATTTGTATTATTTGCTTAGTGTCTAACTACAATTATTTCTAGTCAAATTACTTACTCGTGGTCAAACTTCCCGCTCGGTCACCCATCCTCCCACTACTCTAGCACTAGCGCGCTTAACTTCCAAGTTCCATCCTGTCCCGCATCCAAGTGTTTCGCACGCATGTATGTGATAGTAGTATCATATCAATCTTATTAACATGTTGGTCGATGCCACATTTCTTTATTGTTTGAATTTCAAATAAATCTTTTAATAAACAAAAGTAATGATGTAATTAATAATTTTGAATAAATAAATAAACATTAACTTTTTAATTTGTACTATTTCTAAAAATACTATTAATATATCAAAATATTCAGAAAATAAAACTAATTCATTTTTAAATCTTAAAAAATACATATAATATATCTAAAAATTAAGAAAAATAATACTAGTTCATTTTAAAATCTTAAAAATACAAATAATATATCAAAAAATTAAGAAAAATAATACTAATTCATTTTAAAATCTTAAAAATACAAATAATATATCAAAAATTTAAGAAAAATAATACTAGTTCATTTTAAAATCTAAAAAATACAAATAATATATCAAAAAATTAAGAAAATAATACGAATTCATTTTAAAATCTTAAAAATACAAAAAAATATATCAAAAAATTCAGAAAATAAAACTAATTAATTACTTTATGTCTTAATCAATCTTGTGCAGTCATTTACTTGACTATAACTATTCATGGCTCCTTCCTAGAAGAAACAACTAATACTAAAACATGTGCTTCACTAATTGTGACAACCACACAAATTCACTTTGATGATACTTTGATGATATTATGAATGTTTAACTTCCACTATCACTAATGAGGATTTTACTGTAGAATCTATTCATGATGCTACTGTAGATTTTCATTTTTAGATCATGGGTCTTAGTTCTAGTATTGACTAGATATATGTTTTCCTGGCTTGTATTAATTTTTGGTGAACAGATATATAGAAACTGTAGTTTTTCTGTTTTGTTTTCTTCATGTATTTTTGTTTGTTTGTTTTGAAATGTGTGTTTGACATAATATAGGAATAGTATAGCTAGGAATTAATATAAAAATAATATCCATTACACTTTGCAACACTTTGCAAATTTTTCCAAGTCATTTAACTTTGCAAAAATAGTTTTATGAACAACAAAAGACAAGTCTTACGATCACAGATAACACAAACATAAGTCTCAACAATACTAAGATATCCATTACATATATATACTAAGATACCCATTACATTCATAACATAGAGTCTTACGATCACAGATAACACAAACATAAGTCTCAACAATACTAAGATATCCATTACATATATATACTAAGATACCCATTACATGCATATATATCGAACGCATACATCTATTGCTCCGTCGAGTAGATGCGGAACAACTCGTAGGAGACATAAGCATCTATGGCTGCATACTTGATGTTCGTCAAGTCCAGTGGGGTCTTCTCCCATAAGAAGTGATTCTTTCGGGGAAAACCAGACTTCATGGTTTCGTAGCCCTCGTGGATTAAGGCAGTTGCCATGCGAGCCATCCCGGTCCTTGGCCCGTTCAATTGGATAAGATCCTGAAGATCAATGTAGTGATCTTCAGGTATCACAATACCCAAGCGCATCAACTTCGGACGGTCTTGCCTGATGTCAACGCTGCAAAAATCATGTCCCATGTTGACAAGAAAATCAACAAGGGCCGGAGAATGCTTTGAACTACTGCAACAACAAAAATTTCATACGTGTTAGATATTGCAACACATGTATTCTTCACATGCAACAAACAAATCGAAGATGCAAGATTGTACGTGTGCGTTACCTTGACCATTGGAAGACCAAAACGGCCTCCTTGAACGCAATCTGGATGACGGCAACATCTCGTTGATCCGCCGTATACTCCAGATCAAGCCCAAAGAACCGGTGTTCATCGGGAGCGGAGAAATAGAGATTGGTCAAATACTCAAGAGCACCGGGGAGGCTCTCGCAAATGTTGGTGTAGCACACGTCGAGATACTTGCCGCATGGTGTGGGACCACCATATCTCTCCCAAACTTCAGCCATGGTGCTTGGTGTGGAGGAAGATCGAAGAGAGGGAAGAGAAGAGAAGAGAGGAAGAAACAGAGACTCGGACGCGCACTGTAGCAATGGCGCCCTTCTGCCTCGCTCGCGAAATAAAAACCGCCGCGCGGGAGGCGAGCAGTTTGTATCTTTAGTCCCGGGTGGCCAGGCCAACCGGGACTAAAGGCAGGGAGGCCATCGGCCGGGAACCATTAGTCCCGGGTGGCGACGCCAACCAGAATTAATGCCCTCCACGCGCCTCAACGCGCTTCCCAACCCGCGGCGCATGACCTTCTGTCGCGGGTCTCCTCCCGACCCGGGACTAAAAACTCATTAGTCACGGTGCGCAACGTTTGGGGACTGATGGGGGCGTATGGAAGGCCTTTTTTCTACCAGTGAATGTTTCAGATCGTCTCCTGCTCCAAAAGATACCAGACCATTTGCCAGCAAGAGCCATTCTGCTTCGCTTCTGTAAGCTGCTGCTCCATTGCTTCACATGTCTGATTGCACCGGCAAAGCTCTCATATTTTGATTTTCTTATTTGCGTTGGATGACCACATGCATTGTATACTTTGTGACTGTCGCCGCTCACATCTAACTCCCAGCTCTAAATTTAATTAGTTAGATGAGCTTCTTTTCGTTACAATTTGAATCACACTAAAATAAAGCGATACGTCCTGCAGGTTGGCATTAGTCACACCTTCGGTGACGCCCCCAACAGTCCGTCAGACTATCACACCAAAGCTATCACGTTCTGCCGATACCTGCCGCCAACACAAAATTCTTAGGAATAAAGGCCAGTTAACATGATTTTGTCCCTTCAAATATTCTATCGTATTTATGATATATATTTTGTGTACCAACTTATTTCTTTGCTCTGTGCCTCATATATATCGATCAAACGGCATCATCTACGGAAGAAACTTCAGTACGTGAAGGTTAAATGAGAAAGCAATTACATCAGTTATGGAAACATCAAATTTGACATTTACCCATAACCGTAAGCACTCTTCTTCCAATTAGTGTTCTAATTTAAGACTACTTCTTTACGACATCTCTCGGCAAAAAGAAGCATCAAATTTACAAAACATGAAGAACTTCAACTTCAGCCTGTCAAATGGCACAAGCAAGAGTAAGTAAGTCTTCTCGAATCTACCATTCTCACTTTTTTTTATGCAAGACAACAAACATCTAAGAAGGGCAATAGACACTGTTAAAAAAATGTACTACCAATTCTCATGTCAAAAAAAAAAGTTACCCAAAATTTCTATTCCTAATGGCTACCTTGACTACACAAATATAACCTTGCTAATAATGTTGCTATTTTCATTACGTGCACGGGATCATCGACAACTCATGGAACAGCATAAGAATCCCACTACCTCACTAGTGGAAACAGGGCCATTTGTCCCGGGTCGTAAGTGCCAGTTGTCCCGGTTGTGCAACCGGGATGGGCTAGCCGGGACAAATGGCTCTCCCCCATTGGTCCCTGTTGTGCCAGGACCCGGGATGGTAAGGATGGCCCACGTGGCGAACCTGAGCCAGGGACGGCCAGGGAGTTCGTCCCGGTTCGTTTTAGGGACCAGGATGGATACCTTTTTTGAAAAAAATATATATTCCGCCAATTTTCCCCTGCCGCAGCAGGTTTTTTTTCGTTTCGTTTTTTTGGGCTCCTGTCTCGCAATCCCCAACCGGCCTCCCCTTCCCCAACCGCGTCCAGGCCCACGTCTTTAATTAAGCCCACTGGCCACATTTTTTGGTCAAAAGGGCCCACTGGCCCGCGTCTTTTATTATATTCGGTCAACGGTTCGCAGGGGTCAAAAGTGGCCACTGGCCAGCGGCCTAGTGGCTGGCTCGCCCGATCCCTTAAATTAAAACCACAGGGACGGTCAAAGGGCCCACTGCCGCCTCGTCTTCCCGCCCCCCTCCACTTCCCCACGCGCGCGGGGCCAGCTGCAACCTCCGTCACGCCTCGGCTCCCCCCCCCCGCATTCATGGCCGCCTGCAACCGCCGCCACGTTCCGGCCGCCGGTTGGCATGCCAGCCTCCCCCGGGTCCTTTTTAAAGGGCCCCCGCCGCCCGTACAACCCATTCACCCCGGCCACGTCCCAGCCAAAGCAACCCTAGCCACCATGTCCCGCTGGTTCAAGCGCCCCAGGAACGACCACGAGGCCGGGTCCTCGAGCGGCGCGCGCTCCGGCGTTCCACCGCCGCCGGCGGAGGCATTCGTCTTCGGCCCGGGAGGCGTCCGCATCGGCGGGCAGCCGCGCGTCCCCGCTCCGCCTCCGGCGTCACGCGCGCCGCCCCGCGCCGCGCCCAAGGGCAAGCGCTTCCGCCGGTACGTCTGGAAGGAGGAGGCCGAGTGGCACTGGGAACGCGCCACGCCGGTGTTCTGGCCGGACGTCCACCTTCCGGACGGCTGGCACCTGAATCCGCAGCGCATTCCCGTGCCGCCGGCCCCGTCCAGCAGAGAGGCCCTGGGCGAGGAGATCGACCGCCGGCGCGCGCTCCTGCCGGCCCACCTCCTCAGGGACCGCGCGTACGCGCGGAGCTCCCCCTACTGGGCCACCGGGCTCCAGCAGGAGCACGAGCAGCGCCGCCGCTCCTACATCCCCACAGCCGAGGAGGTGAGCACCGAAGACTACCCAGCGCCGCCGCCGGGCAGGGAGCCGGAGCTGTGGCTCCTCGAGGACATCGGCGACGCCATCCCCGAGGACGACGACCCCGAGATCCAGGCCGGCTTGGAGGAGGCCTACGAGGCCTCCCGCCGCTCCCTCGTCGAGGACGAGGTCAAGCGGTGGGAGGCGGTCCTGGCCGCCGCTGCCGCCGACGGCGCAGCCATGCCGCCCCCGCCCCCTGCGGCGCCTGCCCCTTGGTGGCAGGTAATGAACGCCGACCTGGAGGCCTCCGAGGACCAACCGCCGCCACATCCGCTGCCCCCCGGCCTGGAGTACGGGATGACCTGGGCCTGGACCGGCGGCGTATGGTCGCCGGAGGAGCTGCCCCCGCCACCGCCGCACGCGCCCCCAATGCCTCCGCAGGCACCGGCGGGCCCGCCCCAGCTGCCTGCCCACCTGTGGCAGGCACCACCCTACCACTGCATCTCCTCCGACGAGGAGGAGTAGGCTGGCGCCGGTGCGCCCCCCTAGGCTAAGCTACCCACCCCCAAGAAACGGCCGGCCGCCTGTGGCCGCGGCTCCGCCGCCCCCTATAATGTAAGCACGGCCGACCGCCTGTGGCCGCGCCGCCCCCCTATATGTAAGCAAGGCCCCTGGGGCTTTTTTAATATATATTTGTGTCCCTAGCCCAACCCCGCCGGCGGAACCACCGCCGGCGGGATCTTCCTACTCGTTCCCGCCGCTGGCAGGGCTTCGCTAAGCCATGTCCGTTGTCCTGGGTGGTCGCTCGGCCTGGAGAGAGGGCCGAGATATTTATACACCTGGGCCTCTAGTCCCGGCCCGTGCCACCAACCGGGACTAGAACCCCTTTGGTCCCGGTTGGTACCACGGGCCGGGACCAAAAACTAATTTCGAATTTCGGTGGCACCCTGCGCGCCCAAAAATTTTTAGCGCCAAAATTTGAAAATGGTTAAGTTTGCACATTAACAACTTCTATATACTTTCGAATTTGACAAAAATTCCAACATGAAAAATGCTAGAATTTGCATAACTAATTTAAATCCATTTTTTGTTTAACTAAATAATTATTCTAACTATTGAAACTATTAATTATTTTACCATTTGTATATAATTTGAATATAAATATCTTACAATTTTTGTTTTCTCTCGTGATCTTCCGAGTTAGTCCAGAGCATACAAGGCATCCCGGGTGATTTATATAAAGTTCGACAAAGCGAGTTGTACCTTATTGACACGGTGAATTTGAGATCTTCGTCTACAACAGAAAAACCATAGTTTTCCTTCGAAGGTTTACTCTGAGCATTCTTTCGCCCTCTTTTTAAAACATAGTGTGGTGAAATTTCTTTGATATTTCTGATCTCAAGAACCTTCAGTACCTGGAAACACGGAAGACCTACATTTTCAGACTTCTTGCAGCTACAAATGTATTCTGATGAGTCAAATCTAACAAAATGACCCCGACGCCTGTTTTTGACAGTTATCTCATACTCGGATATGGGTACAATTTCGCCACAGTTATAGACCACGCAATCCAAGATCAGTTCAAATTCTAATCTGAAAATCTCAAACAGTGCAGGAGTGTATGCATTAGCAGCTTGCCAAAGTAACCGCAGAGGTGCAACCCTTTGCGTCATTTGAACTCCAAGGTAGTACCGAAGATCTATTTCTATTTTAAGGATATATGTCAGGATGGTATCCGTACTATCACTTCGAAGTGTGCCTGCAATATCTGCCTACAGTTATCTCATACTCGGGTGGATGTGCCGCTCGTTGGAATAATAATGAAGTCAGGCTGGTCATAGTTGTCAGTTTTTTACCGGTCAATACAAAATACTGATCAAACAGAACTATATGATCATGTATTCCACGCTTATTATTACACATCACCAACAGACGTAGGAGAGAGAAACAGAAAAGTGGGTGGGTGTGCCGCTGGTTGGAATAATAATGAAGTCATGCTGGTCATAGTTGTCAAGCACTCAATGCTTGCCAGCTTTTGACCGATCAATACAAATTATTGGTCAAACTTGCACCTACTCCATTCATAATCACAGAATATGTATAAATATTATTTTGGCTAACAAAATCTCGTTCATACTACGTTATAAGAACTATGATCATGTATTCCACGTTTATTATTACACATCACCAACAACATACCTATCTAGTCTTCTGAATTTTCTTCGTGTCCCTTGCTTATGATCACTTCGGCCGTAACCATGGAGCATCTTCATTATTTAACGGGATGGTGGGGTCAGCTTTCACTGTGAATGGTGGAATTTCAACAAACTTATTATAATCTTCTGACATGTCTGTCGTGTCCTCGATTCCCACGATGTTTCTTTTCCCTGAGAGAACTATGTGACGCTTCGGCTCATCGTATGATGAATTTGTTTCCTTATTTTTTCTTTTCTTCGGTCTGGAAGACATGTCCTTCACATAGAAGACCTGAGCCACATCATTAGCTAGGACGAATGGTTCGTCATTGTAACCAATATTGTTGAGATCCACTGTTGTCATTCCATAAAGAGGGTCTACCTTTACCCCTTCTCCATTTAGGTTGACCCATTTGCACTTGAACAAAGGGACCTTAAAAGAAGGTCCATAGTCAAGTTCCCATATCTCCTCTATGTAACCATAGTATGTGTCATTTTTCCATTCTCTTTTGTTGTATCAAAGCGGACACCACTGTTTTGGTTGGTGCTCTTCTTATCTTGGGAGCTCGTGTAAAATGTATTCCCATTTATCTCGTACCCTTGAAAACTCCCAATAGTCGAAGATGGTGACCCTGCCAACATGTACAGCTGATCTTCAACAGTGGTGTCATTTATAAGATGTGTTTGCAACCAACTTCCGAAAGTCTCCATGTGTTCGCGTTTAATCCATGAGTCATCCTTCCCCGGGTTTGCAGACCGTACAATATTCTTGTGTTCCTCGAGATACGTAGCCATGAACATAGAATTTTGTAGAACTGTGTAGTGTGCTTTGGTCAAAGAATGCCCGTCCCTAGGTATCATTGTTTTCTTTCCCAGCGTTCCTTTTCCCCTCAGTCTCCCCTCATGCCGTGATTCAGGAACACCAATTGTCTTAAGGTCAGGAATAAAGTCAACACAGAACCCAATGATCTCCTCTGTTCCATAGCCCTTCGAGATGCTTCCTTCTGGCCTAGTACGGTTATGACCATATTTCTTCAAGACTCCCATGAACCTCTCAAAGGGGAACATATTGTGTAGAAATACCGGACCAAGAATATGAATCTCTTCACATAGGTGAACCAGGAGATGAGTCATAATGTTGAAGAAGGATGGTGGGAACACCAACTCAAAACTAACAAGACACTGGACCACATCCCTCTGTAATCTTGTCAGAATTTCTGTATCGATTACCTTCTGAGATATTGCGTTCATGAATGCACATAGCTTCACAATGGGTACTCGAACATTTTCCGGTAGAAGCCCCCTCAATGCAATCGGAAGCAACTGCGTCATAATCACGTGGCAGTCATGAGACTTCAGGTTTTGGAATTTTTTCTCTGCCATGTTTATTATCCCCTTTATATTCGACGAGAAGCTAGACGGAACCTTGATACTGTAAAGGACTTCAAAGAATATTTGCTTCTCTGCTTTAGTAAGAGCGTAGCTGCTTAAGTAATGTCGCCTATCTGTGTGCTTGTTGCTTGGGTCTTTCATACGTTGCTGGTCCTCCCGTGCTTCTAGCGTATCTTTGGACTTCTCATACACGCCCAGGAAGCATAGCAGATTGACACAAAGATTCTTTGTCACGTGCATCACGTCGATCGAAGACCGGACCTCTAAAACTTTCCAATAGGGTAGCTCCCATAAATATAGATTTCTTCTTCCACATGGGTGCGCGGTTATCAGGGCCGTACGGAACTGGTTGGCTGCCAGCAGCCTTACCAAAGATTACTTCTAGGTCCTTGACCATATCGAATATATCATTACCACTACGCAGCTCAGGCTTCTTCCGGTTATCTGCTTCACCTCTGAAATGCT
Organism: Alopecurus myosuroides; assembly: GCA_028641055.1. Taxonomy (NCBI): domain Eukaryota; kingdom Viridiplantae; phylum Streptophyta; class Magnoliopsida; order Poales; family Poaceae; genus Alopecurus; species Alopecurus myosuroides. The sequence goes on from CM054061.1 coordinate 364,966,914, forward strand.
TCCCTCCTTTCTTTCTTACGGGATGCTTGATCGAAAGAAATCTACGATGCCCCAGGTATACAACCTTTTTACATTTATCCAAAAAAACACTGTCAGTATTATCTAAACAGTGTGTGCATGCATTGTATCACTTGTTTGTATGTCCGGAAATGTTACTAAGAGCAGGCCAATCATTGATGGTTACGAAAAGCAACGCCCATAGGTCAAATGGCTTTTGTTCGTTCTCATCCCACACACGTACACCTGGTTTGCCCCACAATTGTAAGAGTTCTTCCACTAATGGCCTTAGATACACATCAATGTCGTTGCCAGGTTGCCTCGGGCCTTGGATGAGAACTGGCATCATAATGAACTTGCGCTTCATGCACAACCAAGGAGGAAGGGTTGTACATACATAGAGTTACAGGCCAAGTGCTATGACTGGAGCTCTGCTCCCCAAAAGGATTAAAGCCATCTGTACTTAGACCAAACCATAAGTTTCTCGCCTCTCCTGCAAAGTCTGGAAAGTCTCTCGATTTTTCTCCACTGCGATCCATCGGTGGTGTGCCTCAACTTTCCGTCTTTCTTACAGTCTTCTTTGTGCCATCGCAACAACCTAGCATGCTCTTTGTTTATAAACAGACGTTTCAGCCGTGGTATTATAGGAGCATACCACATCACCTTAGCAGGAAACCTCTTACGGGGGGGCTCGCCGTCAACATCACCAGGATCATCTGCTCTGATCTTATACCGCAGTGCAGTGCATATCGGACATTCATCCAAATTCTCGTACTTCTCACCGCGGAAGAGGATGCAGTCATTAATGCATACATGTATCTTCTGCACATCTAATCCTAGAGGGCAGAGAGCTTTCTTTGCTTCGTACGTACTCTCAGGCAATTCGTTATCCTTTGGAAGTTTTGGCTTCATTAGTTGAAGTAAACTCTCAAATGCCTTGTCAGTCACACCGTTCCGTGCCTTCCATTTCAGCAACTCCAGTGTGGTACCGAGTTTTGTGCTACCATCTTCGCAATTTGGGTACAACAATTTTTTGTGATCCTGTAACATGTTGTCCAGCTTCAACCTCTCCAATTTATTTTCACAGTCTTCCCTTGCATCAGCAATAACTCGGCCAAGATCATCATCGGGCTCTTCCGATGACTGTTCTTGATCACCTCCTTCTTCTGCATTCTCTTCTATTGCAGTATCGTTGTATTCAGGGAACAAAGGATCTTCTTCTTCTTCATCGTCTTCCATCACAAGCCCTCTTTCTCCATGCTTGGTCCAGCAATTATAGCTGGGCATGAAACCTCTCCGAAGTAGATGGCCGTGAAGGATTCTTTCGGAAGAGTGCTCTCTGACGTTCCGACAATCAACACATGGGCAACACATGAAGCCATTATCTTTGTTCGCCTGAGCTACAACAAGAAATGCATTCAGGCCTGCCATATACTCGGAAGTGCGTCGGTCACCGTACATCCATCGCTGCCGTGCATCCATCTGCATCGTATAATTAAGTTTATCAAAATACATTACAATAACATATTAATACAGAGATGACCATAGTACATCGACAAATACTACTTTTTAATGTATCAGTTACAGATGAAAAGGATAATTTGTTAACCTCGGTCGAAGATACCATTTTCAGTGAGCTTATGTGCGGCTCGGGAATTTCGTCGAACACCTCGTGTGCATAGTAAAATAAAACACACTAACACCACACTCTCTCACACCTCCAAGCAAAAAAAAAAGATGGAAGGGGAGGGGGCTGGGGCAGTATATATAGGGGAAGGGGGGCATTGGTCCCGGTTCGTGGACTGACCCGGGACAAATGTTCATGCGCGTGCCACGTGGCCTGTGGCTAGGCATTGGTCCCGGTCCGTGGCACGAGCCGGGACCGATATGTCCCCCACGAACCGGGACCAATGCCCCCAGGCGATTCCTGTTGCCCCGGGCGCACGAACCGGGACGAAAGCATGACATTTGTCCCGGATTCGGTGGCAACCGGGACAGCTGCCCCCTGGCCCCCTGGACGAGAGGGGTTGTTTCCACTAGTGCCTTCTGCCTGAAATTAGCTACATAGTTGATTAAAAGATAATTCTTGACCTCTACATTAATCATTTGTAATCAAGAATTCTCAATATAATACTACTACTCCATAATGATTCAATGCATGTATCTCTCCATAAGTAAGAAGTATCTCTTTCTTCACCGGTGTCTCTATGATAACAAAACCAACTACAATAAAGGTGAATAGTTACCCCAACAATATTTTTATCCAAATTTCAAATCATAAATAATTGAGTTAAAGTTGCCACCAAATTTTTTTTCCCACAATTTATCACTCAAATCATCCTTTATCTATATGTCACTAACAAATTCCCGCAGCAACGCGCGGGCTATCATCTAGTATATTTAAAAGTTGACGCCAAGCACATTTGGCCTCTATGACAACACAATATCAAGAGCTAGCCAAGATATCGATCATGCACACAAAACATTATTAAAAAACACATGACTCAGAAGTGTCATGCCAAAACTGTAAGCAAGCAGCACACCGTGTTAGAATAGTATACGTGTAGGATTAGTAGTTTGAGACAGACTAGAATTCTATCAACTTGTACTCCAAGTCTACACCCTTCTGTACCTATTTATATACCAAATTGTGAGGGGGCAAATCAATACAACAAAAATATTTAGGTTTCCACAACTTTCTGCACGCCCCACCAAGATTCAACATTAACTATCGTAATCTTGTACTTGGGATTATCAACTCCCGTTGGTGAATTGTGCTCTCAAGGCTAGATGGTTGTAGCTCGAGCATACTGTTGCCAACAAGCCATGGTCGGAGTTCAAAATACATGTTCTCCAGATGGTTAGGCAGATATTCGAGGCGGCGGTCCTCTCGAAGCTTTGGGACGGGGTAACGATTTTGCTTTGGACAGACATGTGGTTGCCAATGGGCCGATCTGAGATATCGCTCAGAACATCTTTGTAATGGTCCCGAGGAATGCGATCAGGACGATAGGGGCCGTGGAGGGGCCAGACAGTTGGTGGCTGGAAAATATCTCCCCAGACCTCACCATGCCGAGGCGTCGACAACATCGTGGCCACCACCGGCCATGGGTTTCCCCCGATCCCGAGTCCCCAGCCCCATCTACCCACCAGGTCGCACGGGACCATCCAAGAGGAGGGAGAGGAGGCAGTCGAGGACGTCGGTCTTCCAGATCTGACGCAGAGACGACGGAAAGCCCCTCGGGCTGCGCCATCCGCTCACCGCCACCCCGCCATTTGCATGTCCAGGGACGCGGGCCAGCACTCACATCCGTCGCCCGCCGCCAAGTAGACGCCGCCACCATGGACCAGGGCCGTCGCTCCGGCGTCCAGACCCCGCCGCAGGGGCTTGTCCTGCGACAACTTCAGGCGGCAGCGAGGCGGCAGAAGGAGGAGGGAGGGGTGGTGGCGCGCTAGGGTTCGCCTCCGGAGGCAGGGAAAAACAATCAAGATGTGTGTTCATCGTTCATCTTCTTTTTACCAAGTTGCCTTTTGTAAGTAAAAAATTCCAGTAAAGGAACCACATAAAAAAAATCTCTATCTTTAGTAGTACATTAAATTTAGCGTCACAATGTTTGCATTCTCTCAATGGTAAGCTTTTCTTGATTACTTTTTAACTGACATAATTACCAAGGGACTGCCACCGCTCGTATATATCTCCATCACTAATCGTGTCGCAAGGTTTCCCATCTCTATAATGGTAAGCTTTTTCTTGATTACTTTTTTCAATTGAAGACCGTTTTCTGGTCTGGTAGGGAAAGGCAAAGCAAGGAATTCATAGGTAGGAAAGTGTCCCGGCGATCGTCGTGATGGATGGACACGAGACATAAATGACTTTAGGCATAGGAATTGCTCGATCGGCCTAACTGATTAATTAATGCTCAGAAAATGCATGACGGAAGAGAAATCTGCATCGAACGTGCAGCAACAAAAGGTAGGCACTTGCATCATGCAGCAGCAAAAGCAGAGCAGTTGGGCAAAGATGATTCTTTTTTCCTTATTCGTGTCTATGTTATCTACTATCCTAGTGGTCGCGACAAATCGAGTCATCAAAGTCAGTGGAATCGCTGTGGTAGCTAGAGGAAAGAAGAAGCTGGCACAGCAGTGTCATGCCGTCGCTCCTGGAGCAGCTAGTATACTGTACCACAGTGCTTGCGTGTATCTGCAGGTGTCTGCAGTTACAGCTCCTGTTGTGCACGATATTTGATTCAGGTAAGAAAAAAACGTAACTAATTCAGCGCAGTCGTCCTTAGAAAAAGGAAAACGAGAGTGGACAGGACGAGTGACGTGATGAAAACATATGTCCGTTCATCAACAAGATCAATTATTATGAAACCAAGCAAAGATGTTCTTGTTCTCCTTGTTGTAGTAGTTGTTGAGTCATCTAGATGAGGTAAGCTGAAACTGAAGGTGTGATTGGAAAAGGAGGACCGACCGGAGTAGTAGCTAGAGCTCGAGGTCGTCCTCAGCTATCAGGATTATGGAAAGCCAATTGTCACCAACGGAGTTGATCTTATTAAATTGTTGCACTAGCCATATAGATCAAAAATCCGAACTGATGGAAAGCGCTGTGCAATATATTTATATTCTAATACTCCCTCTCACGTCTAGTCTATTTTAGTCCTTAGCGTGAGATCGGTGCGGGTCGCAGGATCTAACTGCGCGAGCAGAGTCTTGAACTTGAAACCTCTTGGCTCTGATACCATATTTAATTGATGCACTAGCCATATAGACCAAAATTCCGAACTGATGGAAAGGGTTGTGCAATATATTTATATTCTAATAGATCTACAAGTGGACGAGGATTTGTGGTCTTGTAAGGAGACGGTAAGGCATCAGTTGAGAATTGAAAGGTTCAATAGAGTTTCACCACGAGAAATAAATGAATATAGGCACAAAAATGGAATAATTTAAGAAACCTCTACAAGATGGCCTAACATAATTTAAGTAGAAGTAGAAATTTGGCAGAAAACCCATTACCTGTTCGATTTGGTGATGGCGACGCTTTGCACGTTATCTTCCCATCGGCGCTGTAGTGGAATCACTGCTCTAGGGCATGCATTTTGTGGTGATGTGTTCAGTCTTTACGTATTGTATGTTTGGCTTCGTAGTAATGTTGTTCTTTTCACATCTTTTCGGCCTGACCTGTTGTTTTTCACCAACATTCAATACTTACATATCATGGCATCAAGATAGGGAAGAGAATTTACAAAGTTCGATTCCAGCCACGGTCTGCGCGCTTAAAAGAAAAAGACTATCTCTCTACTGACTGCCTAGCTAAACTCAACATTTGAAATTCCTCTCTGATTCTACGGATAATGCTATCCTCCGATTCCTGAATTCTTTCCAACTCACGATTGTTCCTTTCCAGCCGCAGTCGTCGATACATGGAGAGGACATCTCCTTACTTTCCTTCCCTGGTTTTGAGATGTGGAAATCCGCTAAGAATATGCTACAACCAAAGGCATGCATGACAAAAAGCAGAACACGAGATCGTAGAGTTGATTTGTTTTTACAAATGGTATTTATTTTATACGTGTCGATGTAAAAAATAATACTCCCTCCATCTCAAAGTAAGTGTCACTCAAATTAGTTCAAATGGCTGTATAATTCATGTCGTCACACTTATTTTGAGATGTAGGAGAGAGTACTAGCTAGTATCCACTATGCTGTCCTAAAACGTTTACATGTCCTTGTACAAAAAAAAAAACGTTTACATGTCGACGGACTTTTACGATCTCTATTCTGAACAAAATATTAGTACAAACCTGTAAAGTCGCGCGTTTTTACCGGGTACCGCTACAAATGCTCTAGATACACTACAACTAGAAAAGTGCAGCTGGCAGAGGAGTGTCATGCCCTCGGTCCTGGACCAGCACACTGTTCGCGTGTGACTTTAGGTGTTGGCGTGCTATACATTACATATTTATTTTGTTTTCTCATTTGTACCCTATGCCACTTTTTATTTTATTTAATAGGCTGTAAAAGTCTGAAACGAAGTATGCAACGAAGGCACGAGCGAGGATCTTGAGTATTTGCAGGATTGCAGTTGCACTTTCACAGCTCATGTTCTGCGTTACAGTAGATTCAGGGTAGAATAATTCAGAGCAGTCTTACTCAGAAAAGAAAGAAAGTAGATAGAAAGCTAGTGGGAAGGATGGCGACATGGCCAGAGGTTGACCTCACGGCTCCCTCCCACAAACACAAAGTGATCGAGAGGTGTCCAGAGACTTCACTTTCACTGTCGATCTGCCTATCTGTTTACCAATTAATATGCGTGCTCATCATCAGTCGAAGAAACTCCTCCACCTATTGGTACGTCTGCAGCCCAATTTTTTTTCTTTCGTTTCCAAATAGCAAATTATCTTCAGTTTAGCTTCTGTTGGCATTTGTTTAGGAAGAGACGACAAAGAAATAGTAGTTTCGGCTAATGCTTTAAAGCATGTGGAGTTTGACCGATTAACAGTTTCTCCGCCCGCTTCAAGTAAGCCAGTCACTACTCCACTTGATGATGATTGTGGGAATGCCACGGTTGATGGACAGATGTTATCACATCCTGTAGAGGAGGTGATGAAGGTTGGGGTGGATGAGCACGGGTTAGGATCTCTTTTCGATATGTATGCTTCCGGCTGGAAATCTAAATTAGCCAAAACAAAGATAACTAAAATGCCGCGAAAAAACGCGAAATTGTATAACTCTCCAACTGTTATCCGATAAATGGCATCTTCACAAATGACATAGGTCTTGGTGACTTGGCTAAACATTTGAATATTGCTCAGTATGTTCAGGATCATAGGTTGGAGTTTGTGGCAATTTCTGATACGAGGAGACATAATTTTCAGTCGAGTGTTCTTGACCGCCTTTCAGGTGATCTGAATTTCACTTGTCATTCCATCCCCCCTCCCGTGGCAAATCGGGTGGCATCTTACTTGGCGTTAAATCAGATTCAGTGGATGTGTTAGCACCGACAGATGGTCATTTTGATATCAAATTACACCTCTGAAAGACAACTGACAACTTCACATGGAGTATGGTTGATGTGTATGGTGCTGCCCAAGAAGAGTACAAGGCGACTTTTCTCGTAGAATTGGTAAATTTGGCCAGTGATAATCTCCAACCTATTATAAGCGGTGGAAACTTTAACTTGCTAAGATTTTCGCATGAGAAAAGTAGAGGGAGATTAGATAGTCATTGGTCTGCCATTGACGGTTTAAATTTAAGGGAGATTCATATGACCGAAGGCAGTTCACTTGGACGAATAGCCCCCGGAGCGCAATTACGAAAAGCTGGATCGCACCGATTGGGTGGATAAATACACATTGGTTACGGTACACGCTCCAGAAAGTATTGAGACACTATCTCATCATGCTCTCTTCCTTCTATCTACTGGCACGTTGAAGACAAATGCACAACCGTAGTTAAGTTTTAATTAGGTTGGTTGCTGCGTGATGTATTTGATGAACTTGGTAAGAAGGTTTGGTCTAAACCAGTGATGTATGATAACCATATCTGAAGATAAAATAATAAAATGCGCAATGTACGTAAATTTCTTTAGGATGGGCTAGACACACTGCCAGGATACTTCAAAAAAAGGAAAAATAGCGCATGTGTTCCATTATTTATGAGCTTGACCACACGGCAGAGATACGGCTATTAACATCGCAAGAGATTGAGCTCAAACGCTAGTCAAATGTGTAGGTAGCTTGTATTCTTGAAGGCACAATTCATTCTTGAAGGAGACTGAAATACAATATATTTTCACAATGTTGCCAATGGGCGACATAGAAAAAGCCGTATTCATTCTCTTAATCGGGATGAAGGCCTAATCGAAGGACATGATCAGCTCAAAGCCTACATTACAAAGTGTTATAAAGGTATGTTTGGGGGTCCAGTAGAAAATGATATTACCATGGATGAGTCGCGTACGGATTATATTCCTCACGTATCAACTGATGAGAACACCTTTTTTACTGCTGCATTCACTAAAGAGGAGATTAGGAAGGCAGTTTTCACGACGGAGCATAACAAGGCACCCGGCCCAGATGGTTTTCTTGCAGAGTTTCACCAGCATTTTTAGGAAGCCATTAAACCTGACATTCTAGATTTGTTTGGGTGCTTAAATGCGGGACAACTGGATATGTTTCGCCTTAATTTTGGGGAAATCCTTTTGTTATCTAAGATTTTGAAAATAGAAAGGATACAACAGTATAAATCAATCTGTCTCCTAAATGTTAGTTTCAAAATCTTTACAAAGGTTGCGGCCATCGGGGTAAGTTCGGTAGCCGATCATGTGGTAAAACCTACACATATTGATTTTATGCAGGGTAGAAATACCCTAGACGACGTCGTGGTTCTACATGAAACCGTCCATGAGATGCATACTAAAAACTTAATTGTCTAATCTTTAACATTGACTTTTAGAAGGCCTATGATAAAGTGATTTGGTCATTCCTCAAATAGACTCTGAGAATGAAAAGTTTGTGAGAAGATTGGGGTGATTCATAAATATGCGTCCGGAGGTACGGTCGCTGTCACAGTTAATAATTACGTTGGCCGATACTTCCAAAACAAAAGGGATTAATACAAGGTGATCCATTATCGCCAATATTGTTTAATATTCTGGATGATATGCTAGCAAAGAAAATTTCCAGATTAAGGGCGGTTCCACATCTATTGGATGGGGGACTATCAATACTTCAATATGCAGACGATACGATTCTTTTTATAGATCATGACCTTCGTAAAGCTACAAACCTGAAATAAGTTTTATCAGCGTTCGAACAACTCTCGGGGTTAAATATTAAATTTTATAAAAGTGAATTGTTTTGCTATGGCGAGGCCTAGGATGCAGCTGCTCAGTATGCAAAATTATTCGGTTATGAGCAGGGCCGGTTTTCTATTAAGTATCTGGGCATACCAGTACATTATAGGAGATTGAACAATGCAGAATGGAAGCACGTTGAAGAACGTATGCAAAAAATGCTTGCAAGTTGGAAAGGAATTGTTATCTCTAGGCGAAAGATTGGTTCTCATAAACTTGTACTAACTAATATGGTAGTATATATGATATCATTCTTCCAACTTTTCAAAGGAGTATTAAATTTTTTGGATTATTTCCTATCAAGATTCTTTTGGCAAGGGGATAGTGAGAAAACAAAATATAGACATGCTAGAGTGATGTTGTTTGCCGACCAAAAGAACAGGGAGGGCTGGGGGTTCATGATCCTCAGGTCAAGGATTCCCTATGTAAATGGCTTTTAACCTACTTACCAAAGATGGTGTATGGAAAACATCCTATAAAATAAAATACATTGGCACAAAAGCGCTATCACATGATATTGGGAAAACTGGTGATTCACACTTTTGGGCTGGCCTATTGGCGACTAAGAAGTATCTCTTCCCCTATGGGGTATTTAAAATTACGGATGGATCGGAGATAAGGTTTTCAGAGGACAGATGGTTTGGAAATACCAATCTCCGAGAGTAGTATCCGGCCTTATACAATTGTATACGTCATAAGGGTGATACACTAGATACGGTTATGACAAAATCTCCTCCCAATGTGACGTTCATGCTTGACGTTATTATCATGGGACTTCAGTCTTGGAACGCCTTGTTGGATAGATTGGGTTTGGTCCAGCTATCATAGGGCAGCGATGAATTCCTTTGGAACCTAACAGAAAACATGAAGTTTTTGGTAGATTCCATGTATAGGACGATGGTTCACTCAGATGTTCCAATTGTAATAACAAAATAATATGGAAAATGAAGTACCATTGAAGGTACCAATAATAACAATGGCCGTCGTGGTCACCTTCCTCACGTGAGATCTCCAGGTGAAAACTCTTCGCCGTCTTGGTCTCGACGACGACGTTGTGTTGCGTCGTCACCCTCTTGGCGACGGAGTAATGGAGTTATGGAACCACTTGGTCTTGTTCTGGTGTGATCAGTGGGCAGGTTCAAATCTTGTCTCGAGGTCCTTACGGCACTGGCGTTGGATGGACTCAATGGCATCCTATCTCTTACATGTGACTATATGTTTGCACGACTGCGTCCTCGTTTGTTCGTTTGCAAGATCAGCGGTTCACGGCCCGGAGCCAGGCGGCCCTGTCCGACGACAGTGTGATAGATGTGGGTCGACTAGGTCCGGTGGTTTTTGAAGAATGTCGGGTGGCACCCTCTAGGTAGTTCTATCGGGTAGTTCGTTGGGATGTAGGTACTCATGTTCTTTTTTTCTTTTTTCTTTGATCAGCTTTATAAGAGGGTTGTCACATTACTTTGTATTGGTTCGGCCACGTGGTTTTATTTATAAAGCGGGACGAAATCCTGTTTCGAGAAGGGGCCACAATTGTTTGGTCGGTCGATCATGTGTGTTGAATGCATGCCATAAGTGGGTGGAAGAAGATTTGGTCAGTTAGGTCATCTCCCGCGGGGCTGCTCATTTGCCCCGGACAGGCCGGATTTGAGCAGGCCCGGACAAAACGAGGCCCTGTGGGGCTGCTCAACCCACGCCTGGGTCCGTGGCTGCTCAAACCCAGAGCAAATTTGGTCCAGATTTGAGCAGCCTGCGGACGGGAAACAGACGGGCGTGCGGCCGCGTCACCGCTCGGTAAAAGGGAGTGGCCCGCCGGTCAGTGACCGTGGCGACGGCTCGCCTCCCCCACCGGTCCTATTAAATGGGACCGCCGTCACGTGTTCGTCCCCACGCGCAGCACCAGTCCCCACACTTCCCCGTCCCCTTGGTCGGACGTGCACCTGCCGGACGGGTGGCACCTGAACCGGGACTGCATCCCGGTGCCACCCGTTCCAAAGAGCAGGCTCGAGCGGGAGGTGGAGATCCACCGCCGTCGGGGCGAGCTCCCGCCTGACCTGCGCGGCCACCCCGCGTTCGCCGTGGACAGTCCCCATTGTGACACCTGGTTCACGGACGAGCACGATCTGCGCCGCAGGTCGTACTTCGGGGCGCACCAGCGTGCGGCGCGGCCCAGCACGCGCCACCCTCTCCACCACGCCCGACGCGGCGTGGACGCGCAGCGCCGCCCCTTCGCCCCCTTCGCATCGGCGGCCCCGCGCCGGTCGTCAAGGACGAGCCACTGGAGGAGCCCCCCAGTGGTACGAGGAGGAAGACGACGACGAGGAGGAGGCCGCCATGGCGCAGCCTAGCGAGGAGCTGGAGCTGGCCATGCCCATCGAGGCCTCAACGCGGGAGGCGGCCGCGGAGGAGGCGCGCGCCGTGGCGGACGCGCTCGCGGCGGAGGCGGCGGAGGCCAGGGCGGTGGACGAGGTCGTGGCGGCCATGCGCGCTTGGGCCGCGCCCTACGCCCACAAGGAGGAGGCCGACGAGGACGAGCGGGACGAGAACCAGCCGATCCCGGCGTGGTTCGCGCCCCTCGTCGGCATGCAATGGGTGTGGACGAGGCCACTGCCGGAGGTGGACGGGGCGGCGCCCCTGCCCGTCACCCAGCCGCCCACCCCTCAGCGGCCCGCCGCGCTCCCCCCACCTTGTGGAGACCCCGGACTACATCATCCTGGACTAGGGATGCTCCGGGGAAACTCCGGCCGCCGCGACGCCACTGGCCAGTGGCCATCTAGCTAGGGCTAGATTTTTTTTTGTTTTAAATATTGTAAACCTATGGGCCCCTCTGGGGCCCTACCGTATCTATAAATTTGTCCGTTTTTTGTATGAGCAGACCCGCAGTGGGACCTGACCCGGTCTCTGTCCGTGCAGCGCGGACATCTAATCAAACAGACAAATTGCGGACCAAATTGGTCCGCAAATGAGCAGGCCCGTAGGAGATGACCTTACGTCTTGCAGTATGGAAAGGCTACGCAGCGAATTGGTAGCAAGAAAGCGGTTCACCGATGAGAAATAAATGAATTTAGGCATAAGAATAGCTGGATTTAACGAACCTCCGGAGATCGCCCTAACTGGATTTAAGCATATGGCTGGTCGCGGCAAATCCAGGCATCAAAATCGTCGGAATCTTTGTGCTAGGTAGAATAAAGGAGAAGCTGTTGCAGCAGCGTCTGTCCTCGGTCGGTCCTGGACCAGCTCGCTAGTACATCACACTGTTGGCGTGTGACTTGAGGGATGTTGCATGCTCCTCTACATTATTTTCTCTTATATTCATCCTATATATACAAGTCCTTGAGCTAGAAACGAAATATGCAACACAGGAATGTACAGTGCAGTGCAGTACAGAAGTTGCACAGCTACTCTTCTTCGTGACAGTAGATTCAGGTAGAATATTATCCTGCAAATGAGAATTATTAGTTAAGACTTCAGAGCAGTCTTTTTCAGAAAAGAAAGGAACGAGGGTGGACAGAGCGAGCCACTCACTATCGCATACACGCGCAAAGGAATCGATGGAGAGGCGTCCAGAGACTTCACTCTCGCCGTCGATCGTCCTGTCTGCTCGTCATCATAATTAATTAAGAAACGGGCAAGAATATTGTCTTCGTCTTCTTGTTTTCGTCTAATCGCAGAAGCAAAACCAGTAAAAAGAAACGTGCAGCACGTACCCCTTCGTCGTCTCCTCCCAGGAAAAAAGCGATTAGGGCAACCGCCTCCTGCCGGCGGCCGTGGCCGATCTGCTCGGTCTCCCGTGGCCTTAGGGCCATGGAGACTTGGTGGATCTGGTTACTTGCCGGCGGGAGGGCTCCGTTTTCAGTTGTTATTTTGTGTTTTGTTAGGGTTTGTGTTCCATCGAGGAAAACGAGGCGGCGGCTCCTTGAAGTTGGAATAAGATCCTCCCCGCCTATCCCCCGTTTCGGTGATGCATCTAACATCATCCGAGGGCGTGTGGAGGTGTGTCTCCGGCGGATCTCATGGGATTCGGTCGGCGTTTGTCTTCGGTGGATCCACTTGGATCTAGTATTCGTTCGTCTATGTTCGTGTGTCTACAAATTGGATTCTTCCGATCTACGCTTCTCTTCATCGGCGATGATTGCTGGTCTGGTGCTCTGGTCCTTTGTGGCCGTAGCACGACGACTTCCCGACTGTCTACTACAACAAGGTTTGCCCGGCTCCGGCGACGGAGGGGCGATGACAGCGGCGCGCCTTCGGCTCGCTCCAGTGCTTTTAGTCGTCGCTAGGTGGTCTACAGACCTGGATGTAATTTCTATTATTTCTAGCGTTCTTTGTACTACCTTGGTTGTTGATGAATAGATTGAAAGTTTTCTCGAAAAAAAAAAAACCAGTAAAAAGATATCGCATTTTTAGATAAAGAATAAGATACCGCATGCAAGGAATCAGCAGCGGTTGTATAATTGCTTCATTAAAAATGATTTCTTTTTGGGAAGCCAAGTGCAGAACGTGTGACTAGAATAAGAGGACCGGAGTAGCTAGAAAGCGAGACGTCACCAACCGAACCGAAAGCCAGCAAAATCCAGGGAAAGCTCCTTCATCACACACCTTTCCCCTCACCTCCCCCACCACCACTCCCTCAATCACACCATCCTCCCCTGCTCCCCTCCTCTGCTTCTTCTCCGCTACCTTCATCCTCTTCCTCCTCCACCTCGTCGTGTCCAGAGTCGAGTTGCCGGAGAAGAAGGACAAGAGGATCCGCGGAGGATGTCGGACTGGGGCCCGGTGGTGATCGCGGTGGTGCTCTTCGTGCTGCTCTCGCCGGGGCTGCTGCTGCAGTTCCCAGGGAAGCACCACTTCGTGGAGTTCGGCAACATGCACACATCCGCCATGGCCATCCTCGTCCACGCCATCATCTACTTCGCCCTCATCGCGCTCTTCGTCATCGTCATCGGAGTACACATCACCACTGACTAGCTAGCTAGCTACACCGACCGACCTCCTTGTTGAGTTCAGCCTCTTCTTCCTCCCGTCTCAGTTCTTTCTTTGCTTCTGTTTTCGTCCTCTGACTTGCTCGACCATGCCTCCCTCTTTTCGGTGGTTGCTATTATATCAGTACGTGATCTTGCCTGTTCTGCTGCGTACGTGCGTATCTGAGATTACCTATGTATGTACGGAGCTGCTCGATTAATAAGGATATGTTTAATTTTCGGAGCACGGCATGATTAATTATGCATCCCTGATGCCATTCTTCAGTTAGTCATGAAGACCTGATTCATCAAGAAAACAGGCTCTGCATTCAGCTGCTGCTTCAAATTCAGAGTTTGCTAACTCGAGGAGGAAATTCTATGATCACTTCTTGATTAGTCCTATGTATTACATGATTCACAGCTGGTTCCCTTTTCTGCGTATTTTTATTGCGAGAATAAAAACTCGACGAGGTATTTTGCGTGGTTGAGCGTACGACCGGCTGGGCGAGTGTGCACGTATGTCGTATTGCCACGCTCTCACTATCACTCGATCGGTCGTAATCAAGCTGACAGGATCATTATCTATCCAACCGCTACACACCAGCTACCGCCTTAGCCTGCATATGCCCAGAATCGTTGTCTATTCTCCTAACCGTAAAAATAGCTGTAGCTAATTTAGTGTGCCGCATTAGAGAGTGTACTACTTAGAAATAGTTAGCACTATTCTCAGCTGACTACTACCCGTCGTCCGATCAAGGTTATGCAAAACGTTCTTATTTATTACACATGGCGTTCTTGTTTTGAGCCATCAATCTTTCACCAGCAGTTTGAACAGTAATAAACAATGAGTAGGAGTACTACACATGTGGTTGATCAATGAAGGTATGTTTAGATTTCGGACTATAGCAGGAAATGTTGTACTAATCACTTTTAATTAGTCCTATTTATTTCATGATTCAGAAGTCACTTTTTCTGTACATATTGTTACTGGCAAAAACAAAAAGCTAGATGAGAAATTCAGTTTGTAGCATATGACCGGCTGGCGAGTGTGCACGTATGCACTATTGCCATGCTCTCATCCTCTCACTATCAGTCGATTGGTCGTAATCAAGATGACAGGATCATTGTCTATCCAACCACTACGTACACACACCAGCTACCGCATTAACCTGCCTGGTCCTACAATCTTAGTCTAGTCTTCTAGCTATAATGAGTACAACATATAAATTACTAGCTAGGATGTGACTGTAGCTTAGTGAAATTAAAAATTGTTTATTTACTTATTTCTCAGTTGACTGCTCATGCAAGCATCATCGTCTTTATACTTAAATTATCCGGGAGATGCATGAACTGAAGATGATTCCAGCTACCACATGCTAGCAGCTAGCCTGGTGCATTATCTCGGTCAATGGTAAGAAGAAGAAAGCCATATATGTACATGCTTTTCTTTAATTTAGAACATAAGCGTCGATAGAGAGGCAACTTCCTTTCCATGTACCCCCTCCGTTCCAAAATGCGCTATTTTTAACGTGGTCTTTGATGGTCAATTTTGACAACAAATATATAAATAATATCTATATTGAGAATGTACGAATGGTACTGTTAGACTCGTCTTGCAAAATTCTTTCATTTTATATATCTTTCTATTAATTATGTGGACATGTTATAAGTTTAAATTGTGATAAAAATTGAACTTCGTTGACTAGCGAAATTAAAGTGTGCCTTGTATTTTGGAACGGAGGGAGTATTGTTTTTTCGGCTTAACATATCATTTGATTTTTTTCTGAGAGTACGCGGGTGCGTACCTTAACTTAGGAATCATGGCAGTAACCCAAGTAGGGTTAGGCAAAAGTACACCACAACAAGCAACACCAACATCCCTACTCTCTTGAAATGCGGACTCACTCCAACACCCGCTCGCTCCCACAATTTGGATTTGTTGGATTTTTCCTATGGGCTTTGGTCCATGGCCCAACTGAAATTGTAAATCCTCATGGCCCATTAATGGACAAACGGTGGGGTGGGGGTGGTGGTGTATGGGGGGGGGGGGGGGTGAGCCGAAATAGTTGGCATAATGGCACCACCTTATAAGGTGAGCTATTCTACCACTTGAGTGAGTTGGTGTGAAGTGAGGAGATGTGTCCCACACGGCGCACTCCTCCTGCGCCACCTGCCATGCTAGGCTGCGGGTTGCGAGAATGAGCCGAGTCCGACGTGCATCGTGAGAAGGGACAACCCGGCCTCTGGAACCCCACCTCTTGTGATGCTCTAAGGGAGAGGGGCGACCATGTTTTCAGCGATCGCAATCGCGCGACTGCTCACGATGATCACTTCCCCAACGATGACTACTTCCCGGATCTCGTCAATCTCTTCATCGACGACACAGACAATAACCAGGACAACATATTCGTTCCTGCTGCACAATATGTATACATGTCCCATCTGTATGATATGTTGCGGAAACTCCTATGTATGGTATTCGATGTAGATTGGATATGTTCATCTACTATACTAGATGTTTGCATGATTTCTTTCATGGTTACTGCTATGATTTACATGAAACACTTTGGTCTAAAATACAAATCATCTCTTTCCGCTGCATCTGCGTGTGGGGAATACCTTCCAACTGAGTGGACTGAGGGGGATCTGCTTCTCCTTAGACCACTGTTGCATGAATACCCTCGTCTTGGTTTGTTCCTATGTCCTCCGAATGGAATTTGCTCCAGTGCATGTGGGCCACCCGAGTAATACGGCCTTCGGTCAATGCCGAATATATGCCCATTTGGCATATATCCAACACCTTCTCTTTTTGCAAAACTAATGACTAGAACATTATTCATGCTAGTCAGGTGTGAAGCGATCAAACATAAAAATAAAATAAACCATTCAGTACTTCCTCATGAGGTAAAACAGGAACACACAACAGGTTAATAATTTTAAAGGTTTGAAAGTAGCACATGAGAAATTTACTTGGAGTGGTGGTAAAATACCACATATAGGTAGGTATGGTGGACACAATTGACAAACTTTGGTTTTTCAGAGTCTCATGCGCGAGTAGAGCTCATACTTAGTACAAGGTGAATGCTAGCAAAATACTGGGAGCGACCAAATAAGAGAGCAATAACGGTCATAATTATGCACATCGACAAAATATTATTAATCAAAGCATGAAGTGATATTACAAGTCCAAAAATAAATGATCATCAAGGCTAGAGGTGACTTTCTTTGTGGTCATAACATGGTGTGAGGAAACAACACATGATTAAATTCAATGACACATTAAGCACTCTTAGCTATTTGAGACTAGTTATGATACATCATCAACATCTAAGCACACAATTAAAATAACATCTAACATGACATGCCAAAGTCTATGCCACAATCGATACAAGCCTCCTTTTGCAGCACTATAAGCATGAAATAATTTACTCTTTTCCAACACCAATTAACTTATTTGAAACAGCTCTCAAAGAAAATATTATAAAATACCATAGAGATAATCATATATAACTGAAGCAAACAACCAAGGTCTGAACAAAACTTGAGTAAAAAACATGAGCTAAACGCGGTACTAGCAAAAATGAACACTCACAAAACAATAAGAGTGAAAACTAGAGTGTTCTAAGCAATAAAAACGCAGAGTGTTGATACGTCTCCAACGTATCTATAATTTCTGATGCTCCATGATCATATTATGCCAACTGCTACTTGTTTTCTCCCTTATTTATAGCATTTTTATATGTTTTTCGGGACTAACCTATTAACAAGATGCCAAGTGCCAGTTCCCTGTTTTCTGTTGTTTTTGGTTTCAGAAAAGTTGTTCTGGAAACATTCTCGGAATTGGAACCCACAAAGCCCGAAGTGCCTATTTTCCCCGGAAGCATCCAGAAGACCGAAGGAGAGTCAAAGACGGGCACCAGGGGGCCCACACCATAGGGTGGCGCCCCCTGGCTGCGCCAGCTATGGGTGTGGGCCCCCCAGGTCTCGACCTCCTTTGCTCTTTCGCCCATTTAATCCCCCCGGATGGAAAATCCAAAACACCTGATAAAAAATCCCCGAAAATTCGGCAGTCGCCGTCACCGTCAACCCTAAATCAGTGGGGTTCTGAAGCTGTCTCCGGCACCCTACCGGAGAGGAAATCATCACCGGAGGCTTCTACATCACTATTCCTGCCTCCGGAGTGATGCGTGAGTAGTTCATCCTTGGACTACGGGTTCATAGCTGTAGCTAGATGGTTGTCTTCTCCTCTTATGCCTCCATGTTTAGATCTCGTGAGCTGCCTATCATGATCGAGATTTATCTTATGTAATTTTGTATGTTGTGTTTGCTGGGATCCGATGAATATTGAACTTATGCCAAGTTGATTATAGTCTTTATTGCATATGTTATTTGTGATCTTGCATGCTTTCCGTTGCTAGTGGTTGCTCCGGCCAAGTAGTTGCTAGTGACTCCAGGAGGGAATATTTATGCTAGATAGTGGGTTCATGCCTCCTTTTCTCCTGTGCTCGATTGACAGAAACGTGACGGGGGATGATGTGTTGTTGCCATTAGGGAGATAAAAGCGGTGTGAGTGCCCGCGTGTACAATCATTGCTTATATTACACACATTGTTTAATGCAGTTATCTGTTGCTTGCAACTTAATACCTAAGGGCTTTCGGATGATAACGTGAGGGTGAATTATTAGTCATAGAGGCAGATGGATTTCGGTCTATGTATTTTGTTGTAATGCCCGCACTAAATATCGTAGTAGTCATCATTTTATAATGTGCACTATGGTGCAATCTCTATTTGTCAATTGCCTAGTTGTAATTTGTTCACCCAGCATGCTATCTTTTATGGAGAGACACCACTAGTGAACCTATGAACCCCGGTCCATTTTCTTACACTGTTAAACAAACCACAACAATTTCCTGCTTTCTTTACATACTGCAAGCATACACCATTTTTCACACTATACGTCTAATCTTTGTTTTCAGCAAGACCGGTGAGATTGATAACCTCACTGTACTGTTGGGACAAAGTATTTTGGTTGTGTTGTGTGCAGGTTCCACGTTGTTGCTGACACCGGTGAAGCACCATAACCACCGTCAGTTGGATCAACCTTCCGAGATCCTCTTCCTCCTACTGGATTGATAACCTTGGTTATTAACTAAGGGGAATTTCCTACCGCTGTGCTCATCACACCCTCCTCTTGGGGTCTCCCAACGAGTGCACGATCTGCACCATCAAGGAATTTTCTGGCGCCGTTGCCGGGGAGGAAGAAGTCTTCTGGCAAGGGGAGTCTCTCGCTCTCAACCTCTTTATTTTGTTTATTGTCTTATTTTTATTATTGTCTTGTTTTTCTTCTGTATATTAAAAACAAAAAAAAATAGTTTACTTTATAGCTGTTATTTATTTGCTTGCTTTTATTTCACTAGAATGAGTATTTCTGAAGTTGAGGTTTGTTCTTTTAGGCAACAGGGGGGAGAGAGTTTGAAAGATTTTTGGTATAGAATAAAGGATGATCATAATAAATGTATAAAAAAATATTCTACCTTGATACTCCTGAGGAACTTTTATGTTGGTATTTCTGGCTGGTATAGGCATGTGTTAGATACTCTTACGGGTGGAAATTTTCTAGGAAGACTGCAATTTGGTTGAAAGTTTAGTAGGAGCACCCCCCATTACAACTGTTAAAACTAAGATCACATTGGAGTATTTTATTGATAAACTAAACTCTTTGGAAATGAACTTACCAATTTTCCTTGATAATGCTAGCAACGTTAATGAATCTATAATTACTATTGATAAAAGAATCACTGCTCTAGAAGCTAGCAACACTCATGATAATCAAAATTTTAGGATTGGTAAACTAGAGGATGCTATGGGAACTTTAAGCTCAACATTTTCAGCTCTTAAATTCAAAAAGGAGAAAGCCTTTGTGAGAAAGGAGCAAAGATTCATGTATGTTCCCAAGATAAATAAACCCAGATCTCAATATGTGCTAAAAATTCCTAAAACAATTAATGAAACTAAGAGTGACCTCCATGTTGAATCTTCAGAAACATCTAGAGTGCCTATTGATGCAAATAATGGTTTAGAGGAAGTTATAGAGGTTTCTTCTTAACCTGAGGATACTTGAGTTGCTTTCTACGCCTAGCTGAAAGGCGTTAAAGAAAAGCGCTACCGGGAGACAACCCGTTTTTATTTCTCTGTTTTCAACCTGTTTTCCTTTGTTTTCTTTTGTGTGATTTGCATCTGGGTGTTGTCTATTTCCTTAGCAACACCGCTGTATCTTTTCTTTTGTGTTTTTTGTTGAGCCAAGTAAAGCCTCTAGTGGAAAGTTGAGACTATATTTCGGATTTCTGCGCAGGAAACAGATTTCTGCTGTCCACTGTTAATTACGTATAAAATCATAGAAAATTCAAAATGACCTAAGCTTTTTTGTGCGTAATCCTTAGCTATATACTCAATCGTTCTTAGTTGACCACGTTTTGATTTGAGCAACATAAGATTTTCTAAAAAAAATGATATTTACCTGTTGTTCTGTTTTGACAGATTTCTGCCAATAATTGCATTTGCATCTTAATCTCTTTCTTTTGGGTGTTCTTTTGAGAAAAAGAGTTCTAAATGAAGTTGTGACAGTATATAATGTGTTTTTGAGTGTTATACTTGTGTTGAATCTGAACCATGTGAATTTATTATTTCGATTGCATTAACGTTGCTAATGAAGATTGTGAGAAGTTTGGTGTGAAGGAAGTTTTCAAGGGTCAAGAGAAGAGGATGATATGATGTGATCAAGAAGAGTGAAGAGCTTACGCTTAGGGATGCCCCAGCGGTACATCCCAGCAAATTCTGAGAAGACTCAAGCTTCTAAGCTTGGGGATGCCCAAGGCATCTCCTTCTTCATCAACAAATTAGCAGGTCACTTCTAGTGAAACTATATTTTTATTCGGTCGCATCATATGTGTTTTAATTGGAGCGTCTTTTCTTTTTGATTTAAGTTTGTTTTTATTTTTACAATAAGATTGGTTGGACCCCAGAATTCTTTTATTGGAGAGTGACACGCTCGGATTTTTCATGAGAATACGTTGTATTCTTAATCTTGTCTGGCTGCTGCATTTATTTAGCTCCTGTTTTGCATGCATCTCTTATCAGAGTTGTTAGTTTTAGTAGTGTTATGTGAGTACTCTCATGATTTCTTGCTGTCTCATAAAGATTATTTTTGTTAAAGCATGTCTTGTATGGTGCTTGTTGGGAGAAGAAAACTGCTACTTGAAGTAGAATTTATAACAGTGCTAATAGAAGCTTGTATAGACTGTGGCTAGAACTTTTTCATGCCATGCTAAATGTTATTTGAGTTTTAAAGCCTTGTGGTTATTGAGTAGCATGAATAGCCTCAAATAGATGAGAGTGTTTAATATGTCTTGAAAGATTCATGAACTGTTCTTGTCATAGTAAAGCAACAATATATGGTATTCTCTTTCGAATGTTTTATTTGGTTGACTTGGCGCATGCTCACACCATGTTTATGACTATTAACCAGTCATGAATAGCCTCCATGACCACTTAGTTTTTGAACTTGTGATACTGCTTATGCTTTAATTAATTATGCTTATGTCCCTATGCATGATTATGGCTCTTATGCTCTCTTGATTTGTCGCTCTTAGTCTTTTGCTAGCCTCCACCTGTGTTGAGTATGAGTTCTACTCGTGTATCCAAACTCCATTAAACCAACGTTTTTCCTATTATGTACACCATACCTACCTACATGTTTTCACTACCCCTCCAAGTAAATTGCTCATGTGTTACCTTTAAAACTTTTTAAATTACTCCTATTTATTGTCCTTGTTGAATGGATTTCACACCCTGTACTAGTGGCTTCATCCGCTTATCCAAGTAATAGAAGAGCTTACAGCGAGGTGCCCAGCCCCAAATTAATACAAACAAATTCTCTTTACTATTTTTGCCCCTGATTTATCAGTCAAAGTATAATTGTGTAAACAAAAGAGAAAAAGGGATGACCTTCTACCCATATACGTCCTTCATATGGGAGCCGCTCTTGTGAATCTAGTTGGCTTGTGACGTACTATATTGTCTGTTTACCATTCGTTGACACTAACATACACCTCTCCTAAAATATAGACACTCCTCCACAGTATGTGATTGTTGGCAGGCACCCGAGGATTCGGTTAGCCATGGTTTGTGAAAGATGGATGGGAGGAGTGACAAAATTTTAGTACCTCTATTTAATAAAATAAAAAGCTCTAGCACATGAGTTAATCCCTGCTTCCCTCCGCGAAGGGCTTTTCTTTTAATTTTATGTTGAGTCTCCATCTTCTAACTTTATGCACAGTTGAGAGAACATTTTTTCCATTCTGAGTTCTATGTGCATTTGTCCCATAAACATCGATAATTACTTCATGATGTTATATTATCTGTTCTTAAATTATTTGCTCTAGTCTTCCTCATGAACTTTGAAAGTGTCCTGGCATTTATGTTTTGTCCCACTCTTAAGGACTAGCGAAAGACCACTTTGCCATGATTTTTCTATACCTGAAACAAACGTTTATATTTCTTTGCATTATTATTCATGATCCTTTATTTAAGATACTCTTCGTGATGCAAAGTAATTGCTATGCTTTATTATTAAAGTTCTATTTATGATGTTTGTGTTTGAAGTTCTATGATCTCAGTGTGCATATGCTTTTACATTAGATTGATCAAGTTTAAGTTAGTAGCATGTCACCTCAGAAATTATTATGTTTTATCATTTACCTACTCGAGGACAAGTAGGAACTAAGCTTGGGGATGTTTGATACGTCTCCAATGTATCTATAATTTATGATGCTCCATGATCATATTAGGCCAATTGCTACTTGTTTTCTCCCTTATTTATAGGTTTTTTTATGTTTTCCGGGACTAACCTATTAACAAGATACCAAGTGTCAGTTCCATGTTTTCTGTTGTTTTTGGTTTCATAAAACTTGTTCTGGAAACATTCTCGAAATTGGACCCCACAAAGCCCGAAGTGCCTATTTTCCTCGGAAGAATCCAGAAGACCGAAGGAGAGTCGAAGAAGGGCACCAGGCCTCCACCGCCTTTGCCCTTTCGCCTATTTAATCCCCCCGGATGGAAAACCCAAAACAACTGATAAAAAATCCCCGAAAAGTTCCGCAGCTGCCATCACCGTCAACCCTAGATAAGGGGGGTTCTGAAGCTGTCTCCGGCACCCTGTCAGAGAGGAAATCGTCACCGGAGGCTTCTACATCGCCATGCTTGCCTTCGGAGTGATGTGTAAGTAGTTCATCCTTGGACTACGGGTTCATAGCTGTAGCTAGATGGTTGTCTTCTCCTATGCCTCCATGTTTAGATCTCGTGAGCTGCCTATCACGATCGAGATTGATCTTATGTAATTCTATATGTTGTGTTTGCTGGGATCTGATGAATATTGAACTTATGCCAAGTTGATTATAGTCTTTATTGCATATATTATTTGTGATCTTGCATTCTTTCCGTTGCTAGTGGTTGCTCTGGAAGGTAGTTGCTAGTGACCCCAAGAGGGAGTATTTATCCTAGATAGTGGATTCATGCCTCCTTTTCTCCTGTGCTCGAGTGACAGAAACGTAACGGGGGAGGATGTGTTGTTGCCACTAGGGTGAAAACAGCGGTGTGAGTGCCCGCGGGTACAATCATTGCTTACATTACACACATTGTTTAATGCAATTATCTGTTGCTTGCACCTTAATACCTAAGGGGGGTCGGATGATAACCTGGGGGTGGCTTATTAGTCATAGATGCAGATGGATTTCGGTCTATGTATTTTGTTCTAATGCTCGCAATAAATATCGTAGTAGTGATCATGTTATAATGTGCACTACGGTGCAACCTATATTTGTCAATTGCCTAGCTGTAATTTGTTCACCCAACATGCTATCTTTTATGGAGAGACACCACTAGTGAACCTATGAACCTCGGTCCATTTTCTTACACTGTTAAACAAACCACAACAATTTCCTGCTTTCTTTACTTAATGCAAGCATACACCATTTTCCACACTATACGTCTAATCTTTGTTTTCATAAAGACCGGTAAGATTGACAACCTCACTGTACCGTTGGGACAAAGTATTTTGGTTGTGTTGTGTGCAGGTTCCACGTTGTTGCTGACACCGGTGAAGCGCCATCACCATCGTCTGTGGCATCAACCTTCCGAGATCCTCTTCCTCCTACAGTATTGATAACCTTGGTTCTTAACTAAGGGGAATTTCCTACCGCTGTGCTCATCACACCCTCCTCTTGGGGTCTCCCAACGAGTGCACGATCTGCACCATCAAGTGTCTCTCTCCAAACTAAAATATGGTAGGATACAACCATTAACTACAGAAAGGAAAACAAAACAAACCAGAATAAAAATAACATGACGCTCCAAAATAACACTTATCATGTGAAGTAAGAAAAAATATAGTATTTTGTAAGAAATTTGTTATTTTATTGATGAAGAATGGGATGCCTTGGGCATCCCCAAGTTTTGTCGCTTCTACTTCTTGGATATGTATTTGATTTACCATTTTGTTCCCAAGATTGAGCTTTGGTCATCCTTCATCCCATCATATCATACTTCGCTCCCTACACTTGAAAACTTCCTCCACCTAAAACTTCTCACAATCTTCATTAGCAACGTTAGTGTAATCAAATTAATAGATCCAATTGGTTCAGATCAACACAATTCTAACACTCTATTTGAAACATTAGCTACTGTCACAACTTCTTTTAAAACTCTTCCTCTCAAAGGAAAAAGAAAACAAAGAGATTAAGACAGAAATACAAATATTGGTAGAAATCTGTCAAAATAGAACAGTTTGTAAACATGATTTTTTTTAAAACTCTTATTTTGCTCTAATAAAAAAAGTGGGAAACTAATGAAAGTTAGATAATAACCTGGGCATGAAGGGTTCGTTGCATAGAAAACAAAACATTTCCTACGCGAGAGACACCCGAAAGGCCAAGATCTAATATAGGAGATGAAGTGCAATGGGCATAGAGAGGGTCTTAGGAAACATACCCTCGAAGACACAAAGCATTACGAGATCAAATCTCGTTGTTGGCGTAGTCGTACTCACACCGATCCTGAGAGCGAGAAGATGTGCACCGCAATCCGGCAGTGCCTCCGTGACCGGTCACACGTACGGTTGATGGAGACCTCCGTTCCCTCGATCCTTGGGGCGCCGAAGTAGAGGATCCCTCGGAACTCCAGCAGCACGACGGCGTGGTGTGGTGGAGAAAACTTCGTTCAGGGCTTCGCCAAGCGCATGAACATGAGGTGGATCAGCGGGAGGATAGAGATGGAGATGACACCAAGTGTGTGAGGGAGAGGGATCTCATGCCCTCTATTTATAGGAGGGGAGGCAGCCACGAAATTTTGGTGCCTCCACCTCTCCCCTCATCATGTGGGTGGAGTCTTCACTCAACCCACTCATTCTCTCATCAATTCCCACTCAAAATTTCAAGGGTTTTCTTTAATAAATAAATAAAACAATTTTATTTCTTTATTTTAATATTTGTTAATCCTATTAACAAACATTAACACTTACCCCCTTGAACTATTTGTTAACAAAACATTAACATATACCACCTTGAACTATTTCAATATTCCCCAAAACAATTCCGGTGACTATTTCAATATTCACCGAAACAATTCCGGTTTTGTCCGAACTTTTCTCTGATATTCCGTATCCACTCAATCGCGTCATCGAACCTTAAGTGTGTCACCCCTACGGTTCGCGAATAACATAGACATGATCGAGACTCCTCTCCGATCAATAATCAACAGCGGGATCTGGAGATCCGTGATGACTCCTATATATTCAGCGATGACTCTTGTGATCGTGTGAACCATCAACGTCATGATTATTCCCTTTGTCTCGCCATATTTTACTTATCCAAGATCTGATCATTGGTATCAACCATACCTTATTCAATCTCGTTACCGACAAGTACTCTTTTCTCGTTTCCTTGATATGACATCGTTGTGACCTAGTCATGTGCTTGCAAGCGGTGTCGATGTGATATCACCGAGAGGGCCCAGAGTATATCTCTCCGTCATTTGGATGGATAAATCCCACTCTTGATCCATAAGCCTCAAACAATAATTTCCGAATACCTAGTGGCACCTTTATAGTCACCCTGTTACGGTGTGACGTTTGATGACATCAAAGCACCCTTTCGGTATTAGTGATTGACATGATCTCATGGTCTAAGGAATAAGTTACTTCGTATGCAAGATGTAACAATATAAACTAAATGACTTTATCGTATTGTTATCTTGATATTGGGTCTATTTTCATCACATCATTCTTGTAATGATATGACCACGTTATTAACAACATCCAATGTTCATGACCAGGAAACCTTGATCATCTATTAATCAATGAGCTAGTTAAAAAAGAGGCTTTACTAGGAACCGTTTTTTTTTTATTAAACACACATGTATCAATGTTTCCGGTTAATACAATTCTAGCATGAGAAATAAAATTTTATCATAAACAAGGAATAAGATAATAACGACTTTATTATTGCCTCTCCGGCATATTCCCTTCAGTCTCCCACTTGCACTAGAGTCAATAATCTAGTCTGTAAGCACTTAACACATATGGCGTTCCAGTGTTATTACCATGCTTCGCATGTGGTAAACATCATCAAAAAGATCTCAACTGTTCAGGTCCTATTGTATTTGCATGTTATTTGCGTCTACACGCATCACTCATGCTCTAATGAGATGGATTTGTATATAATTGGTCAACCGGCGAGACCTTAATTCCTCAGCTTAAACCAATGTTACTAACATTGTGAAAATGTAGCTTCATAGTGTCAGCATTCTTGGAAATTCACCAAGTTCAATAAAGAACTCCTTGACACAAAATAATCCTATTATTTTGTTGTCAACACATGGATATACTTAGCCTTCGTTGTAGTATCCGTCACAATACTTTAATTTTGAATTTTTTTCAAATCTAGCATGGAACTTTCTTCCAGCCTATTGTGCTACCCTTCATCACATATTTTAATTGAGATAAAATTATTTGAATAGATGACAAGACTATTAGTGTAACATATTACAACTAATATTTTGTCATTACTATATAGGAAAACACATCCTTAGCATTTCTAAAATGGCATAAGGATCTCTCCCACTGTTATCTAATCATCATATGAATTAGCCTGCTATAACATTTTATAGCATAGGACTCATCTGGTTGTGTACATATCATGGAACATGTAACTTAGAAAACTCAATTTCATTATGCTCATCATGTGTCAAAACACTTGAATATTGGTCAATTGTTTTCCATGTGTCAAGAACTCCTTCTTGTCATTTCGATATGACGTACTTCAATATTTCATCTATGTAATTTGGTTTCAATCATATCAGGTGCTTCAGTCCAATTCTTATAGATATCGATGCCCAATATCTCCTAAGCCTTTCATCAATATGAAAATCTTAACCGTGTTAATTTAAAATACATATTTTCCAATCAACCATATGTCCTCTACATAAAGCATTGGAAATATGTCATAACTCTCCCACTTAATTTCTTGTAACTTTACAAGCATATTTATCGTTCATGATGCAATCAAACTCTTTTGATAACTTCATTAAGGTAAAGATTCCAACTTCGTTATGCTCACGTCAACCATTGAAGTTTGCATACCTTTCCAACAACCTTTTTAATTCTACAAAACTCTCAGACTGTGTCAAGTGCGCATCCTCGATCAAACTTTCTCGAGAGGAGAGTTGGTTTTGTTATTCAACTGCCATATCATAATATGTAACTTTTGCTAGAACTATCCGCAAAGACTAAAGAATCACTATGGAAGATCAAAATCTTGCAGTAGTCAACTCTTTGAACTTCGTCGAAAACATCTTTTTGACAAGTACAACTTTCAAAGGATATAAAAATCCTTGTCTTCGTTGCTATATAGGCCCTTTTGCTATCGTTAGGCATCATGCCTATCGAAAGGACTACCAAGTCACGTACTTGATATTCATACAAGGATACTATGGCGAATATAATGACTCATAGTCAATTTTACGAAGTCAGGGCCCATCATTTGCTTTCTTTATAAGGTCCAGGTCCTTTGTTGTCAAAACAACACTTTAATCTTAAACCACAAGTTGGTCTAAGTACAAAGTTTTATGACTTTTGTGGTTCAGTTCGCAAACTCATCTGAAGTATCTACAACACATGTAGTGTCTTATACTTTGTCAAAATAGCAAACCCCGTAACAACTTCCAGTACCGCGCTACACTTTCGTACTATCCACCCATTCACTTGTTTCGCAAGAACTACTTTCTCGAGAAATCAACCCTTTCTGACAAACAACATTTGTCTTTGGTCGGTGATAGGAGAAATACCCAATGGATTCGTTGGGATAACCTTATAAACATATATGTATCCAATTTTGGTTTAAACTTAAGAAAAAGACAATTCGGGTCACTACCCAAACCATATCTTATATGGTGTCAATTTCAATGGATCATGATGGCGCTCTTTTCAGTGTAAAAGCGGTTGTCACTAATGTATAAGCTACAAAATTATAATGCCATTTTTATTTATCTTACCATGTCAAACAAGGTTTGATTTTGTCTCTCAAACACTCCAAACTAATGTGGGGTTATTCGAGTAGTATAAGTTGTAGAATAATTCTGCAACTTCTCAGATGTTTTGCTAAACTTGTAACTCAAACTTTATCCTTTATGATCCAATCATAAATACTTGCTTATCTTGTTACAATGATTTTTACTTCATACTAACAATAGTTTGAACCAATTAAAAAAATGTCAAACTCCGTTCTCTTTAAATAGATATACTCATATATCTACTCAAATCATCGACGGAATTTTATGAAGGAAAAATTTATCCACCACCTATGACTATACATAATGGACTATATACATCAACATGTACAATCTCCATTAAATTAGTCGTCCATTCTACTTTGGCATATGAACGGAATTTTAGTCATCTTTTGGAAGAGGTCTCACAAGTGTCAATTTATTCAAAACAAAATGACTCCAGAAGTCCATCAACATGGAGTTCCTTTATGTTTTCCTTTCCGATATGAACTAAAATGGTGGTGTGACAATTTAAGTGAAATTCTTTTACGTCCTTCAACGTTTAGCATTTAGTTTTATAGATGTTTAATTTACCAACATGATTTATATTAACTCATCCATCAATTATGGAATATGGTCATAGTTTGAACAATCTCATTTGTTCTCACAAAAGACCAGAACAAAATAACAACTTATTAAGTTCTTAAAATAAAACTTGGATGTTTGATTCGATATGACGATGAACACAATAACACTTTATTTCTGTTCTTCTCATAATCGATTCACATCTACTACTAGTTCCTTTTAGGCCCTTGTATTTCTTGCATTGTGTTGCTTTGTATGACAACTCATACCAACCAATGTGGTATCAAAATACCCAAAAATATTTTGTTAACTAGTAATACATATATAACTTGTATATCAAGCATATACTCCTGAGCTGGACTTTTCGAGTTATCTTCTTTTTCTGCCATATATCTTTTTGTAATTATATTTTCAATATTCCCTTTCCTTTACAGAAAAATCATTCAACATCAAACAATGCTAGTCGTACTAGCTCATTTTCTGTGGCGTGTTAGTCATATACTATCACCCATTGAGTCATACTTTGAGTTTGATTGTTCTACTAATATCACCATATTAATAGCATTCTTCCAGATTCCACTCTTAGCAATCTCCAAGTAAGGTAAACGATTTTACCCATACTTTTCATCCCTCCCATCATAACAATTTATGATTAAGCTACTATAGCTCGAAGGAAGGAATTTACAGGATAATTTTAGCGCCCAACATCTTGGAATATTCAAACGCCTAGCGTCTTCAATGATTGCGTATATTCAAATAATATAAGCATACATTGTCACGCTAAATTATACTCAGTCATGTTGCCACAAATAAGTTTCTAGATATCAATATATCTTTCACTTGATAGTTTCTGAAAACAACTCTTTTCAGTTCCTAGATCACCTTGATTAACAAAACATTCTTTTGAAGATAAAGTAATATGGAGTTAACCATCACTCTGGATTCTAAGTAGGAATTGGTTGCTCTCTAGATCAATCAATCATTAATTATATGGAACTAGGTAGGAAATTAATACCGAAAATTTACCATAGGACTCAATTTTAAATTTCACTAATACGTTACCAATCTTAAATGGCTTTTACCAGATCATAATATTTATATCTTAATTAACAATCTAAGTGTAAGCTAGTTTTGTGGATGCCAATGAATACTACAATTTGTGCAAATTCACTTTGATTGGTTGTTCATGATAAATAAGTTCAAGTTAATTCAAAATTATGCCATGAACTCCGAATAAAAAACAACATCCCTCTTAGTCGCCTTTAGTGATTACACAAACCAAATTCACTATACCAAAACCGATCATCACGTGAGATGATGTAGCTTCAAAGGCGAACATCGACATGTTCATCATATCATCCATATGACTCATGTTTTACCTTTCGGTTACGTGTTCCGAGGCCATATCTTTACATGCTAGGCTCGCCAAGTAGAACCGTAGTATTGCGTGTGTTTCAGGGCCATGTCTGTACATGC
Source organism: Alopecurus myosuroides (assembly GCA_028641055.1). NCBI lineage: Eukaryota > Viridiplantae > Streptophyta > Magnoliopsida > Poales > Poaceae > Alopecurus > Alopecurus myosuroides. The sequence continues at coordinate 364,997,383 of CM054061.1, forward strand.
TAGGCTTGAAAACACCCGTTGTATGCAAACTTTGAGTCTATCACACCCGATCATCACGTGGTGTCTCGAAACGACGAACTTTTTTAACGGTGCATACTTAAGGAAGAACACATTATTATCTTGATATTAAGTGAGAGGGATCATCTTATAATGCTACCGTCGCTATCTAAGCAAAATAAGATGCATAAAAAATATTAACATCACATGTAAGAATAATGTGATATGATACTTGCACTTGATCTCCATCATGTGCATCATGGTATGATCTCCATCATTCCACCGGCGTGGCACCAAGGTCCATGGCACCTCCATCTTGATTGTCCATCAATAATAAGACAACCATATGGCTACCCTCCGATATATCAATAATTTACAAAAGAGATCATCTCATAATAAAATTTGTAACATTGACCATATCACATCACATGTCCAGTAAAAACTAGTTAGACGCCTCTAATTTATTTTTGCATATTTTATGTGGCTTAGAGCTTTCGAGGATAGAACCGTTCATACCTACGAACATAAACCACAACGTTGATAAACACATTTTTAACAACCCATCATAGATTAGATCTTAACTATAGTTGGAGAAACAGACACCCCCTCATCCACAAGTGAGACAGGTCTCGCGTACATAGTACACGTAAAGTTTGTCTAGGGAAGATTCATCCAACTATGCCACTAAGATCATAAAATACTCAAGGAGGCAATACCATGATCCTCAACGCCCACATACAACTATGTGTTCTACCCGTACAAAACATCTATGCATAGATCCGGCTCTGATACCACTGAAGGGTTCGTTGCATAGAAAACAAAATTTTTCCTACGCAAGAGACACCCGAAAGGCCAAGATCTAATCTAGAAGATGAAGTGCAACGAGCATAGAGAGGGTCTTATGAAACATACCCTCGAAGACACAAAGCATTACGAGATCAAATCTCGTTGTTGGCATAGTCGTACTTACACCGTTCTCGAGAGCGAGAAGATGTGCACCGCAATCCGGCGGTGACTCCGTGATCGGTCACATGTTCGGTTGATGACGACCTCCCTTCCCTCGATCCAGCGGGGCGCGGAAGTAGAGGATCCCTCAGAACTCCAGCAGCACGACGACGTGGTGTGGTGGAGAAAACTTCGTTCAGGGCTTCGCCAAGCGCATGAACATGAGGTGGATCTGGGGGAGGATGGAGATGGAGATGACACCAAGTGTGTGAGGGAGAGGGATCTCATGCCCTCTATTTATAGGAGGGGAGGCAGCCACGAAATTTTGGTGCCTCCACCTCTCCCCTCATCATGTGGGTGGAGTCTCCACTCAACCCACTCATTCTCTCATCAATTCCCACTCAAAATTCCAAGGGGTTTCCTTAATAAATAAATAAAACAATTTTATTTCTTTATTTTAATATTTGTTAATCCTATTAACAAACATTAACACTTACCCCCTTGAACTATTTGTTAACAAAACATTAACATATACCACCTTGAACTATTTCAATATTCCCCAAAGCAATTCCGGTGACTATTTCAATATTCACCGAAACAATTCCGGTTTTGTCCGAACTTTTCTCCGATATTCCGTATCCACTCAATCGCGTCATCGAACCTTAAGTGTGTCACCCCTACGGTTCGCGAATAACATAGACATGATCGAGACTCCTCTCCGATCAATAATCAACAATGGGATCTGAAGATCCGTGATGACTCCTATATATTCAACGATGACTCTTGTGGTCGTGTGAACCATCGATGTCGTGATTATTCCCTTTGTCTTGCCATATTTTACTTGTCCAAGATCCGATCATTGGTATCAACCATACCTTTATCAATCTCGTTACCGACAAGTACTCTTTTCTCGTTTCCGTGATATGACATCCTTGTGACCTAGTCATGTGCTTGCAAGCGGTGTCGATGTGATATCACCGAGAGGGCCCAGAGTATATCACTCCGTCATTTGGATGGATAAATCCCACTCTTGATCCATAAGCCTCAAATAATACTTTCTGGATACCTAACGGCACTTTTATAGTCACCCTGTTACGGTGTGACGTTTGATGACATCAAAGCACCCTTCCAATATTAGTGATTGACATGATCTCATGGTCTAAGGAATAAGTTACTTAGTATGCAAGATATAACAATATAAACTAAATGACTTGATCATATTGTTATCTTGATATTGGGTCTATGTTCATCACATCATTCTTCTACTGATATGACCCCGTTATTAACAACATCAATTGTTCATGATCAGGAAACCTTGATCATCTATTAATCAACGAGCTAGTTAAAAGATATGCTTTACTAGGAACCATTGTTTGTTTATTAAACACACATGTATGAACGTTTTGGGTTAATACAATTCTAGCATGAGAAATAAACATTTATGATAAACAAGGAATAAGATAATAACCACTTTATTATTGCCTCTCGGGCATATTCCCCTTGGAGGTGAAAACAAGTACGTGGCCGAGGTAATGATAAACACCAAAGAGCATTGCAAGACAATAATAAAACTCTCTACAAATATAAGTGAAGCATCTCATATTGACATGAACAAAATAATAATAATCTCTTGGTTCATCGGATCCGAGCAAACACTATACACATAATTACATAACGGTGGTCTCGATCATGTGAGGCAGCTCAAGTGACTCTAAACATGTAGGCATAGGGGAGAGAACAACTATCTAGCTACTGTTGTGGACCCGTAGTCCCAAGATGAACTACTCAATCATCTCTCCGGAGGCGATCATGGCGTTGTAGAGGCCTTCGGTGATGATTCCACCCTCCGGCATGGTGCCAGAGAAGGACTCCAGAAGGCATATCTTGGACTTTCGAGGTGACAATGACTCTCTCTATTTCTCGGTGAAAAATAATTCCGTCCCCGATGGTTTTAGGGTTAAAGGAAATTTATAGGCGAAGAGGCAACTTGAGGCGGTGGCCAGGGCTGCCAGAGGCCCCCAGGTACCAGGCGCGTCTAGTGGGGGCCGCGCCTCACACCCTCCTAGGGGTCTCCTGGCTCCCCTCCGGGTCTCCTTTGGACTCCGTCTTTGTAGCGCGTAAAAAGTATCTTCCACGGATTTCAGCCCTTTTCGAGAATATTTCCTTCAGAACTTTTCTGAGATAAAAAATAACAACAGGTTTGGGGTATCTTGTTAATAGGTTAGTCGATAAAAACATCCGGAAAACGAATTAATGCCATTTTAAAATAGACAATTCAATAATTATAAAAGTTGCTTAATAAAATTTAGAAAAATTCCACAAGCTATAATATTGTTTTCGAAGTCCTCTTTTATATTATTTTCAAGGATTTTTTTGTTTACCCCTTTATGTTTAAAACTTGGAATAACATCTAATAATAATTACAAACACCTTTTATTTCTCATATAATATGTTGAGGCTTATAAAGTTATTAAGGGTAATATTCCTCTGGTTTTAATTGCTATAACCATTTTCAAGGTAACATTTGATTTGAAAACATTTTATATAGTAAGTTTTTCTATGAGAAATTATTTACATTGAATAAAGAATAATTTTGAATAGGCTTTAGGATTTGGCAAATAGAGGCATGGTTGGATTTATTTAATTCCAATTACATAGGAAAACATATATAATATTTCTTTTGTGTTTGCATTTTATTTGTTTTTGGTGACTTGCACTAATAAGAAAACAAAAGTTTCATTTTTTAGTGATTTTTGCACTTATAAAAAATCAGGGATGTTACACACCCTATCGGTGGTCCCATGGCTTCCCTCCGGGTCTCCTTTGGACTTCGTCTTCGTTCCAAGTAAAATAATCTTCCGTGGATTTTCAGCCCTTTCCGAGAATATTTCCTTCAAAATAATTCTGAAATAGAAAAACAACAACTGGTATGGGGCATCTTGTTAATAGGTTAGTCGAAAAAACATCCGGAAAACGAAGCGAAACATGTGAAAACATGATGATAACATAAGGATATTAGATAGAAAACAAGCATGGAACATCAAATATTATAGGTACGTTTGCAATGTATCAGAGGCAGCCTAGGTTCAGTGTATAATTGGAGGGTTGTTGAGTGATCCGTTTGTAACTTCAGGCGGGTTGCACTCTCGGTGCTTATGCCAGATGCGTTGTAATCGGCCGCTTGGCCACTTCTTCTATGAAATGAAACTGATACGACTTTTAGGACGTACCCTTAAAAAATGGAACAAGGAAATTTCAGTAATTATGAAGAAGGATAGCTAAAAATTCTAGATAACATCTAGTGTCGAATGAGTAGCACATAACTCTAGCGTAAAATATGAAGGATAATGGCAAACATAACTCATAGACATTTCCATTATTTTCGGGCAAATGTTTCTTTCTTTCGAGTGATTAAGCCCGTATTTTCTATTTGCCACCCGTTAGCGGCGCGATTTGGTCGCGCCACCTGCGGGGGCACCCGATGGGCCGGCCCCTTTTAGGGGGTCTGGTCCTTTTTATTTTTTTTGCTTTTTTCAACTTTATTTTTGTTCAAATTTATTTTGTTTTAAACTTTTTTGTTCAAATTTTCTATTGTTCAGAAATGTTTTGTGTAATTTTTTTGTTCAACTTTTGTTTTATCTAAATTTATTTCTGTTTACTTTTATTTTTGTTTAAATATTCTTTTTTGCTGAATGCAAGTAGGAGCCCCCGATTAAGCCCAACCCAAGTACCGGGTAGAAAATTCAAACTGGGCTTTAGTGTCCGGAACACACGATCACCAGCCCAACCCACCGAGTGGAGAGGAGGCAGACCACCACCAACTCTAACGCCGGCCCAACCCTTCGTGATGGCGGCTGCTCACCGGCCGTCTGTCCGTCCATGGCGGCCGCCGGCGCCAGACGAACCAGCGCAGCGCGGCGGGCAGTAACAGCACTAGTGAGTCCCGCTTCTTCATGTCCTGCGACATCAGCATCCTCCTAACCTCCCCGCGTTCCCCACCACCACCGCTGCTCAGTGGCGGATCTAGGATTTTAGTAAAGGGTATGCCGCACTAATGTGTAGGGTAAAATCTTTTTTTAATAATTCTTTCAGTTACTCTCTTGCTCGCTTTCGACTGTGGTTTTTTCGCCACAGTTTCAACGGAAAGGATTTGAATTAGCAGTTTTTCTCGCATTTCTATTTTAGGCTATCCGTGGATGAACTCTCTCATTTTTCTTCTGTTTTAGTTTTAGGCTATTAAAAAAATAATGGGACTTCTTGATCAATCTCAAGCACATAGGGTATCTGGATTTAGTTGAAAGTGTGTGTCTAGGTATGGTAGGAGCAACTCTACTCTTTAACTATATTTTGTACAAATGTATTTACATTATGCATGAGGTATATATTTTCACTTTAAATAAAACGCGTGAATGCGCACATGCATGTGCTTCCAGTTAGTATCCTAACTTAGCTTTTCCGATAATTAGTTATTAGAATTAATTATCCCTACTACCCAAGCTGCCTATGGGCATTGGCCTGTAAATCCATTAGCTACAAACCTACACCGTACCTGCATAGTACTACATGCCGGAGGACCTTTAGTTCTGGTTTTTGACACGAACCGGGACTACATGCTATTTCATTATTTCTTTAATTCATTTGGGTTTCTAATTATTTTTCACTCCAATTTTTCACTCCCTTTTTTCCACTCTAATTTTTCACTCCCTTTTTTTTTCAGAATTTTTATTATTTGCTTAGTGTCTAACTACAATTATCTCTAGTCAAATTATTTAGTCGTGGTCAAACTTCCCGCTCGGTCACCTATCCTCTCACTACTCTAGCACTAGCACGCTTAACTTCCGAGTTCCATCTTGTCCCGCATCCAAGTGTTTCGCACGCATGTATGTGATACTAGTATCATATCAATCCTATTAACATGTTGGTCGATGACACATTTCTTTATTGTCTGAATTTCAAATAAATCTTTTAATAAACAAAAGTAATGATGTAATTAATAATTTTGAATAAATAAATAAACATTAACTTTTTAATTTGTATTATTTCTAAAAAATATTCAGAAAAATAAAACTAATTCATTTTAAATTCTTAAAATATAAATAATATATCAAAATATTCAGAAAAATAAAACTAATTCATTTTAAAATCTTAAAAATACAAATAATATATCAAAATATTGAGAAAAATAAAACTAATTCATTTTAAAATCTTAAAAATACAAATAATATATCAAAAAATTCAGAAAAATAAAACTAATTCATTTTCCCCTTTCCTAAATGCAAAATAAAATTTGATAAAATTCATGAACCAAACCATATGAAATCTAAACCATATAAAATTTGGAGATCCAAGTTTAGACTATTATTTTGGACACAAGAACTGTTTTGACAATGATTATCTGTGAGAATGATTTGAACCCAACTTTTAAAATACATAACCAAAATGGACAAACTAAAATGTTCTGGATAGATATTGAAAAGATCTATCCATAGCACTCAGCCTCACATCAAGGTCCGCAACCAAATGAAAATACCATCCTTTTTAATAAAAGACCAGTAGCCTCTTCTATGATTTTTAGAATGAGTTCAAAAATGAATGTTGAAGTAAATCCAACTGGATGAGTTTGGTGTTGACTAGATCTATGTTTTCCTGGCTTAGATTAATTTTTGGAGCTCTAGATTTATTTTTGGTGAACAGATATAGAAACAGTAGTTTTTCTGTTTTGTTTTCTTGATGTGTTTTTGTTTGTTTTGAAATGTGTGTTTGATCTTATCTTGTTTCCTAGCTTGTATAGAGTGTTAGGACTTGATATTAGGTTGTTTGCTTGCAGAACTTCTACCTTAGAAAGTGTGTGCATGATTGGAAACCCAAATAAAAATGGAACTAGCATTTGTTACTTTCTAGTTTTATTATTTTGGAATTGTGTGTGAGCTAGATCTTTGTGTGATTGTTTTAGTAAATTTTGTGCTATGTTTAACCCGTGATTTTATTTGAGCCATTACATAACATAGCGGTACATATATCCATTACATAATATAGAAATAATATAGCTAGGAATTAATATAGAAATAATATAGGAATTAATAGAAAGACATATATCCATTACATAATATATCCATTACATATATCGAACGCAACATAGCGGTACATAGATGCGGTACACAAACAACATCTACTCGAGCTCCGAAGAGTAGATGCGGAACAACTTGACGGCAACGTATGCATCTATTGCTGCATACTCGAGATTGATCCGGTCAAGTGGGTTCTTCTTCCAATACATGTGATTCCTCGTGGGGAAACAACTCTTCATGGTTTTGTAGTCCTGGTGGATGAAGGCAGTTGCCATATGAGCCATCCCGGTCTTGTGCCCGTATAGCTCATCAAAATGGATAAGGTCCAGAAGATCAATGTGGTGATCTTCAGGTATCTCAATACCCAACGTGCGCATCAACTTGTGCCAGTCATTTGTGATGTCGACGCTACAGAAGTCGTAACCCTTGTTGACAAGAAAATCAACAAGTTCTGGAGATTGCTTTGAACTACTGCAACAACAAAAATGGAACACGTGTTAGATTTTGTTGCAACACGTGTATTCTTCCAATGCAACAACAAATCGAAAATGCAACAACTATCCTACAAGCGATTGTACGTGTGCATACCTTGCCCATTGGAAGACCAAACCGGTCTCCTTGTAGGCAATCTTGATGACGGCCACATCCTTCTAATTGGCCGTATACTCTAGATCAAGCCCGAAGAACTTATGGTGTTCATCGGCTTCATAGAGATTGACCAAACGGTTAAGAGCTTGGGGGAGCCTCTCGCATCTATTGGTATAGGCCACGTGGAGATTCTCGCCGCATGGTGTGGGCACACGGAGAACGTTCCAAACGGGAGAATCCATTGGTGCTTGGTGGAGGAAGAAGAGAGGAAGAAGAACAGAGAGCCCACGCACTGTAGCAATGGCCTTCTGCCTCTCGCTCGCGAAATAAAACCGCGCGGCAGGCGAGCAGTTTGGATCTTTAGTCGCGGGTGGCCAGGCCAACCGGGACTAAAGACAGGGAAGCGAGCAGTTCCGACCTTTAGTCGCGGGTGGCCAGGCCAACCGGGACTAAAATCCCTTCGCGCCCTACCCCAACCGCCACTCAAGACCTTCAGTCGCGGGTCGCCTCCCGAACCGCGACTAAAGACCCCTTTAGTCACGGTTCGGACATTTTGGGGACTGAAGGGGGCGTATGGAAGGCCTTTTTTCTACCAGTGGTGGTGACTGGTGAGGGCTTAATCGATGCATGCATCGAGAGCATATCCTGCCTTCGTAGTCTGCATGCAGGAAAAGGTAATCAAAACTTATTCGAGTGTCAACAGAGACGGAAATCCTGGGGTATGCCAATTGCCACGGCATACCTGGCATACCCCTTGGATCCGCCACTGCCGCCGCTCAAGGTGATCTTTCCCCTCCCAACGCTCTTCTTCTCACCAACGCTGCAGTTCCTTAGAATGTGATGCCCACAAATCTGTACCCTAGCCTATTCTCTTTATTCGATTCTCTATACTACGGATTTTATGCCGTCTATTCTAGAAAAATTATACTATCTCATACTGCAAATGTAGTGGCTGATTGCCATCTAGCAGGGAAGAACGACGCTAGTATATGTCATTTCAAATCTGTATCGAGCGTGTTGCTGACATCATAATTATTGTCTTTCCGGGTGGAAAAGCATGTCTTTTCGTGTGCATTCCGGTGGCCAGTCAAATTCAGTTCAACTTACTGTGCAACTAAATGATGTTTTCATACATTTGACTTTATCTTAGAGTATGTGTCTGTCCATCGGTGTAAAAGCTGGCCCTTACGAACCTGTTGAATCCCGTGTAGCTTCTCTGGTCGCAGTTTTTAGATATAGCAGTGTCCGTGCCCTTGAAAATTTTGAGTATCCTAGTAGTACCGATTTGAACATGATTTCTCCTGCATATAGATCATGATATTTTCTTGCTTCGAAATAGGTATTTCCTATTCAATGTGGTTATATTCGCGATAAATTTTGCCATCAGTTTTCCAATTCAGGCATCTGGAGATAAATTCATACGCACAATCCCCTGTATCATGGCGTGACCCTGAACTTGGACAAAAGAGTCTTTCTGAGGACAAGCAGTTAATGCTTACTAGGAATAGACAGTCAAATCATGGTGAATGATGTTACTCTCATTGCTTGGTAGTCTGGGTCTCTTATGTGTTCTTCGTATGAATTTAAATATATATGGGCGTCGCAGACGGAGACAGGTTGGTATTGCCATCTGGCTTGCAGTGCCTGTTGGAATTAGGATAGCCAACTTTTTATGCTTCAAATAAATATACAGAAACATTTCCTTCAGTTCGCCGTGAATGCAGCAATCTTCGACTGCCAAGCTTGTAGTGCTGGTGCATCTCCACGAGTCCACGATCATCCTTATTTTGCCTCAGAGGAGATTGAACTTATTTTGCACGCTCGCTTCACTTTCCACATTGCAGCTCTTCTTAGATCATGTCTTGATCAGCTTATCTATAAGCCAGCTGTTAGAGTAAGTGATGGACCTGGGCCGGTTAGTCTTAGGGGTCAAGTAAGCCTTGCTTGGGAGTCAAGTAAAACTCTTTATATATGGACAGAAGATGTATCAATCTAATCAAGCAAGAATTAAGAAGGAAAACCCTTCCCCTCTTGCCCGGCCGTGGGAAAGGACCCCACGGCCGGCTCTCTCGCGCCCTCGCAGCTGTCTCTCTCCCGCTTAAACCCTAGCAACCATAACATTTGGTATCAGATTGCCCTTATTCGATCATGTCTTCATCGCCGGCCACCACCACCATGCCGCCGCCCCAACCGACGGCACCGCTGACCTCCACTACGGCCACCGCCACCATGGCGGCATCCTGCCCCGCCCCGGCCGCCGTCGTCTACACCACCGAGCAGATGACAGGGGTCCTCAACGACCTCGTCATCGCGGTCCAAGGGATCTGCCTCTTCCTGGCCGGTCCATACGGACCGCCGCCGGCCGCGCCATCAGTCGCCGCCTACGGGCCGGCACGGCTGTCGTGGCAGCCGCCGCACCTGGCGGCCTCCGCCGCCATCGCTGGGTCGTGGCATCCGACGATGCTGCTGTCATCGCCGCCACTCGACGCCAGGCTGCTGCAGCCGCCGCTGCCGCTGTCCGTCCCCGGGCGGATCTATACGGCGGCCTGGGCGCCGCCGCACATCCAGTCGCCACCGGCGCCACCCCAACAGTACAACAGGCCCTCCCGCTTTGCCGGTCCATACGCCGGTCCCGACGGTGCGCCATTCCATGGGGGGTCCTCCATGGTCACAACACCGGCGCCGACCCCCGCACGGCCGCCGCCGCCCTCGGCTGCGACCACGGCGCCGGTCATCACGTTACAGCATGGGATCTCCTACGACGGGACTGCGACGACCTCGTTCCCAGCAGCGCCACCGCCGTCCCAGGACAATCCTATCCAACAGATCAAGTTCCAGCCGTCGCCGTCACCGCTTCAGGCTTGTATCGCTACCCACCACATGTCGGCGGTGGTGAGGCTGCAAGCTGCTGCGCGCGGCCTCCTAGCGCGTCGGCATGTGCGGGAGATGTGTGATTTGCAGCTGCCGCTCCTTCAAGTTGCGCTTCGCGGTGCAACGGACCTCGATCTCGTCGGCTGCGTGGGGGATCTTGGGCATGCGGTTTCCCCCACGGGCGGCGGGCATGCTATTTTTCCCACGGGCGGCGACCTCCAAGTCTGCGACATCGACAGTCAGCCGGCGGGGATAAGACATGGTGTCACCAACAGGAGCGCACCGCGTAGCATCACTGCATTCCGCCGCCGGCCGCCGCGAGGGCTCCCTTGGTCCCGATGGTGTCCTTGGAATCCAGGGGGCTGCAAACGCACAAGTTCGGCGCGCGGGGGATTCTCGCCTTATCGTTCGAAATCAAAAATAAAGAGTCGGAGTCTCATTCGGGTTATCTTATTTCATGTCAATACAATAGGCCGAGATGTAAAAGGCTTGTTTTTTTTAGGCGTTAGGTTTGTGTAGGGTCGAATCGTCGTTAGGTTGCAGCTCGAGGACGAGCTGCATGTCAAGGTGGGGTGTAGTGTTAGAGTACGTGATGGGCCTGGGCCGGTTAGTCTTAGGGTTTGCTTAGGGGTCAAGTAAGCCTTGCTTGGGAGTCAAGTAAAACTCTTTATATATGGAGAGGAGATGTATCAATCTAATCAAGCAAGAATTAAGAAGGAAAACCCTTCCCCTCTTGCCCGGCCGTGGGAAAGGACCCCACGGCCGGCTCTCTCGCGCCCTCGCAGCTCTCTCTCTCCCGCTCAAACCCTAGCAACCATAACACCAGCCCTCTACTCCTTTGTCCACCCCAGCCCTCTACTCCTCTGCCCTCTCCCCCCCCTCTGTATATAATTTTGTATATTTTTTCCTTCTAGTAAAAGTTGACGTCGAGGTCTCCCGTGCCGTTTTCAGTTCAAAACACCAGACAAGTCACATCTAGCATATTTTCTTGTAAACTGTGGTATGCTTGTCCTTCTATATAAATAGTACAATGAATGTGGTCATGACTCGATTTGTTACACATTTGGTTACCTTGATCGGCATTTTCTTTGTTAAGTAGCTACAACATACAAAACTCACATGTGTGCTGTGATTTTTGTCGATTTCAGCTTTATCAAATTTGGAAAATGCTAGTTTTCTTTGTTGGTCTATGGTTGTTGAGCACCAAATACGACAAACTATCAGCATGCTTCTCTCTCTCTGTGTGCCTATCCTTCTATATAAATTCTACTGTGCTACATAATCTCTATGAGCAGTCAACGAGTTCAGTGAACAGATCCATAAATCCCTCCTATGAGTCTCTCATGCGATCGACCGGGTGCTAAAAAAATAGTTGACATTTATTTTATATGAATATCAAGAATATCGAGGATGATAGTCACTCATTCATATAGTTCAGAGGTCACACCTTTTTTCCGAAATAGTCTCTCTCTCTATCTCTAGAGAATATAAATACTTGTGATGAAGTGAATCATTGAGAGCAGTAGCGATAGAAATCAAAAAACATGTTACAATATGAAGACTTCAGCCAAGTAATTATTTAAGCTGGAGACGCTACATCTCATGCCAGCAAGGATGTCCATTGCAAAAATTAAAGTATATTTTCAAAACAAAATATAGAATATAAAAAGAAAACTCACTAGTGGAAACACGCCCTTTCATTTTTCGTCAGAAATGGCATTAGTCCCGGTTGCACCAAAAACCGGGACCAATGCATAGCATTGGTCCCGGTTTTTTTGCGGCCGGGGCAGCAGACATCGCCTAAGGGGCACTGGTCCTGGTTTTTTAGCGGGCATTCGTCCCGGTTTGTGGCATGAACCGGGACCAATGCCTCGCCACATGCCACGTGGCACGCGCAAGGGCATTCATGCCACAAACCAGGACAAATGCCCCCCTTGCCTACATATACTGCCTCCCAGCCCGCCTTCCCTCTGTTTTTCTTTTTCTTGGAGGAGTGAGAGAGGTGGGTGCTATTGTGTGTTCTTTTACTATGCACTCGAGGAGCCACACTTAAGTTCACATATAATGGTATCTTCGACCGAGGTTAGCAAACTTGTCCTTTTCATCTTAATGTGATACAAAAAAAGTTATATTTTTCGATGTACTGTTGTCATTTCGCTATTGAACATGTTATTGTAATATTTTTTTGATAAACTTAATTATACGATGGAGATGGATGCACGACAGCGATGGATGTATGGTGACCGACGCACTTCCGAGTATAGGGCAGGCCTGGATGAATTTCTCGGTGTAGCTCAGACTCACAAAGAGAATGGATTTATGTGTTGCCCATGTGTTGATTGTCGGAACGTCAGGGAGGACTCTTCCTTGAGAGTCCTTCACATCCACGTGCTTCGGAGAGGTTTCATGCCCAGCTATAATTGTTGGACGAAGCATGGAGAAATAGGGGTTGTGATGGAAGACAATGAAGAAGAAGAACATGATCCTATGTTCACTGAATACGGTGATACTGCAATGGAAGACAATGCAGACGAAGGAGATGGCCAAGAACGGACATCAGATGAGCCCGATGATGATCTTAGTCGAGTTATTGCTGATGCAAGGGAAGACTGCGAAAGTGAATTGGAGAGGTTGAAGTTGGACGGCATGTTACATGATCACAAAAAATTGTTCCCAAATTGCGAAGATGGCAGCACAAAGCTCGGTACCACGTTGGAGTTATTGAAATGGAAGGCACAGAACAGTGTGACTGACAAGGCATTTCAGAGTTTACTTCAAATAATGAAGACGAATCTTCCAAAGGATAACAAATTGCCTGACAGTACGTACGAAGCAAAGAAGTCTCTCTGTCCTCTAGGATTAGATGTGCAGAAGATACATGCATGCATTAATGACTGCATCCTCTACCGCGGTGAGAAGTACGAGTTTTTGGATAAATGTCCGGTATGCACTGCACTGCGGTATAAGATCAGGCCAGATGACCCTGGCGATGTTGACGGCGAGCCACCCCGTAAGCTGGTTCCTTCAAAGGTGATGTTGTATGCTCCTATAATACCACGGTTGAAACGACTATTTAGAAACAAAGAGCATGCCAGGTTGTTGCGATGGCACAAAGAAGACCGTAAGAAAGACGGAAAGTTGAGACACCCCGCTGATGGGTCGCAGTGGAGAAAAATTGAGAGACTTTTCAGACTATACAGGAGAGGCAAGAAACTTATGGTTTGATCTAAGTACATATGGCTTTAATCCTTTCGAGGATCAGAGCTCTAGTCTTACAGTTGTGGGGAAAATCAGGTGTACGTGTGTGGGATGAGAACGAAAAACCATCAATGATTGGTCTGCTCTTAGTAATATTTCCAGACATACAAATAAGGGATACAATGCATGCACACACTGTTTACATAAGACTGATAGTGTATATTTGGATAAATGCAAGAAGGTTGTATACCTGGGGCATCGTAGATTTCTTCCGATCAAACATCCCGTAAGAAAGAAAAGAGGGAAGCATTTCAGAGGTGAGGCAGATACCCGGAAGAAGCCTGACCTCCGTAGTGGTAATGATGTATTCAATATGGTTAAGGACCTAAAAGTAATCTTTGGGAAGGGTGATGGTAGCCAACATGTTCCGAAAAACCCTGATAATCGCGCACCCATGTGGAAAAAGAAATCTATATTTTGGGACATACCTGATGCACTTTGTTGGTAACCCCAAGAGGAGGGTATGATGAGCACAACGGTAGGAGTTTTCCCCTTAGTTAAGAACGAGGGTTATCGATCTAGTAGGAGAAACAGAATCTTCAGAAGGTTGATGCCACTGACGGTGGTGCTGGCGCTTCACCGGTGTCAGCAACAACGTGGAACCTGCACACAACACAATCAAAATACTTTGCCCCAACGGTACAGAGAGGTTGTCAATCTCACCGGTCTTGCTGAAAACAAAGATTAGACGTATAGTGTGGAAAAACAGTGTATGCTTGCATAAAGTAAAGAGAGCAGAAAATTCTTGTGGGTTGTTTAACAGTGTGGAAAACTTGACCGGGGTTCGTAGTTTCACTATGGTGTCTCTTCATAAAAGATATCATGCTGGGTGAACAAATTACAGCTGGGCAATTGACAAATAGAGGTTGCACCGTAGTGCACAATATGACATGAAGATTACTATGTTATTTAGTGCGGGAATTACAACAAGATACATAGACCGACATCCATCTGCATCTATGACTAATAATCCACACTCAGGTTATCTTCCAACCCCCCTCAAGTATTAAATTGCAAGCAACAGATAATTGCATTAAACAAAGTGTGTAATGTAAGCAATGATAATGCACGCGGGCACTCTCACCGTTGTTTTCTCCCTAATGGCAACAACACATCCTCCCCCTTCACGTTTCTGTCACTCGAGCACGGCAACAAGGAGGCATGAACCCACTATCGAGCATAAATACTCCCTCTTGGAGTTACTAACAATTACTTGGCCAGAATAACCACTAGCAACGGAGATCATACAAGATCACAAATAACACATGCAAATAAAGACTATAATCAACATGGCATAAGGTCAATATTCATCGGATCCCAGCTAACACAGCACAATGAATTACACAAGATCAATCCCGATCATAATAGGAAGCTCACGAGATCTAAACATGGAGACATGTGAGGAGAAGACAACCATCTAGCTACAGCTATGAACCCGTAGTCCAAGGATGAACTACTCACGCATCACTCCGAAGGCGGGCATGGTGATGAAGAGGCCTCCGGTGATGATCTCCTCTCTGGCAGGGTGCCGGAAACAGCTTCAGAACGCCCTGATCTGGGGTTGACGGTGACGGCGGCTGTGGAACTTTTTTGGGGATTTTGATCAGGTGTCTAGGGTTTTCCATCCGGGGGGCTCAAATAGGCGAAAGGACGAAGGCGGTGGCGCTCCAGGGGGCCCACACACCTAGCTGGCATGGCCGGGGGGGGGGGGCACCCTATGGTGTGGCCCCCTGCTGCCCCTTTCGGTTACTCTTCGGTCTTCTGGATGCTTCCGGGGAAAATAGTACTTCCGGGCTTCGAATTTTCCAATTCCGAGAATATTTAAATAACAACTTTTCTGAAACTAAAAAACAGCAGAAAACATGGAACTGGCTCTGTGGCATCTTGTTAATAGGTTAGTCCAGAAAACATATAAAAATGCTATAAATAAGGGAGAAAACATGTAGGAATTGGCAAAATATGATCATGGAGCATCAGACATTAGGGTTACGTTTGTGACGTATCAAGCATCTCCAAGCTTAGTTCCTTCTCGTCCTCGAGTAGGTAAATGATAAAACAATAATTTCTGAGGTGACATGCTACTAGCACACACTTGATCAATCTAATGTAAAAGCATATGCATGCTGAGATCATAAGACTTTAAACACAGACATGATAAATATAACTTTAATAAGAAAGCATAGCAATTACTTTGCATCACGAAAAGTAACTCAAATAAAGGATCATGAATAATAATGCAAAGAAAGGTAAATGTTTGTTTCAGGTATAGAGAAATCATGGAAAACTGATATTTCGATAGTCCTTAAGAGTGGGGCAAAACATAAATGCCAAGACACCTTCAAAGTTCAAGAGGAAGACTAGAACAAATAATTTAAGAACAAATAATATCACATCATGCAGTAATTATTGATGTTTATGGGACAAATGCACATAGAACTCAGAATGGCAAAAATGCTCTCTCAACTGTGCCTAAAGTTAGAAGATGGAGACTCAACATAAAAGTAAAAGAAAGGCCCTTCGCAGAGGGAAGCAGGGATCACTCATGTGCTAGAGCTTTTATTTTATTAAACGAAGGTATTAAAAGTTTGACATTTGTGGAGGAATGTCTAAATTTTTGGAGATGTATGCTAAGGTCAACGAATGGTAAATAGAAAATACATTACGTCACAAGTCAACTGGATTCACAAGATCGGCTCCCATGGTGAAGAACGCAACTGGTGTAGAAGGTCATCCCTCTTTCGCTTTTGTTTACACAATTATGCTTTGATTGATAAATCATGGGCAAAAATAGTGAAGAGAATTTGTATGCATTAATTTGGGGCTGGGCACCCAGCTGCCAGCTCTTCTATCATTTGGATAGGCAGATGAAGCCACTAGTCCAGGGTGTGAAATCCAATCAACAAGTGAGATAAAGATTCTCTATTTACGTCCTCGTGAGCAAAATCAGGAACATAAAGCAAGAATAATTTTGAAGGTTTTAAAGGTAACACATGAGCAATTTACTTTGGAATGACAGTTAAATACCACATGTAGGTAGGTATGGTGGACACAATGGTAATTTTTTTGGCTTAAGAGAGTTTGGATGCATGAGTAGAGCTCACTTAGTACAGGTGGAGGCTAGCAAAAGACTGGGAGCGACAAATCAAGAGAGCATAAGAGCCATAATCATGCATAGCGACATAAGCATCATTAATTAAAACATAAGCAATATCACAAGTTCAAAAACTAAGTGGTCATGGACGCTATTCGTGAATGTTTTGTAGTCATAAACATGGTGTGATCATGCGCCAAGTCCACCAAATAAAACATTCGAAAGAGAATACCATATATTGATGCTTTACTATGACAACAACAACTCATGAATCTTTCAATACATATTAAGCACTCTCATCTATTTAAGGCTAATCATGCTACTCAATAACCACAAGGCTTTAAAACTAAAATAACATTTAGCATGGCATGAAAAAGTCCTAGCCATAGTCTATATAAGCTTCTACTAGTACTGTCATAAATTCTACTTCAAGCAGTAGTTTTCTGTTTCTCCCAACAAGCACCATACAAAACATGCTGTAACAAAAATACTCTTTATGACGCAGCAAGCAAACATGAGAGTAATCAAATAATACTACTAAAACTAACAGCTTTAACAAGAGATGCATGCATAATAGGAGCTGAATAAATGCAGCAGTCAAACAGAGACTAAGAATACGACATATTCTCAAGAAAAAGCGGAGCGTGTCACTCTCCAATAAAAGAATGCTGGGTCCAACCAAGATTATTATGAAAATAAAAACAAACTGAAAGAAAATTGAAAACAAAAATAAAAGACGCTCAAAGTAAAGCACATAAGATGCGACCGAATAAAAATATAGTTTCACTAGAAGTGACATGATAATTTGTTCACGAAGAAGGGGATGCCTTGGGAATCCCCAAGCTTAGACGCTTGAGTCTTCTTGGAATTAGCTTGGATGTACCACCGGGGCATCCCCAAGCTTAGGCTTTTCACTCTTTTTTATCACATCATATCATCCTCTTCTCTTGACCCTTGAAGACTTCCTTCACATCAAAATTCTCACAATCTTCATTAGCAACGTTAGTGCAATTGAAATAATAAATCCACATGGTTCAGTTTCAACAAAAGTCTAACACTTAAAAATACATTAGCTACTGTCACAACTTCTTTCAAAACTCTTTTTTTCAAAAAAAAAAACACCAAAATAAAGAGATTAAGATGCAAATGCGATAAATGGCAGAAATCTGTCAAAAACAGAACAGCAGGCAAAGATCGATTTTTTCAAAAATCTTCTGTTTCTCAAATAAAAAAGTGGTATTCTAGAAATATTTGCGTATATAACTCAGGATTAAGCAGAAAAAAGCTCAGGTTAATTTGAATTTGCTGTGATTTTTAACGGAATTTGCAATGGACAGCAGAAATCTGTTTCCTACGCAGAAATCCGAAATATAGGCTCAACTTTCCACTAGTGGCTTTACTTGGCTCCTCAAAAACTCAAAAGAAAAGATACAAAAGGTTTGCTAAGGAAATAGACAACACCCAAGTGCAAGAACACCAAAGAAAACAAAAGAAAACTGAAATAAAACAGAGAAATAAAACAGGTTGTCTCCCGTTAGCGCTTTTCTTTAAAGCCTTTCAGCTAGGCATAGAAAAATCAACTCAAGTGTTTTCAAGTGAAGCATTCAAATCAAGATTTTACTATTCTTTAATAATGCATTGTATTTTATCTAAGTGGGTTTCAGAGTCTCCTCTCTTAGTACTTTTAGGATTACTATTTTCATCAAATAAGTTCTCAGGAACAATCCAATCAAAATTCTTTTCTTGGGCTTCGTGCAGAGCTACTAATTTAAAAGGGATTGGTATTTTATCCTCGTTTTCATTATTAGGTTTAGTTTCTTCTAGAGCACCAACAATGTCTACACATGAGCCAAGCATATTAAAATGATCAAAAACTTTACTAGCTTCTATAGCAACATCCCTAAATTCTTTAAGCATAGCTTCTAAGATGAAGAGTTTTTTCTCAACATCTTCAATTTTATTCAAGTTGAGGAACATATGTTGTATTATGGGATGGAGGTTAACAAACCTAGCTTCTAGCATGTGAACTAAGGAAGTTGCAGCAGTCTCGTAATTGGGATCAAGTTCTACTATGGATTTTTCCTCAAAGTTATCATGCTTACAAACATGATCAAAGAATTCTTTAACAGTGTCCTTTCCAAGAAGAGAACCACTTCCTACCGGCAAATCTTTCAAGGTAAACTTAGGGAACAACATGATGAGAACAACGTAGAGACAAAAATAACAACTATGAATTAAACTATGAAAACAAGACAACTATGAAAACAAGACAAAAATAAAAACAAGACAATAAAAAAATAAAGAGATTGAGAGTGAGAGACTCCCCTTGCCAGAAGACTTCCTTCTCCCCGGCAACGGCGCCAGAAAAATCCTTGATGCACTTTGTTAGTTACCCCAAGAGAAGGGTAGGATGAGCACATCGGTAGGAGTTTTCCCCTTAGTTAAGAACCAGGGTTATCAATCCAGTAGGAGAAACATAATCTTTGGAAGGTTGATGCCACTAACAGTGGTGCTGGCGCTTCGCCGGTGTCAGCAACAACGTGGAACCTGCACACAACACAATCAAAATACTTTGCCCCAACAGTACAGTGAGGTTGTCAATCTCACCGGTCTTGCTGAAAACAAAGATTAGACGTATAGCGTGGAAAAATAGTGTATGCTTGCAGAAAGTAAAGAGAGCAGGAAATTGTTTTGGGTTGTTTAATAGTGTGAAAAAATGGACCGGGGTTCGTAGTTTCACTAGTGGTGTCTCTCCATAAAGATAGCATGCTGAGTGAACAAATTACAGCTGGGCAATTGACAAATAGAGGTTGCACCGTAGTGCACAATATGACACGAAGATTACTATGTTATTTAGTGCGGGCATTACAACAAGATACATAGACCGACATCCATCTGCATCTATGACTAATAATCCACCCTCAGGTTATCATCCAAACCCCCTCAGGTGTTAAGTTGCAAGCAACAGATAATTGCATTAAACAAAGTGTGTAATGTAAGCAATGATTATGCACGCGGGCACTCTTACCGATGTTTTCTCCCTAATGGCAACAACACATCCTCCCCCTTCACGTTTCTATCACTCGAGCAAGGCAACAAGGAGGCATGAACCCACTATCGAGCATAAATACTCCCTCTTGGAGTCACTAACAAGTACTTGGCCAGAATAACCACTAGCAACGGAGAGCATGTAAGATCACAAATAACACATGCAAATAAAGACTATAATCAACTTCGCATAAGGTCAATATTCATCGAATCCCAGCAAACACAGCACATAGAATTACATAAGATCAATCTCGATCATGATAGGAAGCTCACGAGATATAAACATGGAGGCATATGAGGAGAAGACAACCATCTAGCTACAGCTACGAATCCTTATTCCAAGGATGAACTACTCACGCATCACTCCAGAGGCGGGAATGGTAATGAAGAGGCCTCCGGTGATGATCTCTCCGGCAGGGTGCCGGAAACAGCTTCAGAACCTCCCTAATATGGGGTTGACGGTGACGGCGGCTGGGAACGTTTTCAGGGATTTTGATCAGGTGTCTAGGGTTTTCCATTAGGGGGTCTTAAATAGGCGAAAGGCCGACGGCGGTGGCGCTCCAGGGGGCCCACACCCCTAGCTGGCGCAGCCAGGGGGCCGCGCCACCCTATGGTGTGGCCCCCCTGCTGCCCCTCTTCGGTTCCTCTTCGGTCTTCTGGATGCTTCCGGGGAAATAGGACTTCCGGGCTTCGAATTTTCCAATTCCGAGAATATTTCCAGAACAAATTTTTTGAAACTAAAAAATAGCAGAAAACAGGGAATTGGCTCTGTGGCATCTTGTTTATAGGTTAGTCCGTAAAATGTATAAAAATGCTATAAGTAAGGGAGAAAACATGTAGCAATTGGCAAAATATGATCATGGAGCATCAGAAATTAGGGATATGTTTATGACATATCACTACCCTATTGGAAAGTCCTAGAGGTCCACTCTTCAATCGACGTGATGCACGTGACAAAAAATCTCTGTGTCAACCTGCTATGCTTCCTGGGCGTGTATGGGAAGTCAAAAGGTACGCCAGAAGCACGGTAGGACCAACAACATATGAAAGACCCAAGCAACAAGCACACGGATACATGGCGCCATTACTTAAGCAGCTATGCTCTTACCAAAGCAGAGAAGGAAATTTTTTTAAAGTCCTACCGATTGCATGTGATTATGATGCAGTTGCTTCCGATTGCGGATATAAAGCGGATAATAAATATGGCAGAGAAAAAAATTCCAAAACCTGAAGTCTCATGACTGCCATGTGATTATGATGCAGTTGCTTCCGATTGCATTGAGGGGGCTTCTACCGGAAAATGTTCGAGTACCCATTGTGAAGCTATGTGCATTCCTCAATGCAATACCTCAGAAGGTAATCGATCCAGAAAGTCTTGCAAGATTATAGAGGGATGTGGTCCAGTGTCTTGTTTGTTTTGAGTTGGTATTCTCACCATCCTTCTGAAGGGAATATGCCCGAGAGGCAATAATAAAATGGTTATTATCTTATTCCTTGTTTATGATGAATGTTTATTTCTCATGCTAGAATTGTATTAACCGGAAACGTTGATACATGTGTGCTTAATAAACAAACAATGGTTCCTAGTAAAGCCTCTCTTTTAACTAGCTCGTTGATTAATAGATGATCAAGGTTTCCTGATCATGAACATTGGATGTTATTAATAACGGGGTCATGTCATTAGAAGAATGATGTGATGAACATATACCCAAAGAGAATATAGCAATGCGATCAAGTCATTTAGTTTACATTGTTATATCAAACACACGAAGTAACTTATTCCTTATACCATGAGATCATGTCAATCACTGATACCGGAAGAGTGCTTTGATGGCATCAAACGTCACACCGTAACAGGGTGACTATAAAGGTGTCGTTGAGTATTCGGAAAGTATTAGTTGAGGATCATGGATCAAGAGTGGGATTTGTCCATCCAAATGACGGAGAGATATACTCTGGGCCCTCTCGGTGATATCACATCGAAACCGCTTGCAAGCACGTGATATGATCACAAAGGATGTTATATCACGGGAACGAGAAAAGAGTACTTGTCGGTAACGAGATTGAACAAGGTATGGTTGATACCAATGATCGAATCTCGGACAAGTAAAATATCGCGAGACAAAGGGAATAGTTCACGGCGTTGTTGGTTCACACGATCACGAGAGTCATCGTTGAATATATAGGAGTCATCACGGATCTCCAGATCCCGCTGTTGATTATTGATCGGAGAGGAGTCTCGATCATGTCTATCTTATTCGCGAACCGTAGGGTGACACACTTAAGGTTCGATGACGCATTTGAGAGGATACGGAATATCGGAGAAAAGTTTGGACAGCACCGAAATTGTTTCGGGGAATATTGAAATAGTCACCGAAATTGTTTCGAGTAATTTTGAAATAGTTCAAGGGGATTCTTATCAAATGGTTGTTACTAGATTTAACAACTAACTCAAGGGGTTATATGTTAATGTTTGTTAATGGAATTAACAAATATTAAAATAAAGAAATAAAATTGTTTTATTTATTTATTAAAGAAAACCCTTGGGATTTTGAGTGGGAATTCATGGAAGAATGAGTGGGTTGAGTGGAGACTCCACTCACATGATGAGGGAGAGGTGGAGGCAGCCAAAAATTCGTGGCTGCCATCCCCTCCTATAAAAGGAGGGGTGAGAGCTCCCTCTCCCCCACACACACACTTGTCCATTTCCATTTCCCTCCACCCGCTGCTCCATTCCATGGTCTCCGGCTTGGCGAAGCCCTGACCGTGGGATTCTTCTTCACCACCACGCCGTCGTGCTGCTGGAGTTCCGAGGGATCCTCTACTTCCGCGCCCCGCTGGAACGAGGGAACGGAGGTCGTCATCAACCGTACGTGTGACCAATCATGGATGCACCGCCGGATTGCGGTGCTCATCTTCTTGCTATCGGGATCGGTGTGAGTACGACTACGCCAACAACGAGATTTGATCTCGTACCACTTTGAGTCTTCGAGGGTATGTGTTCTCCTTAACCTTCTCGTTGCCCGTTGCACTTCGTCTTCTAGATTAGATCTTGGCCTTTCGGGTGTCTCTCGCGTAGGAAATTTTTTGTTTTCTATGCTACGTTCCCCTTCAGTGGTATCAGAGCCGGATCTATGCGTAGATGTTTTGCACGGGTAGAACACATAGGTGTATGTGGGCGTTGATGATCATGTTATCACCTCCTTGATTATTTTATGATCTTAGTGGCATAGTGGGATGAAGCGGCCCGGACTAACCTTACATGTCCACGTACATGAGACTTGTTCCACAACTGACATGCAACTTGTATTGCATAAGTGGCTTGCGGGTGTCTGTTTCTCCTACTATAGTTAAGATCTAATCTACGAAGGGTTGTTAAAAATGTGTTTATCAACGTTGTGGTTGATGTTCGTAGGTATGAACGGTTCTATCATCGAAAGCCCTAAGCCACGTAAAATATGCAAAAATAATTTAGAGGCGTCTAACTAGTTTTTGCTGGGCATGTGATGTGATATGGTCAATATTAAAAATTTGATTATGAGATGATCTATTTTGTAAATTATTGATATACCGGAAGGTATCCATATGATTGTCTTCTTCTTGATGGACAATCAAGTTTGGGGTACCGTGGTACTTGGTACCACGCCGGTGGAATGATTGAGATCATACAATAATGCACATGATGGAGATCAAGTGCAAGAAGGACCATATCATATCACGTTATCCTTTCATGTGATGTCTGTGATGTTAATCCTTTTTATGCATCTTGTTTTGCTTAGATAACAATGGTAGCATTATAAGATGATCCCTCTCACTTAATATCAAGATAATAATGTGTTCTTCCTTAAGTATGCACCGTTAAGAAAGTTCGTCGTTTCGAGACACCACGTGATGATCGGGTGTGACAGACTCAACGTTCGCATACAACGGGTGTTTTCAAGCCTAGCATGTACAGACATGGCCTTGAAACACACGCAATACTACGGTTCTACTTGGCGAGCCTAGCATGTACAGACATGGCCTCGGAACACGTAACCGAAAGGTAAAGCATGAGTCATATGGCTGATATGATGAACATGTCGATGTTCGCCTTTGAAGCTACATCATCTCACGTGATGATCGGTTTTGGTGTAGTGAATTTGGTTTGTGTAATCACTAAAGACGACTAAGGGGGATGTTGTTTTTGAGTGGGAGTTCATGGTTTAATTTTTTGAATTAACTTGAACTTATTTATCATGAACAACAAATCAAATTGAATTTGCACAAATTGTAGTATTCATTGGCATCCACATAACTATCTTACACTTAGATTGTTAATTGAGATATAACTGTTATGATCTGGTAAATACCTTTTAAGATTGGTACCGTATTAGTGAAATTTAAAATTGAGTCCTATTGTAGATTTTTGGTATTTCCTACCTAGCTCCATATGGTTAATGATTGATTAATCTAGAGAGCAAATAATTCATACTTAGAATCCAGAGTCATGGTTGCTTCCTTATTACTTTATCTTCAAAAGAATGTTTTGTTGATCAAGGTGATTTAGGAACTGAAAAGAGTTGTTTTCAGTAACAATCAAGTGAAAGATATATTGATATCTAGAAACTTATTTGTAGCAACATGACTGAGTATAATTTAGCATGACAATGTTTGCTTATATTATCTGAATATATGCAAATTTAGCGTGACAATGTTTGCTTATATTATCTGAATATATGCAATGATTGAAGATGCTAGGCGTTTGAATAATTCCAAGAAGTTGGGCGCAAAAAATTATCCTCTAAATTCCTTCCTTCGAGCTATAGTAGCTTAATCATAAAATTGTTATGATGGGATGTATTAGAAGTATGGGTAAAGTAGTTTACCTTACTTGGAAATTGCTAAGAGTGGAATCTAGAATAATGCTATTAATATGGTGATATTAGTAGAACAATCAAACTCAAAGTATGACTCAATGGGTGATAGTATATGACTAACACGCCAAAGAAAATGAGCTAGTAAGACTAGCATTGTTTGATGTTGAATGATTCTTCTATAAAGGAAAGGGAATATTAAAAATAGAATTACAAAAGGATATATGGCAGAAAAAGAAGATAACTGGAATGTCCAGCTCAGGAGTATATGCTTGATATACAAGTTATAGATGTATTACTAGTTAACAAAGTATTTTTTGGTATTTTGATACCACATTGGTTGGTATGAGTTGTCATACAAAGCAACGCAATGCAAGAAATACAAGAGCCTAAAAGGAACTAGTAATAGATGTGGAATCGATTATGACAAGAATATAAATAAAGTGTTATTGTGTTCATTGTTGTATCGAACCAAACAGTCAAGATTTATTTGAAGAACTTAATAATTTGTTATTTTGTTCTAGTCTTTTGTGAGAACAAATGAGATTGTTCAAACTATGACCATATTCCATAATTGATGGATATGTTAATATAAATCATGTTGGTAAAGTAAACATCTATAAGACTAAATGCTAAACGTTGCAAGACGTAGAAGAGTTTCACTTAAATTGTGACACCACCATTTTAGTTCATATCGGAAAGGAAAACATGAAGGAATTCCATATTGATGGACTTCCGGAGTCATTTTATTTTGAATAAATTGACGCTTGTGAGACCTCTTCCAAAAGATGAATAGAATTCCGTTCTTAGGCCAAAGTAGAATGGACGACTAATTTAATGGAGATTATACATATTGATGTATATAGTCCATTATGTGTAGTCATGTATGGTGGATTAATTTTTCCTTCATAAAATTTTGTCGATGACTTGAGTAGATATGTGAGTATATCTATTTAAAGGGAACAGAGTTTGAAATTTTGAATTGGTTCAAAAGGTTGTTAATATGAAGTTAAAATCATTGTAACAAGATAATCAAGTATTTATGATTCGATCATAAAGAATCAATTTTGAGTTACAAGTTTAGCAAAACATCTGAGAAGTTGCAGAATTGTTCTACAACTTATATTACTCGAATTACCCCACATTAGTTTGGAGTGTTCAAGAGACAAAAATCAAACCTTGTTTGACATGGTAAGATTAATAAAAATGCCATTATAATTTTGTAGTTTATACATTAGTGACAACCGTTTTTTCCACTGAAAAGAGCACCATCATGATCCATTGAAATTGACAACATATATTGTCACTTTCTTAAGTTTTGGTATGCATAGCATGTGTAAAATGTTTACAACCAGAATAGGATAAATATATGTTTATAAGGTTATCCCAAATACAACATTGGGTATTTCTCCTATCACCGAACCAAAAGACAAATGTTGTTTGTCAGAAAGGGTTGATTTCCCGAGAAAGTAGTTCTTGCGAAACAAGTGAGTGGGAGCACAGTACAAGCTCAACGAGATTATAGAATCTTCGTTATCATGTCAAGAGTAGCGCAGCACTGGAAGTTGTTCCGGGGTTTACTATTTTGACTAAGTAGAAGACACTACAAATGTTGTAGATACTTCAAATGAGTTTGCGAACTGTACCAGTAAAGTCCAAAAACTTTGTACTTAGAACAACTTGTGGTTTAAGTGTAAAATGTTGTTTTGACAACAAAAGGACCTGGACCTTATAAAGGAAGCAAATGATGGGCCCTGACTTCGTAAAATTGACTATGAGTCATTATATCCGCCATAGTATCCTTGTATGAATATCAAGTATGTGACTTGGTAGTCCTTTCGATAGGCATGATGCCTAACGATAGCAAAAGGGTCTATATAGCGACAAAGACATGGATTTTACATCCTTTGAAAGTTGTACTTATCGAAAAGTTGTTTTCGACGAAGTTCAAAGAGTTAACTACTACAAGATTTTGATCTTCCGTAGTGATGCTTTAGTCTTTGCGGATAGTTCTAGCAAAAGGTTACATATTATGATATGGAAGTTGAATAACAAAACCAACTCTCTTCTCGAGGAAGTTTGATCAAGGATGTGTACTTGACACAGTCTGAGATTTTTGTAAAATTCAAAAGGTTGCTAGAAAGGTATGCACACTTCAATGGTTGAAGTGAGCATAACGAAGTTGAAATCTTTACCTTAATGAAGTTATCAAAATAGTTTGATTCCATCATGAAAGATAAAGATGCTTGTAAAGTTACAAGAAATTAAGTGGGAGCGCTATGACATATTTCCAATACTTTATGTAGATGACATATGGTTGATTGGAAAATATGTATTTTAAATTAACACGGTTAAGATTTTCGATTTCATATTGATGAAAGGCTTAGAAGATATTGGGCATCGATGTCTATAAAAGATGGATTCAAGCGCCTGATATGATTGAAGCCAAATTACATAGATGAAATATTGAAGTAAGTCAATATAAAATTGATAAGAAGGAGTTCTTGTCACATGGAAAATAATTGAGCAAGATTCATGTGTTTTGACACATGATGAGCATCACTGAAATTGAGATTTCTAAGTCATGTTTCCATGCTATGTACACAACCAGATGAGTCCTATGCTATAAAATGTTATAGTAGGATAATTCATATGATGATTAGACAATAGTGGGAGAGATCCTTGTGTCATTTTAGAAATGCTAAGGATATGTTTTCCTATATAGTAATGACAAAATATTAGTTGTAATGTGTTACACTAATAGTCTTATCATTTATTCAAGTAATTTTATCTCAATTAAAATATGTGATAAAGGGTAGCACAATAGGATGGAAGAAAGTTCCATGCTGGATTTGAAAGAGTTTCAAAATTGAAATATTGTGACAAATACTACAACAAAGGCTAAAGTATATCGTTGTGTTGACAACTGATTATAAGCGTATTTTGTGTCAAGTAGTTCTTTATTGAACTTGGTGAATTTCCAAGAATGCTGAAACTATGAAGCTACATTTTCACAATGTTAGTAACATCAGTTTAAGCTGAGAAATTAAGGTACCACCGGAACTTGGTGAATTTCCAAGAATGCTAACACTATGAAGCTACATTTTCACAATGTTAGTGACATCAGTTTAAGCTGCGGAATTAAGTTTTCACAAATTGACCATATATATACAAAGCCATCTCATTAGAGAATGAGTGATGCGTGTAGACGCAAAGAACATGCAAATACAATAGGACCTGAACAGTTCAGATCTTTTTGATAATGTTTACCACATGCGAAGCATGGTAATAACACTGGAACGCCATATGTGTTAAGTGCTTACAAACTAGATTATTGACTCTAGTGCAAGTGGGAGACTGAAGGGAATATGCCCGAGAGGCAATAATAAAATGGTTATTATCTTATTCCTTGTTTATGATGAATGTTTATTTCTCATGCTAGAATTGTATTAACCGGAAACGTTGATACATGTGTGCTTAATAAACAAACAATGGTTCCTAGTAAAGCCTCTCTTTTAACTAGCTCGTTGATTAATAGATGATCAAGGTTTCCTGATCATGAACATTGGATGTTATTAATAACGGGGTCATGTCATTAGAAGAATGATGTGATGAACATATACCCAAAGAGAATATAGCAATGCGATCAAGTCATTTAGTTTACATTGTTATATCAAACACACGAAGTAACTTATTCCTTATACCATGAGATCATGTCAATCACTGATACCGGAAGAGTGCTTTGATGGCATCAAACGTCACACCGTAACAGGGTGACTATAAAGGTGTCGTTGAGTATTCGGAAAGTATTAGTTGAGGATCATGGATCAAGAGTGGGATTTGTCCATCCAAATGACGGAGAGATATACTCTGGGCCCTCTCGGTGATATCACATCGAAACCGCTTGCAAGCACGTGATATGATCACAAAGGATGTTATATCACGGGAACGAGAAAAGAGTACTTGTCGGTAACGAGATTGAACAAGGTATGGTTGATACCAATGATCGAATCTCGGACAAGTAAAATATCGCGAGACAAAGGGAATAGTTCACGGCGTTGTTGGTTCACACGATCACGAGAGTCATCGTTGAATATATAGGAGTCATCACGGATCTCCAGATCCCGCTGTTGATTATTGATCGGAGAGGAGTCTCGATCTTGTCTATCTTATTCGCGAACCGTAGGGTGACACACTTAAGGTTCGATGACGCATTTGAGAGGATACGGAATATCGGAGAAAAGTTTGGACAGCACCGAAATTGTTTCGGGGAATATTGAAATAGTCACCGAAATTGTTTCGAGTAATTTTGAAATAGTTCAAGGGGATTCTTATCAAATGGTTGTTACTAGATTTAACAACTAACTCAAGGGGTTATATGTTAATGTTTGTTAATGGAATTAACAAATATTAAAATAAAGAAATAAAATTGTTTTATTTATTTATTAAAGAAAACCCTTGGGATTTTGAGTGGGAATTCATGGAAGAATGAGTGGGTTGAGTGGAGACTCCACTCACATGATGAGGGAGAGGTGGAGGCAGCCAAAAATTCGTGGCTGCCATCCCCTCCTATAAAAGGAGGGGTGAGAGCTCCCTCTCCCCCACACACACACTTGTCCATTTCCATTTCCCTCCACCCGCTGCTCCATTCCATGGTCTCCGGCTTGGCGAAGCCCTGACCGTGGGATTCTTCTTCACCACCACGCCGTCGTGCTGCTAGAGTTCCGAGGGATCCTCTACTTCCGCGCCCCGCTGGAACGAGGGAACGGAGGTCGTCATCAACCGTACGTGTGACCAATCACGGATGCACCGCCGGATTGCGGTGCTCATCTTCTCGCTATCGGGATCGGTGTGAGTACGACTACGCCAACAACGAGATTTGATCTCGTACCACTTTGAGTCTTCGAGGGTATGTGTTCTCCTTAACCTTCTCGTTGCCCGTTGCACTTCGTCTTCTAGATTAGATCTTGGCCTTTCGGGTGTCTCTCGCGTAGGAATTTTTTTGTTTTCTATGCTACGTTCCCCTTCACCTTCTTCAACATTATGACACATCTCCTGGTTCACCTATGTGAAGAGATTCATATTCTCGGTCCGGTATTTCTACACAATATGTTCCCCTTTGAGAGGTTCATGGGAGTCTTGAAGAAATATGTTCATAACTGTGCTTGGCCAGAAGGAAGCATCTCGAAGGGCTATGGAACAGAGGAGGTCATTGGGTTCTGTGTGGACATTATTCCTGACCTTAAGACGATTGGTGTTCCTGAATCAAGGCATGAGCGGGGGCGACTAAGGGGAAAAGGAATGCGGGTAAAGAAAATAATGATACCTAGGGACGGGAATTCTTTCACTAAAGCACACTACACAGTTCTACAAAATTCCACCTTCGTGGCTCCGTATCTCGAGGAACACAAGAAGATTGTACGTTCCACAAACCCGGCGAAGGATGAGTCATTGATTAAATGCAAACACATGGAGAATTTCGGAAGTTGGTTGCAAACACATCTTATAAATGACACCATTGTTGAAGATCAGCTGTACATGTTGGCCGGGTCACCATCCTCGACTATTGGTAGTTTTCAAGGGTACGAGATAAATGGGAATACATTTTACACGATCGCCCAAGATAAGAAGAGCACCAACCAAAACAGTGGTGTCCGCTTTGATACAACAAACGAGAATGGGAAAATGACACATATTATGGTTACATAGAGGAGATATGGGAACTTGACTATGGACCTTCTTTTAAGGTCCCTTTGTTTAAGCGCAAATGGGTCAACCTTAATGGAGAAGGGGTAAAGGTAGACCCGATGTACGGAATGACAACAGTGGATCTCAACAATATTGGTTACAATGACGAACCATTCGTCCTAGCCAATGATGTGGCTCAGGTCTTCTATGTGAAGGACATGTCCTCCAGACCGAAAAAGACAAAAATAAGCAAACAAATACATCATACGATGAGCTGAAGCATCACATAGTTCTTTCAGGAAAAAGAAACATCGTGGGAGTCGAGGACAAGACGCACATGTCAGCAGATTATAATAAGTTTGTTGTAATTCCGCCCTTCACAGTGAAAGCTGGCCCAAGCATCCCATTAAATAATGAAGATGTTCCATGGTTATGGCCGAAGAAAATTCATAAGAAAGGGACATATTGTTCATGTACCATCTCTACACGAAGAAAATTCAGAAGACTAGATAGGGATGTCGTTGGTGATGTGTAATAATAAACATTCTAGGGTTTCGGTTGAAATGACGGGTGTTATGGCCAAATACATGGCATAGTTTGTTATAATGAGCCCATATTGCACACAAACATGCATCTACGAAGCATGGACAATGTTGACGAATGAAGTTTTTTTTAACTGAATAAAAAAACCATTTTCCATTTTCGGAGTGTCAGAAATGGTTTTTTTTGAAGGACCTACCACAAACATGTTGCAAAACTTGGGGGATTAATTTTTTAAACATGCTAGGACATGTGATATGCACAAATAAACAACTTGTTTTCTAAGAAAAGATTTCCATCCACCTCTCTTGAAAATCACAAGTTTCTGCCGATTCAGGTGGAAACGGGACAATTTGAACTACTGGTGCCTCGTAATTGGCTCATGAATTTGGGCAAAAATCATTTTTTAGGTACTCAACTACCTATGTCAATAGAGATCCACAATGAGTTGCTGAATATACAACTCCTGGGTACGAACGGTCATGCCCTCCGTCTTGACTTTCTCCTAAAACGGGCTGAGAAAATTCCAGAAAATTCAAAAAAACCCTAAATAACGCGAGACCTTTGCGTGGTGTCATTACATATGTCCTAGTATCCACCAAAAATAATAAACTTGGAATACGACAGTTCTGTTGAAAAAGTGTTCACAAAAAAGAGCTATCTCGTCCTTAAATTCTAGGGCTTCGGTTGAAATGACGAGTGTTATGGCCAAATACATGGCATATTTTGTTATAATGAGCCCAGATTGCACACAAACATGAATATTAGAAGCAAGGACAATGCTAACGAAGGAAGTTTTTTTAACTAAAAAAAAACATTTTCCATTTTCGGAGTGTCAGAAGTGTTTTTTTTTTGAAGGACCTACCACAAACATGTTGCAAAACTTGGGGGATTAATTTTTTAAACATGCTAGGACATGTGATATGCACAAATAAACAACTTGTTTTCTAAGAAAAGATTTCCATCCACCTCTTTTGAAAATCACAAGTTTCTGCCGATTTAGTTGGAAACAGGACAAATTTGAACTACAGGAGCCTCGTAATTTTCTCATGAATTTTGGCAAAAATCATTTTTAGGTACTCAATTACCTATTTCAATAGAGATCCACAATGAGTTTCTCAATATACAACCCCTAGGTACGAACTGTCATGCCCTCCGTCTTGACTTTCTCCTAAAACGGGCTGAGAAAATTCCAGGAAATTCAAAAAACGCTAAATAACGCGAGACCTTCACATGGTGTCATTACATATGTCATAAGTGAGTTGAATTTATCTTTATGATCATTTTGATATATAACTTGCAATTTTTAGAATTTATTGAATTATTTGATATTTCTCCATTTCTTAAATGAATTATTTCAAATTCCAATAATTTAAAATTTTGAACTTCAGCAAATATGTTTGAAAGAAATATATTCAGTTAGTTCATAATTTTCTAAATCTTTTGATATCTTCTTCATATTTTTCTGATTATTAAACTAGCAAATATACAAATTCAAAATTTAAATAGGGCGGGAATACGAAAAATTGAAAAACAGGGCATTCATCCCGGTTGTTACAAAAAACCGGGACGAATGCCCCTCTTAGCGCAGTTTTAGTGTCATAGGGCATCTGTACCGGTTGTTTACAAAAACCGGGACAAATTGGTGGGGCATCCGTCCCGGTTATTGCCAACAATCGGGACGAATGGGGCATTCATTCCAGTTGTTGGCAATAACCGGGACGGATGCCCCTACTTTGAAAAGGAACGCTCGCGCGGAGGAGATACAGAGGATGCCGCCAGGCTGCCCCGCGCCACCGTCGTCGCCCGCCGTCCGCCTCCCGCTCGCCACCCCGGCCGCCTCGGACGCGCGCAGAGGTACTTCCTCGTGCCTGCGCCCTCTCCCCTCTCTCTCCCACGGCTGCGCGGCCGTTTCCTCGTCGGAGGTGGCTCTCCGGCGAGGGCATGTTCCCTCTCCCCTCTCTCCCCCGCGAGCACGAGGAGCACCACCGCGCACGGCCACAGCCAAGCATCACCGCGCACGGCCACGCACCACCGCGCCCGGCCACGCACCACCATGCGCGGCCACGGCTCTCCGGCGACCATATCCTAGCGGCGACCCCCGTAAGTGGTTCGCGGAGAACCACACTGGTGGGCGGTAAAAGCCCCGTGGGCCAATTCGGCCTCATACGGGGGATCGATCGCCGCCGGCCATTGCTGACGTCATGGTGACGTCAGCAGGGCGTTGGCGTGGCACCCGCGTGGCTGCCACTGTGGACGCTTCCTCACGCGTCAGTGGGCAGTTACGCGCGGGTATGACCCCCGCTCAGTGAGAAAAGGTTTCTGTAAACTAAAAAAATTGAAAATTTTGAAAACAGACACTACTAGGGAAAAGCTTACCCGTGACGCACCATTTTGCTTATCCGTGACGCACCTGGGCGCGTCACGGCTATCACGCCGCGCCTATGGGTTTAGCCGTGACGCACCTAGCTGGTGCGCCGCGCCTATTTATACCCGTGACGCACGGGCTCGGTGCACCGCGGCTATTGCGAGGCGCGTCACGCCTAACTCCGTAAGTGCGCCACGGCTAGTAATTTAGGTGCGTCACGGCTATTCTATGCTGTATTTTTAAAAAAAAGGAAGTACCGTATTTGTACAGGTATATACAGCTCAAATACAGAAGAATGTCAGTACACAAAATACAGAAGAATATCAGTAGCTCAAATACAGGTATGCAATTGATAGAATAAATTTTCATAGCAGAAATATTACATAGTCTCGAAAACAAACATATATACTACTAATAAATCCAGGAGTTAGTCTCGAAAACAACCATATTACATAGTCTCGATCATCACCACATAATCTATCTAGCGGGCGCGGATGTAGTCGATGACCATCATCATGTCCAAGTTGGCGATGTCACTATTCCTCATGGTGATCAGAATAGCTCTGCCAACCTCCATACCAGCTCTTGCGGAATGGAACTGCCTCCATGCTTGAGAGTTGAGGATGACCCGACCATCAGCGTTATCCCTGGTGATCGGAACTGCGGTGACAGGTCCTGATTCTCCACGGCGTACTCCAATGGTACCTTGCTCCATGCCAGCACTATCCGCTACCGCCATCGGTATTTTCTACAACACACAATTCCAAGAAAGAATAAAAGCACAATGTCAAATACCGGATAAGAAAGTGTTAAGAACATAAGCAACTATACGAATAAGAAAGTGTTAAGAAACATACCATGACATGTCCATTGGAGATGTTAGTGTTGGTGATGCGATGCACGAAAGGGGACCCGATGTAGCTATCTATCTGGGCAAGTTTCTGAAGGACACGGTCCTTCTCAAACTCGCTAAGATTCGCTCTTTGAGCAACCACCACATGTTTCCATGGGTCCTCCTCGTCCATATCATCCTCAGTGTCCATATCCTCGGTGTTCCCAGTTTCCGCCTCACTCCCGCCATCCTCGCTCGCAATCCCGCCCATATACAGAATTTTGATGCGAGGTTGCGGTCCTTCCATAGAGAAGTGAATGTAATCACCTCCGCTTAAATTGTACGTGGCGATGATAGCCTGCAATTGTGGCCCGCAGAAGTAGGTCTTCGTTCTTTCTTTTTTCACTCGAAGAATGTAGGTGGTCCCGTGAACATTGAAATCCACGTTACTGCCAACTAACTCGTTGAATTCTTCGCGAATATTGCATGGTAGAATCTAAAAAAGAAATATGAAGAATCTTTTGTTAATAAACACAAGTCTCAAGCTAGATAGTAAAACGAAAGAACAAGTTAACATAAAAAGAATTGTTAATTACCAACGAATCAACGTCACCGTCGTGGAGTTGAAGCATAAAAGAAGCCCCAGTGAATCGTCCTTCGGCACATCGAGACCGACATACTTCGCAAGCCATGTTCTATTTAATTAAGAAAAGGAAACTAGGATTATCATTGTGTTGTAACAGAGAGCATGATTCCTTATTCTATCTCCTACCCATAGATTCTTTTTCTTCTCAAAGCAGCCCCACATAATTAGATTGTGAAGATAACCGTGTGTCATTAGTAGTGCTCTGTCAAACTTAACAATAATGTAAGTAGTGCATAATCTCCGAAGCAGCAAGCATACAACCATGAACTTCATGGAGCAGAGCACCTAAACAGCACCTTCCATTAATAATACTAACTTAAAATAATATGCAGAGAAGAAAAACTGGGGTTCAGTCCCAGTAAAATCAAGGAGAAATCATCAATATGTAAGACTTTTATTTGGGTACCAAGGTTGGTCCTGTTGTCTTGGCTTGCTGAAAAGTTACTGAATTTTTGCTAAGTGTTAAGAAAACAGAGAGGTTAGCTGAATGTTGGGTTTGTTTTCAGGCCTTTAAAATTCTCTAAATTTTATTTTCCAAGCATGGTTTTGTTAAGCAACTTTAGTACTTCTCAAAACAGTAAGAGAATTTAAAAATGAACTTCAACTCCTTGGTGAAAATAAGGTGGGAAAAGTGCTAGTTGGTGTTTTTCACTGTTTTTCAAAATTCCACTTTTCTGCCTTATTTCTTAGCATAAAACCTTCAAGCAAAACATTGTTTCTGTGATTCCATTTTCTCAAATAGGTTATCCAAAATGTAGTTCATATATCCAAGATCAAACCTGGTCAGTAATGTAAAAACTAAAAACAGAGTATATCAATATTATCAGCCTGACAAGCTAACATGTAGCTATGCACCAGTGGACCGAAACCAGTAGCTATGCACATGTATAGCATATGTTCATGGACAACATCACAAAGATCCCATTAATTAAGCTTGAAGGAGGCACTCAAGAACAAAACATACACAAAAGGATTTCCATGCAAGTTCATCAAGTACTAAATAAAGTCAGTGTCAAGGCTACCCGAGAACTCGCCAAACCAAAGGGAGTGAAAGAAGAAGACCACTGCTATGGGCTATGGTTACCTCTCCACTTCTCCACAAAGAGATTTTATTTTTCGAGCTCAATTTACAAGGATCAAGAACTGGTATGATTCCAAAGTTCATACTTCAAGGAATTGATATAGCTAGAAACAATCAGGTATAATTGTCACTATGTGAAAATAGATGAACGCAAGTATCAGGTTGCTAATCTCCATTTGCTCGTCAATCATTTGCTTCAGTGAGTACTAGTAATCAAGAAACTAGTTAGCTCGCTGACATAGACCTAGTGCACACAGCAGCTCAAGTACCACACGAGACCTAGTGCACACCTCCTATGGCAACCACTTCTTCTTTCTACTTGTTTACCAGGATGTTCTCTTCTTTCTACAAATAAAATTAGTAATTTAGATACATAATAGTCAAAATAATTCAAAATTTCGGCATGACATATCCTCTTTTTTGGACATTCAAACCTGCGCAGCAAAAAATATACTTCAAAAAAGACGACAACACACCCAATGTGAGATAAATCGTTGATTCGTATATACATTTCTCCATTAACAGAAACATACATTCATAATTTTACACATATCCATTTCTACCTATCAACACCAATCATTTATTAACAGCCACACAAGGATCATCAAATAATGCCAGGTACTCGTATATAATTACCATCCCACATTCCCTAAATACTACACGAATTTGACAAGAACACACATGATCTGCAGCAAGCAAACAAACTTGAAGTAATATTATCAGAGTTTGATCAAGATTGGGAGAGGGAGAGGAGAGGAGACATACCTCTTGTCAGGGATGCAGAGGCGACAGGATGCAGCGCTCGTCGGGGATGCAGAGGTCCTGGCGCGGCGCTCGTCCTCCTAGGCCGCGGTCGATGTAGACGTGGACGGCGCGACGCTCCCCTCCCTCGCTCCTCCCTCCTCCCTCGCTCCTCCTCCTCCCTTGCTCCTCCTCCTTCCTCGCTCCTCCTCCTAGCTAGGTCACGCGGGATTGGGCCGAGCGCGACGATGGGGTGGCGGCGGCGGCGTGTGCGTGAGGCTAGGGCTGGTGGCGTGGGGCTAGGGCTGGTGTGCTGCGCCGTTTACGGTGGCGTGAGGCTAGGGGTGGCGTCTACGGTGGCGGCGAACGGTGGCGGCGAACGGGGAGATTGAAGAAGGGGCGTCGAGATGTGGAAGACGAAGAAGAGGGGAACGGTCTCCTAATATTACCAAGAATAGCCATGACGCACCGCGGCGACGTGCGCCGCGCATTAAGCAGCCGTGACGCACCACTGGAGGGTGCGCCGCGGGTACCCAATATAGCCGTGACGCACCTCGGGCTGGGTGCGTCGCGGGTATGCCTCGGAGGCTCGCCACCCCGGCCCCACACATACGCGCGACGCGCCTTATATATGGTGCGCCGCGGGTATGCCTTTAGGCGCGACGCGCGAAAGTATGGTGCCCCGCGGGTAATAGGCGTGACGTGCCAAATCAGAAGTGCGTCACGGGTATCATCACTCCTATAGCCATTTTCCTAGTAGTGAGATTACAACCTTTACTTGTAAATTCAATATAAATTCAAAAAATGCTCCAATTCGAAAAACCCAAAAATATTTGTTGTTCTTCTTTGGTTTTGTAAAGTTTGCTACAGAGTTCAACAGTCGTCCGTGACTCCATTGGATCTTGGTTTTCATTATATATTATTTGAGCCACAAGTGAAGAGAAATAATGACGATCTACGACAATACAAGTTGTGGTGAGAGGCTGGTATGAACTATATTTGCTTTCATTTTTGTACATATATCCATCTATGTGAGCATGCTTAGTTTGTTCGTATAAGATATATGTGACTTAATGGCTGCTTAATAGTTCGTGCTCTCTCATGTTTTGTTCCAATTCATTAATGGTAATAGACATGTCATATAAATATTGTTCGCATTGTTCTATTCGTAGAAAGACATGATATTGTGGTAGCCTCCTCTGACTGTTTCATTTGAATCGACTTGGCACATGCTGACGCATCCTAAGACTGAAAACAAAAAGTCAATAAGCCTCAATGATTTATTTTGCCTCAGAGTTCTAGGATCAATTTTGTGCCTTAGTTAACTTTACTTTCTCGCAAACATGATTATGATAGTTGTTGCTCTCTTGATTGTCGCTCCCTGTCTATTGCTAGCCTTCACCTATAGTGAGTATGAGCTCTACTTGTGCATCCAACTCCCAAAAACCAAAGTTTGCCAAATGTATCCACCATACCTACCTATATGTGGTATTTAACCGCCACTCCAAGTAAATTGCTCATGTGCTACCTTTAAAACCTGCTAAACATTATTCCTGTTTTGTGCCCCTATTTTAGCTCATGAGGACGTAAATAGAGAATCTTTATCTCACTTGTTGATTGGATTGCACACCCTGGACTAGTGGCTTCATCCACTTATCTAAATGATAGAAGAGCTGGCAGCGGGGTGCCCAGCCCCAAATTAATACAGACAAATTCTCTTCACTCTTTTTGCCCCTGATTTATCAGTCAAAGCATAATTGTGTAAACAAAAGAGAAAGAGGGATGACCTTCTACCCAGATGCATCCTTCACATGGGAGCCGCTCTTGTGAATCCAGTTGGCTTGTGACGTATTGTATTGTCTGTTTACCATTCGTTGACATAAGCATACACCTCTCTCAAAATCTTTTCAATACCTTTATTTAATAAAATAAAAAGCTCTAGCACATGAGTTGATCTCTGCTTCCCTCTGCGAAGGGCCTTTCTTTTACTTCTATGTTGAGTCTCAATCATATTCTTTGAGCACTTTCTTGAGCGCACAATGGTCATTCTTAGTGTGATGTGTTTGTCCCAAAGCACAATTGATTGTGGTATAATCTTGACACTTGTATCTTTGATATCTTTACTTATAGTCTTCCCTTGAACTTCATAGGTGCCCTGTCATTTATGTTTTGCCACACACTTAAGGGAAAGCGAGATACCACTTTATTAGATCCTTTTATGAATATTAAAATCTTGCAAATAGTAATGCTTATGTTGTTTATTATTAATATGTTGTTATCTCCTCATGGTTTGCATAGCTATTAAGTGACAGTATCTTGCATGTATCTTATCATGAGTACAACTAAGTATTTGATCATATAGTGAGTATTATTTACATCATATGAAACAAATGTGTTCGTAGAAGTCTTTTATCGCACTAGTTGATAAGTCAAAAACGTTTCTCCTTTTCTGAACACTTTTCCTATTGTTTTCCTCTAAACTTATGTGTTTTGAATGTAACTAACACGGACTAACGCTATTTTCAGCAGAATTACTTTGGTGTCTCGTTTTTGTGCAGAAAAATCAACTTTCGGGAAATTTTCCAGAAAAGACCCAGTTGGCCCTAAAACACCAGAAGACCCCGGGAGCCAGAAGCAGACCTGGAGAGGGGCCAGGAGGTGGCCAAACCACCCCCCGGCGCGCCCCCCGTAGGCCGCGCCAGCAGGTGGTATGGGCCACTCCCACACCCCCTCGGTCTCCCCTTTCGAGTACAAATAGCCTTCAACCCTAAAACACGAGGGGTTCGATAGTTTTCCAGAAAGAAGTCTGTAGCTCCGCCGCCACCTCGAACCTCGATTCGGGGATCAAAAGTTCTTGTTTTGGCACCCTGCCGGGACGGGGAATTGGAGGAGATCATCGCCATCGTCATCACCAACGCCTCTCCATCGACCATCCATGTTTCCCCATCCATGTGTGAGTAATTCTCCCGCTGTAGGCTGAAGGGGATGGTAGGGATTGGATGAGATCGTTCATGTAATAATGCCATGATTGTTAGGGCATAGTGCCTAGTATCCTCTATTAGTGCTATTGACATTGTTGCAACTTCTTATGATTAATGCTTGCCACTTTGGTCCCGAGTACCATGATCTCAGATCTGAACATGTTTTTCAATCACGATGATAATTATTGTTTCTTGATCATACCTGCAAGTTGTTTACACATATTTTTGTCCGGAACCCGAGGCCTCTAAGTGACATAAATTGGGACAAACAGAGGGGATGGCTGTGATGTGAGGATCACATGTGTTCACGGAGTGTTAATGCTTTGCTCCGGTGTTCTATTAAAAGGAACACCTTAATTACCAGTAGTTTCCTTGAGGCCCCGCTGAAAACGGGCTGGTAGGACAGAAGATGTTGTGCAAGTTCTTATTGCGAGCACGTACGACTATTTATGTTACACATTCCTATGGTTACATAATGCTTGGATGCTTTATCTTATTTATCTGCAATGCCCATGTCTTGATTATTATATGAATTACTATATCCATGCAACGCCCGTTCATCCATCCCTACGCCTACAGTATTTAATACCGCTGTTTACTTCAAACACTGCTTCTGTTTTCATTTCACTACTGATGCTACTATAAAACTGTTACTACTGATAAACCACTGCGAACAAAAGTACTTTCAGGTGCAGGTGAATTGACAACTCACTTGTTAAGGCTCACAAATATTCTTTGGCTCCCCTTGTGTCGAATCAATAAATTTGGGTTTTACTTCCCTCGAAGACTGTTGCGATCCCCTATACTTGTGGGTCATCACGTACTTAATTACTTGTATATTTTTCAAGTATATTCTAATGCGATCACCTGCTTCCCGATCTGTGGGGGCAGCCTCTTCTGCCCCGGTGCCTACTACGGCTTCCCCCCCGCGCCAGTGAGAAAAAGAGCGTCGCACTCGCTTCCCGATCGGTGGGGGCAGCCTCTTCTCCCCCGGTGCCTACTACGGTGGAGGTTACCCCCACCGCATCGCTTGGGGGCCTTCGTACATATTATTGATTGGGACAACAAAGACAGGGGGAGAGTACTTTCTTCCCCCCGGTGCACGCTAATAAAATGGAATATAACAGACCAAAACCTAAAAGGAAAACAAGAAATAGAAAAAAATTGCTGCCGCGACATCGGGGGCATTCCTCCAGGTTCTTGTTAAGAACCGGGGCGAATGGTCCTGGCTAGGGGCCAGCCCTAAGCGTCCACGTGGATGACCCATTAATCCTGATTCTTAACACAACCGGGACGAATGGGGGGGGGGGGGGGACATTTGTCCCAGGGTCTCCATCCCGGTTGTGCAACCGGGATAAAAGGCCCTAAAAACCGGGATAAATGGGGGGGGGGGGGGGGGGCTTTGTACCTGTGACTCTAACCTAAAATGAAAAAACATAAGTGAAATGTAACACAAAATATATAATTATAGTTTATATTAATTGTCCAAGGCCCAAGGGTACAAATCTATCAATCGTGGTGGCCTTCTTTGCAACTATAAAAGAAAACACACACATATATAAATGACACTACCACACATTCTTGGATAGGACTCCAATTTTATTGGACATCAATAGCAATCAACACCATGCACTACACATGCATGATTAGGCTGCCATAGATTTGCCGAGGGACAACCTGTCACAGAAGCACTGCCGTAGAGTTCCCTGGCCGTCTCTACATTGCGATAAACTAGCGAAAATTAGTACATACTAAATATTGTCGGGTGAGCACAAAACAATTTTAAATAATTTTCATCATCCTCCTCTTCTTCATTCTCTTCCATTATAACAACTCTCTCACCGTGTTTGGTCCAACAATTATAGCTGGGCATGAAACCGAACTAAAACAGGTGGATGTGAAGGATCTTTGAGTCAGAGTAATCATTCTGATTCTTACAGACACTACATGGACAGAATACAAAACCATTCTGCTTGTCCTCATTAGCAACACGGAGGAAATCTTTCACGCCATTAATGAACTCGTCAGAGCGTCGGTCAGAACAGTACATCCATTGTCGTGGCATCTGTCTTATAGTATAAACCTATTAAACGCAATCACGATGCCAAAATTAGTACTTAGGTTTAGGTGCTAACCTCTTTGAACACTCCAATAGAAGAGGCGACACCACCAATCGTGGAGAAAGTAAGAATAAAATTGTGCTCGGTGGTGAAAAATAGAGGATATTAAAGAAGCTAACTAGCTCGGGAATTTCATCGAACACCTCTAGTGCATACAAAATAAAAAGCAAAGTAGCACAGACCTCTCACTTCCAAAATGGAAAAAACAGAGTAGAGAGGGAAAGGGCAGGGACGATTATATAGGAGCAAAGGACCTCTAGTCCTGGTTCGTAACACAGACCGGGACAAGAGATTCTCGCTCCTGTCGGAATGAGGCCAGAACCCTGTAGTGTGTCCGAGAACATCGACATTGGTCGGCTAAAGCGGGTCAGCTCGGTTCTCGGGAGGGAAATCCACATAATAGGTATAACATAATCGAATAAAAACGATTTGCAAGAACGGAAGCATAAAAATATGATAAAAACGTTGTCGCGATTGGATCTTGATTATACCTCCGCGATCAACGACGAGAGCCTGCTTGAGGGAGGCTCGATGCAGATCAGTTGGCGAAGCAGTACATGCTGATAAAGTGTTCCACAACCTTTGCCGGCGCGTCCGGTCCAAGGAGCATAGTCGAAAGAGTCGTACACGCGGCACAATCACACATGCAGAAAGTAAAATGAGACACATTATATAGGCGGAACTGATCTTTATTAATCAATTATGATGGCTCTCTCCATACAATGCCCGAGTATATATAGGGGAGAGGGGTAGGTGGGTATGGCCAAAACCTAGAGGGAAAATTCCCCACCCAAAAAAGGGTAGGATCGTACGTTGCAACGTACGTCGGCTTCCCAACAAAATGATCTTGGTCTTAAGTACCATGCAAGACATATGCGAGATTAGGCCACAATAGATTTGCTGAGGGCAATTCTGTTATAGAACGGGTAAATGCACTCATAAAAATCTATTTTATAAGCTCGTGCATAGGACTTGTTGCAGGAAAGACCATTTCATTCTAACATATGATTTCTTAAAATCTATTTTTAACAAGATACCATCCATTTCTTTTTGCAGGATTTCATGGTGAATTTTATGCAAAACAACAACAATCTCAAGATTTTTCCTTCCATGATGCTTTCATAAGTATTGTTCCCGGTGCAGAAATGAAGAATTAGTTTATTCAGCATATTTTATAGGAAATTTTTACACGTGCTTGAATAAAATATTCAATTGTGGAAGATAGATAATGTATTGAAATAAAATCATGTGGCACCACCGGCGGAACTATTCATTGAAGCTTCAGGCATGTGGTATTAACAATTTTTACTTCATTTGCTTCTCTAGCTGTTCCACGTAGACCTTGGTATGCTCTTCTCCTACATGTAAATTGTCCCCTTCAATTGCGAATACGCACGTACGTATAAACCGGCAAAATTAATACTAAGAAGTATGATGTGGACCTTTTATCCACCATGAGCGCTAGAACTTGAGTATCACGTCCCATGTCTCTTGAGTAGCATTGAGGTCAATTGACGGGTCCGGTCCTCTTTTCCGATACTCACTAGTACAAAAACCCCTATAGTTTTTTGGTTATAGTCCCCATGAGCTTACCAACCGGGACCGGAGGGGGGCAGGGCAACGGTTCGCCTCGCCTCACACCCTTTTAGTCCCGGGTCGTAGCATGGCCCAGAACTAAAAGTCGTCGTGGCAACCGTTCGTCTGGCCGGAGAGCATTTAGTCCCGGGTCATAATATGGCCCGGGACTAAATACCCAAACCGTTTGCCTCTCGCGCTTAGGAATTTGTTCCATCGTCTGGGATGCAATAAAAACAGAGAAACGCAAAATTGCTATAGTACCACGCGGCCCTCTCTTCTTCCTCTTTCTCTCCTCTCTTCATTCTTCCATATTTTCCAGCATGGGACTAGAGCTTCTGAACATGAACTCACATGGTCGGAAGATCGAAGTCGTATACACGAACGAGAGCATGAGGCTTCCGGCTTTTCTTGACCTCCTAAAGCAATGGCTTCGCGAGGATGGCGGGGGGTTTCTTGGCGTCTCCTTGTCTTCCAATGGGAAAACTAATAAGCACTCCGATCGATCTTCTCCTCTCTTTCTCTTTTCCTAATTTTCTCCTTGATCTTATTTTGATTGGATCCGAAAATTGCACAAGATAGCAACATGTACGTGCGTATCCATTTGTATTCATATATCAATGTGTACTGGAAATATATATATATATATATATATATATATATATATATATATATATATATATATATATATATATATATATATGTGTGTGTGTGTGTGTGTGTGTGTGTGTGTGTGTGTGTGTG
The DNA here is from genome assembly GCA_028641055.1 of Alopecurus myosuroides. Taxonomy (NCBI): domain Eukaryota; kingdom Viridiplantae; phylum Streptophyta; class Magnoliopsida; order Poales; family Poaceae; genus Alopecurus; species Alopecurus myosuroides. The sequence goes on from CM054061.1 coordinate 365,041,418, forward strand.
TTCATATAGCAATGTGTATTGAAAATTCCATTTGTATTCATATAGCAATAATGTATTGGCCGAAATTGCATAGGACAGTAATATATATATACCCATGTGTATTCCTATAGCAATATTTATTGGAAATTCCATTTGTAATTTGTTCCCATTTGATTGCTAGCTATATGTACGTACGTGCATTGGAAAGAATAAATTTGTTGCATTGAAACAATATACTTGTCGGATGAAAACAATATACGTGTTGCATTGAAACAATATACTTGTTGCATAACATTTAATACAATTTGTTTATGCATAACATTATTTGTTTAACATGTGTTCCATTTTTTGTTGCAGTAGTGATAAAAATTGTCCAGAGCTAATGGATTTTCTTGTCAACAGGGGCATACGTTTTACTAGCGTTGATATAAGGAATGACAGGTCGAAGATGAGGAACACCTGGTGTATTGGGGTACCACCTTAGTGCCATATTGATATCCAGGAGCTGTTCGAGCTTAAGTATGAGAGGACTTCCATGGTTGACATGGCAGCCGCATTAATCGACGAGAAATACAGTAGCCTTAAGAAAGATTTCCCCAGTTTCGGGCACAATCGTTGGGAGAAGTGCCACCTGACCAGGGCAACATTCATTACGCGGCTATCGATGGGTACATTGCCTACGAGCTGTACCGTATGTTCAGTGTCTTTGGCTATGGGCAGCGTCACCTTGCCTCCCAGTCTCCTACTATTTGGGATTCGGAGGACGAGCAGTCCGTGTAGATGAGAGCCTCTCTCTCATGACGCCTATATATATTATGTATTGCTTGGTCTGTGATGTTTATATATTCGATCCCTAGAAGACTTATGTACGCGTCTTTGTTGAATTATATATATCTATTTTAAATGTCATTGTTTAGTTATATATATATATATGCATGATCTCTGAGCAATCTTAGTTAAGAAATTGATGTATATGTGATGAAATTTCGGAAATTTAATTTGACACCCGAGCTATGTTGAAATGTGGAGTAAGAGAAAAAAAAATCTATCTGAAGATAATATAATATGTTGAAATGGCTAACAATTTGGAGTAAATTTTGAACATATCGATTTATATATATAATTAATGATGAAAAATATAATATGTAAGGTGTCGATCATATATATTTGAACTTCTCTAATTTTCTAATCAACTTATATAATATCATTTGCCAATTTTCGATTTTACGGATATTCGTAAATATAAATAAAGCAACAAAATTAATTATCATTTAAATTAATCAATGATTATTTGAATTCAAGACTATTATTACTTATTTATTTATGTTTAACTTAAATTCTTTTGGATTCACAAAATGAAGACGTTCGACATCATATCTCAAAGGTTAATAGGATTGACTCCATACTATTGTTAGTAAAACATGATTTGTTTCTTTAAAGCTGAGAGTGAAGTAATCCAGAAGTTAAGTATGCTGAGAGTGGAGTAGTCTGAGGATGGATGACTGATACGTCTCCAACGTATCTATAATTTCTGATGTTCCATGATGATATTTTGTCAATTTCTACATGTTTTCTCCCTTCTTTATGTCATTTTTATCGATTTTCCGGACTAACCTATTGACAAGATGCCATAGAGCCAGTTCCGTGTTTTCTGCTGTTTTTAGTTTCAGAAAAGTTGTTCTGGAAATATTCTAATTGGAAAATTCGAAGCCCGGAACTCTTAGAATTCCCGAAGGTTCCACGGAGTCCCGAAGAGACCTAGAGGGGACCTCAGGGCTCCACCATCTTTGCTCTTTCGCCTATTTATTCCCCTCCTAAGGAAAACCCTAAGCACATGATAAAAAATCCCCGAAAAGTTCCGCAGCCGCTGTCATTTTCAACCCTAGATCAGGGGGTTCTGAAGGTGTCTCCCTGCACCCTACCGGAGAGGAGATCATTACCGGAGGCCTCTTTATCACCATGCCTGCCTCCGGAGTGATGCTTGAGTAGTTCATACTTAGACTACAGGTCCATAGCAGTAGCTAGATGGTTGTATTCTCCTCCTATGCCTCAATGTTTAGATCTCGTGAGCTGCCTAACATGATCGAGATTGTTCTTAAGGAATTCTATGTGCTGTGTTTGCTGGGATCCGATTAATATTGAACTTATGCCAAGTCGGTTATAGTCTTTATTGCATATGTTATTTTTGATCTTGCATGCTTTCCGTTGCTAGTGGTTGCTCTAGCCAAGTAGTTGCTAGTGACTCCAAGAGTGAGTATTTATGCTCGATAGTTGGGTTCATACCTCCTTTTCGCCTGTGCTCGAGTGACAAAAACGTGACGGGGAAGGATGTGTTGTTTCCACTAGGGAGAAAACAACGGTGTGAGTGCCCGCGTGCATAATCATTGCTTACATTACACACATTGCTTAATGCGATTATCTGTTGTTTGCAACTTAATACATAAGGGGTTTCGGATGATAACCTGAGGGTGGACTATTAGTCATAGATACAGTTGGATTACGGTCTATGTATATTATTTTAATGCCCGCACTAAATATCATAATAGTCATCATGTCATGAATGTGCACTATGGTGCAACCTCTATTTGTCAATTTCCTAGCTGTAATTTGTTCACCCGGCATGTTGTCTTTTATGGAGAGACACCACTAGTGAACCTATGAACCCCGATCCATTTTCCTACACTGTTAAACAAACATTACAATTCCCTGCTTTCTTTATTTACTGCAAGCATACACTATTTTCCACACTATACGTCTAATCTTTTTTTTCAGCAAGACCGGTGAGATTGACAACCACATTGTACCGTTGGGACAAAGTATTTTAGTTGTGTTGTGTGCAGGTTCCGTGTTGTTGCTGACACCGGTGAGGCGCCATCACCACCGTCGGTGGCATCAACCTTCCGAAGATGCTCTTTCTCCTACTGGATTGATAACCTTGGTTCTTAACTGAGGGAAATTCTTACCGCTACACTCATCACACCCTCCTCTTGGGGTTCCCAACACGCCATCACAAGAAGCAAGAATTTCTGGCACCATCGATGCGTAGCATCAAAGCATTTCTGGCACCGTTGCAGTTGAGAAAGAAGTCTTCTCGCAAGGGGAGTCTGTCACTCTCAACCTCTTTATTTTTTTTATTGTCTTGTTTTTATTTTTTGTCTTGGTTTGCTTCTTTATATCAAAAACACAAAAAATTAGTTTACTTTATAGCTGTTATTTATTTTCTTGCTTTTATTTTGCTAAAATGAGTTCCTATGAGAATACTAAGTTGTGTGTCTTCACTAGCACAAAAAACAATGATTTTATTTGCACACCTATTGCTCCACCTGCTCCTACTGCTGCTTTCTATGAAATTAAACCTGCTTTATTAAATCTTGTTATGAAAGAGCAATTTTCATGTGTTAGTACCAATAATGCTGATGCTCACCTTAATAATTTTGTTGAACTATGTGAGATGCAAAAATATAAAGATGTGGATGGAGGTATTATTAAACTGAAATTATTTCCTTTCTCTTTGAGAGGAAGAGCTAAAGAATGATTGTTGTCATTGCCTAGAAATAGTATTGATTCATGGACTAAGTGTAAAGATGCTTTCATTGGAAAATATTATCCTCCTCCTAAGATTATATCCCTGAGAAGTGACATAATGAATTTTAAACAATTTGATAACGAACATGTTGCTAAAGCTTGGGAAAGAATGAAAACTATGGTGAAGAATTGTCCCACTCATGGACTGACTACTTGGATGATTATACAAACCTTTTATGCAGGACTGAATTTCTCCTCAAGGAACCTATTGGATTCAGCTGCTAGAGATACCTTTATGTCCATCACTTTGTGAAATGCAAAAAAGCTTCTTGATGATATGATGATAAATTATTCAGAGTGGCACACTTAGAGAGCTCCACAAGGTAAGAAGGTAACTTCTGTCGAGGAAACCTCCTATTTGAGTGAAAGGCTTGATGCTATTATGTCTATGCTTGTTAATGGTAAAGCTCAAATTGATCCAAATAATGTTCCTTTGGGCTCTTTGGGGTCTCAAGAAGAGCATGTTGATCTGAACTTTATTAGAAATAATAATTTTAACAACAATTCTTATAGAAATAATTTTGGTGAAAGCAATTATAAGCCCTATCCTCCTAATAGTGGTAGTGGTTATTCTTATGGTAGATCTGGAATGCCTAGTGAGGAAAGGATTGTAGAAGTTGAAAAACCAACTAAGAACTTTATGCAAATGCGATATAAACTAAATAAGTTGTTTACTAAAACTATGGAAGAGCAATCTGCTATGTTGAGAACTATTAGCCAACAAATTGGGAATTTAAATAGAGAAATCTCTATTTTGCAAGGTAAAATTTCAAGTGCCGAGGTTAGTATTTTGGCCCTGTGAGAGGCACAATTTTATTTGATCAATAAAATGGCTGCTAAAACGGAAACCATTGAAGATAATACTTTTGCTACAACCAATGCCATCCAAGTTCGAATTGATAATAGTGTTAGTTTGATGGTTGAATTACGTGCTAGGTGGGGAAGAGAAGATGAATTGGCTAAAAAGAATAATATTGCTAGAGTTTGCACTACCACCACCATTAGTAAAACTAAAGCTCCAAGTGCTAGTAAACCTCCTACTATCAATGGTAAAGTAGTTGGTGATAACAAAGTTTCCACCCTTCCGTGAAACGTGCTAAATTGCCTGGAATAGCTGAAATTGGTTTCGATAAAATTGCTGAAATTTTTAGAGATGTGGGAGATAATGGCCCCATTACTTTTGATGATTTCAATATCTCTGCAGTTATTATGTACCGACAAAGTCTTGCTAGAAGTCCCAATGCTAGTGCCATGAATATGGCCTTTACTAAACATATTACCAATGCTCTCATGAAAGTTAGAGAAGAAAAGCTGAAACTTGAAACATCTATACCTAGGAAATTAGATAATGGTTGGGAGCCCATCACTAAGATAAAAGTAAATGATTTTTATTGCAATGCTTTGTGTGATCTTGGTGTTAGTATCTCTGTTATGCCTCAAAAGCTTTATGATATGCTTGATCTACCACCGTTGGAACACTGTTATTTGGATGTTCATCTTGCTCATCATGGTAAGAAGAAACCTTTTGGTAGAACTGATGATGTTCTCATTATGGTTAGCAATAACCTTGTCCCTGTTGATTTTGTTATTATGAACATTGAATGCAATGCTTCGTGTCCTATTGTTTTGGGAAGACCTTTTCTTAGAACTGTTAGTGATGTTATTGATATGAAAGTGGGGAGTATTAAATATCAATTCCCACTCAAGAAAGGTATGGAACACTTTCCTAGAAACAGAATGAAGCTACCTTTTGACTCTATTATTAGAGAAATTTATGATGTTGATGCTTCCTCACTTGAAAATACTTGAGTTGCTTTCTATGCCTAGCTGAAAGGCGTTAATGAAAAGCGCTACCGGGAGACAACCCGTTTTATTTCTCTGTTTTCAACCCATTTTCCGTCGTTTCTTTTTGTTTTCTTTGCACCTGGGTGTTGTCTATTTCCAATTAAAGCCTCCAGTGCAAAGTTGAGACTATATTTCGGATTTTTGCGCAGGAAACAGATTTCTGCTGTCCACTGTTAAATTCGTATAAAATCACAGAAAATTCAAAATGACCTGAGTTTTTGTGTGCGCAATCCTGGTATGTATACGCAACTTTACTTTTATGAACATATTTTGATTTGAGCAACAAAAGATTTTCGAAAAAAATCATCTTTACCTGCTTTCATGTTTTGAAAGATTTCTGCCAATAATTACATTTGCATCTTAATCTCTTTCTTTTACTGTTCTTTAAAGAAAAAGAGTTTTAAAATAAGTTGTGACAGTAGCTAATGTGTTTATGAGTGTTAGGATTGTGTTGAAACTGAACCATGTGAATTTATTATTTCGATTGCACTAACGTTCCTAATGAAGATTGTGAGAAGTTTGGCGTAAAGGAAGTTTTCAAGAGCCAAGAGAAGAGGCTGATATGACGTGATCAAGAATAGTGAAAAGCCTAAGCTTGGGGATGCCCAAGTGGTACATCCCAGCAAGTTCCAAAAAGACTCAAGCGTCTAAGCTTGGGGATGCCCAAGGCATCCCCTTCTCCATCGACAAATTATCAGGTCACTTCTAGTGAAACTATATTTTTATTCGGTCACATCTTATGTGCTTTACTTGGAGCGTCTTTTATTTTTTCTTTCAGTTTATTTTTATTTTTGCAATAAGCTTGGTTGGACCCCATCATTCTTTTACTGGAGAGTGACATGCTCCGCTTTTTCATGGGAATACTTTGTATTCTTAATCTTTGTCTGGTTGCTGCATTTATTTAGCTCCCGTTTTGTATGCATCTCTTATCTAAGAGCTGTTAGTTTTAGTAGTATTATGTGAGTATTCTCATTTTTTTGATGTATCATGTAGAATATTTTTTGTTAAAACATATCTTGTATGGAGCTTGTTGGAAAAGAAACTACTGATTGAAATAGAATTATTAGTAGTGCAAGTAGAAGCTTGTATAGACTGTGGATAGAACTTTTGCATATCATGCTGGATGTTATTTTAGTTTTAAATCCTTGTGGTTATTGAGTAGCATGATTAGCCTCAAATAGCTGAGAGTTTTTAATGTGCCATGGAAAGAATCACGAGTTGTTTTTTCATATTGAAACATAAATTTGTGGTATTCTCTTTTGAATGTTTTATTTGGTTGACTTGGCGCATGCTCACACCATGTTTATGACTATGAACCAGTCACTAATAGCCTCTATGATCATTTATTTCTTCAGCTTGTGATACCTCTTTTGCTTTGATTAATGATGTTTATGTCGCTATGCATGATTATGGCTCTTATGCTCTCTTGATTTGTCGCTCCCAGTCTTTTGCTAGCCTCCACCTGTACTGAGTATGGAATTCTACTCGTGCATCCAACTCCCGAAAACCAAGTTTTCCCATTGTGTCCACCATACCTACCTACATGTGGTATTTAACTACCACTCCAAGTAAATTGCTCATGTGTTATCTTTAAAACCTTCAAAATTACTCCTGCTTTGTGTTCCTATTTTTGCTCATGAGGACGTAAATAGAGAATCTTTATCTCACTGGCTGACTGGATTTTGCACCCTGGATTAGTGGCTTCATCCGCTTATCTAAATGATAGAAGAGCTGGCAGCGGGGTGCCCAGCCCCAAATTAATACACACAAAATCTCTTCACTATTTTTGCCCCTGATTTATCAGTCAAAGCATAATTGTGTAAACAAAAGAGAAAGAGGGGCGACCTTCTATACCAGTTGTGTCCTTCATATGGGAGCCGCTCTTGTGAAATCTAGTTGGCTTGTGACGTACTGTATTTTCTGTTTACCATTCATTGATATTAGCATATATCTCCCAAAATATAGACACTCAGTGTCAAACTTTTAATACCTCTGTTTAATAAAATAAAAGCTCTAACACATGAGTGATCTGTGCTTCCCTCTGCGAAGGGCCTTTCTTTTACTTTTATGTTGAGTCTCCATCTTCTAACTTTATGCACAGTTGAGAGAGCATTTTTTCCATTCTGAGTTTTATGTGCATTTGTCCCAGAAACATTATTAATAGATTCATGACGTGTTATTGCTTGTTCTCAAATTATTTTTTATAGTCTTCCTCTTGAACTTTGAAGGTGTCCTGTCATTTATGTTTTGCCCCACTCTTAAGAACTAGCGAAATACCACTTTGCCATGCTTTTCTCTATACTTGAAACAAATGTATATCTTTCTTTGCATTGTTATTCATGATCTTTCATTTGAGATGCTTCTCATGATGCAAAGTGATTGCTATGCTTTATTATTAAAGTTCTATTTATCATGTTTGTGTTAAAGTTCTATGATCTCAGCTTACATGTGCTTTTACATTTTTATGATGAAGATTGTGTGGTAGCATGTCACCCCAGAAATTATTTTGTTTATCGTTTACCTACTCGAGGACGAGTAGGAACTAAGCTTGGGGATGCTTGATACGTCTCCAACGTATCTATAATTCTGATGTTCCATGATGATAATTGCCAATTGATACATGTTTTCTCCCTTCTTTATGTCATTTTTAACGATTTTCCGGACAAACCTATTGACAAGATGCCACAGAGCCAGTTCCCTGTTTTCTGCTGTTTTTAGTTTCATAGAAGTTGTTCTGGAAATATTCTCGGAATCAAAAAATTCGAACCCCGTAAGTCTTAGAATTCCCGAAGGTTCCACGGAATCTCGAAGAGACCCGGAGGGGGGACTCAGGGGGCCCACACCATAGGGTGGCGCCCCCCCTTGGCCGCGCCGGTGGGTGGTGTGGGTCCCCCAGGGATCCACCGCCTTTGCCCTTTCGCCTATTTATTCCCCTCCGAAGGAAAACCCTAAGCACCTGATAAAAAATCCCAGAAAAGTTCCAAAGCCGCCGTCGTCGTCAACCCTAGATCAGGGGGTTCTGAAGCTGTCTCCCAGCACCCTGCCGGAGAGGAGATCATCACCGGAGGCCTCTTCATCACCATGCCTGCCTCCGGAGTGATGCGTGAGTAGTTCATCCTTGGACTACAGGTCCATAGCATTAGCTAGATGGTTGTCTTCTCCTCCTATGCCTCAATGTTTAGATCTCATGAGCTGCCTAACATGATCGAGATTGTTCTTATGTAATTCTATGTGTTTGCTGGGATCCGATGAATATTGAACTTATGCCAGGTTGATTATAGTCTTCATTGCGTATGTTATTTGTGATCTTGCATGCTTTCCGTTGCTAGTGGTTGCTCTGGCTAAGTCGTTGCTAGTGATTCCAAGAGGGAGTATTTATGTTCGATAGTTGGGTTCATGCCTTCTTTTCGCCTGTGCTCGAGTGACAGAAACGTGACAGGGGAGGATGTGTTGTTGCCACTACGGAGAAAACAGCGGTGTGAGTGGCCGCGTGCACAATCATTGCTTACATTACACACATTGCTTAATGCGATTATGTGTTGTTTGCAACTTAATACGTAAGTGGGTTCAGATGATAACCTGAGGGTGGATTATTAGTCATAGATGCAATTGGATTACGATCTATGTATATTGTTGTAACGCCCGCACTAAATATCATAGTAGTCATCATGTCATGAATGTGCAGTACGGTGCAACCTCTATTTGTCAATTGCCTAACTGTAATTTATTCACCCAGCATAGTGTCTTTTATGGAGAGACACCACTAGTGAACCTATGAACCCCGGTCCATTTTTCTACACTGTTAAACAAACTATTACTATTCTCTTCTTTCTTTATTTACTGCAAGAATACACTATTTTTTACACTATACGTCTAATCTTTGTTTTCAGCAAGACCGGTAAGACTGACAAGCTCACTGTACCGTTGGGACAAAGTATTTTGGTTGTGTTCTGTGCAGGTTCCGCGTTGTTGCTGACACCGGTGAGGCGCCATCACCACCGTCAGTGGCATCAACCTTCCGAAGATGCTCTTTCTCCTACTGGATTGATAACCTTGGTTCTTAACTGAGTGAAATTCTTACTGCTACACACATCACACCCTCCTCTTGGGGTTGCCAACACGCCATCACAAGCAGCAAAAATTCCTGGCACCATCCAGGCGTAGCATCAGTTCAGAGTGAAAAACGAGTGATTCAAGTTAAAAATAATTGAGATTAAGAGAGAATAAGTATAGATAGAAATAATAGAGACTAAATAAAAGTAAAAATCGGAAATAAAAATTAAAAAATCGAGTCCCGGGTTGTATTACGACCCGGGACTAAAAGTTCTATCCCGAGAGCGTCCCGGGAGCTCCCCATGGGCTGCCCTGTAGTCGCGACTCGTGGGCCGGCGGGACAAAAGGGGGGGCCTCTAGTCCCGGATTGCTTCCGGGACTATAGCCCCTTACGGCCCGGGACTAGAGGCCCGTTTTCTACTAGTGACTCAATCTCGTTTTGGCATGTGTACCCACAAATAAAGAATCAGAATAAACCACTCATTGGCAACCTTAGAGGTTAGAATTTTATGACTTAGAAGTTCAAAGTTCAAAATAATGTGTTAATTACCTCCGTTACAAATGATGCAGTACCACATCAGAGCATAAGGCGCAAACGTAAACGTAACTTAGAAAAACATAATAATATAAAAAGGCAACTCTAACCTAAAATGAAAAACAACAACTGAAATATAACACAAAATATATAATTATAGAGTTTATATTAATTGGCCAAGGCCCAAGGGTACAAATATATCAATAGTGGTGGCCCACTTTGCAACTATAAAGGAAAACACACACATATATAAATGACACTAACACACTTTCATGGATAGGACTCCAAGTTTATTGGACATAAATAGCAATAAGCTGCATGCACGCGCCACATGCATGATTAGGCCGCCACGGATTTGCTGACGGTAATCATGTTGCAGAAACTGGCACATGCGCTGCAGCAGAGTTCCGTATCGGTCTCTACACCAGGATAAACTAGCGAAAATTAATACATAGTAAATATTGTCGGATGAGTACAGAACAATTTTAAATAATTTCGTCGAAAAAAAATTGGAAACGACCAATGGAAATAGAAGTTTTACCGTTGTTCATGTTTTCGCAGATGGAGGACCTACATCCCACGTTACAGAAGTCGATGGCATTTGGGATCTCTGCCAAAGTAAATCAAATAGCTTGCGCATAAATATCTGCAAGAAGCGAAAATGAGGAGGGAGTTATCTACCACTCCCTCCGTTCCTAAATGTAACATGTTTTAGCCTCATTCCATATTCACACATGTGTCTACATGTATCTAGACATTTTAGTGTATATGTTCACTCTTATAAGTATGTATCCGTACAACATGAGCAATAGCTACATCATCTTATATTTAGTAACGCAGGGGGTAATATATTACGTACCGCCGGTACCGGAGTCGCGGTGAAGGTGCAGCTTAGGGTAGTCACTTGGGCACGTATCTCCCACTATGGCTATGCAACCAGCAAAATGTGTGCCGTATATCTCGGACTTGCCCGCCCCGTGACATACTTCGTATACTTGTCTTGTGTATACGCTGGGGCAGCAAGTCTTGACGCCCTCTACAGCTTGGGCCTGCTCCAGAACTAGCCCGAAAATGAGGACACATATGATCACACTCTCGAGACCCTTGTTGGTTCCCATGGCTGGCTGTAATTTCTAGACGAACACTGAGAAATGGCTAGCTTGGATTGATAGACTGCATGAGACGGATGGCTTCGATTTATAGAGAAATGATGCTGAGGCATTGGTGTTGTACGTGCCTTATCTCTCTCACTGCCACTATATTCAACAAGACGCAATTATGCATGAGGTGCTGCCGCTTGCAATGCTATATTGGCGAGAATGTATGGTTGGATGGATCGTCTCACACTCACTCCCATGGCCATGGACATGTATGTTTTATCCGTTAGCACATATACTTTGTGTTTTGTCAGGTATATCGGGGTGTCACATCTAGACAATTCGGCGTGTCATTGTGTGGTTGTCGTTGGTCCCTGTTTGCCCGGGCACCATCAGGGGACCCCTCGTATATATATGCCTGTCATGGTGTCAGTGAAGCCATTGGTTAATTTTAAACTCCTCATCGTTAATAACACGAATTTCTTTGTTCGCACGGTTTATATGGCCACTGGTCTAGCTTTGCTGACATGGGAACTTGATCTTTTCTAATTGATTCTTCTGATTAATAAAAAACATGCGTCGTTAATAATACCACTCGGTGTTTTGATTTAGAATTAGAAGGAAGTCCGCTTTTCAAGCATGAACTCGTGAGTAAGTTTACTTTTTATGCTAAAACTTATGTTTGGTCCAAAACAGACCTTAAACTCTTCAAAAAGTTCACGTCTCGTTTGACCCAAGGAAAACGGTGAAGTGTACAGCACCATCTCTTCACATTCTTGAAGCTGAAGGTCCACAAGGTGTAACAACAAACACCAACACATAAGTAATCAACTGACTCCTCCCGAATCGATAAGGCCAGCTCCTTGCGAGTCGCCTTTGCCGAGTCATCCTGGCCTGACCATGTCAAGTTCTCTGGACCCGGCCGATAGTGTTGACTCTTCCGGAGTCGACTCGCCCCACTCCGCGATCCGTCCACTAGTAGAAACAGGGCCAAAGGATTTTACCTTTAATATATGTTCGTTTACAAACCGGTACAAAGGGGTTCACGCCAAAATTTGCTGTGCAGATGGCGTCGGTGATACGAACCGGTACTAGAGGGTGTGCAGCCTATTTCTTCAATCCGACCCACCCATGCTAGCTCTCCAATTTCATTCCAAAACATTTCCAAAAAAAACCTCTCTTCTCACACTCCAACAAATCTTCATTTTTCTCTACCTATTTATTAAGATTGGCAGCAACCATCTATACAAGGGTTAGCAACATGATGCTTTCTTCCGGCGTCCCTAATTTAGCTCATTTCCTATAGTTTATCTTGTTTCATTTTTTTAGTGCTAGCAAGGTGTTTGATGAAATGTCTAAGTTAGCGATTTTATTCGTTTTATGAGCAATTTGAGCTTAACTTAAAGTATGTTTTGTTGGTTTTAGTATCTTCCACGTCCTTACCGCCATCGATCGACAGCGCGTCCTTAAACGGCATCACCTGTGAGTTTACTTGTTTTTATGTTTTATAAAAAAACTTAATTTTATGTGATAGATGCATATATATTACTTTATAATTGTCTTACATGTATGATTGTTTTTTTATGTATAGTGCCATGGTTTTGATATCCGTCCCCGTCGACCCTCGTCCGGTCTATGATTCGGATGTGGTATAATTTTATAATTATTTGTTTTATTTCGTCCTATGACAATTATGTCGACCAACTTCACATAGATATTTTATATAGGAGGTAGTTGAACCAGAAATTCCAACCGACCCTCTCGCCGTGATGCTTATTTTATTTGAGAAAGAAAATAATGATTTAAAAAAAAAGTTGAAATGAAGTGAAGATCTTCGTCTGCAATGCCTAGAAGAGAACATGAAATTGGACTTGAAGCTTGCAGACGTCGTCGATGATCACTGGATCAAGAAGAATGCAATGCGCTTGAAGATTAAAAAGATTAGAAAATATGCCATTAATCAAGAGGCTTGGTATCATTATGTTGTACGTTCAGTAGTTACCATAGTTGCGATTAATCAAGAGGGGACCCCTCGTATATATATGTCTGTCGTTCTCTTAGTGAAGCCATTGGTTCATTTTAAACTCATCATCGTTAATAACACGAATTTCTTTGTTCACACCGTTTATATGGCCACTGGTCTAGCTTTGCTGACATGGGAACTTGATCTTTTCTAATTGATTATTCTGATTAATTAAAAACATGCGTCGTTAATAATACCACTCGGTGTATTGATATAGAATTACAAGGAAGTCCACTTTTCAAGCATGAACTCGTGAGTAAGTTTACTTTTTATGCTACAACTTGTGTTCGGTCCAAAACAGACCTTAAACTATCTCTTCAAAAAGTGCACATTCCGTTTGAACCAAGAAAAACGGTGAAGTGTACAGCCCTATTGGATCACATTCTTGAAGCTGAAGGCACGTGCTTTACAAGATGTAACACTTAGCAAGACAACTCAACGTGCAAAAGTTAAATATATTCAAAAAGGCGGGAGTAATACGAAATACTTCCACCCAATTGCTAATGGTAAACATAGAAAAAAGAGATTTTTTAAATTAGAACAAGATGAGGGCACGATAATAGGAGAGGCAAATCAGTTATGTTTCTTTGGATGAGGATACGACCGGGGATATGCCTCAGATTTCTCCTGAGGAGAATGCTATTCTTACTGCTCCTTTTTCGGAAAAGGAAGTAATGGAAGCTATTATGCAAATGGAACACAATAAAGCTCCAGGACCAGACGGGTTTCATGCGGAGTTTTATCAACATTACTTCCGGTTCATCCTCTTCCTGAAGTTGTGGCGCGTCGGGCGGCCATCACGAACCACTACTACCACGAGCTCACACCGGAGCAGCGGAGGAATCCCAGTTGGAATCCCGACTGCCGCCCTACTTGGGACGCCTTCTTTATTAATCGGCGTGAGAGTGCACTCCTCAGGTACGAGGAGAACGGCCCGCCTCCTTCGAACTTCAATGAAGCCGGTCGTCAGCTGTGGTGGGGCCGCGGACGGACTCTTCAGAGTGTCATGAACTACATCAGGGCCGGCGATAACCCCCGCTTGCGCTACCCTCACGCCCAGTCTTGGCGTCGTGATCCTCCGAGGGAGTCCAGAGCACCGTCCGACGATAGTGACGACGACAGTGGCGACTACGACGACTACGAGTCAGAGTACTATAGGCCTAGGCAGGAGTATGACTAGCAGATCAGATCCAGTCTTCCATTATGTACTGCATTGCTTATCTATCCAAGATGCATGTTTGTGTCCAATATGGGCGCGAGCCCGGTGCGGCAGCAAATACAGAAGATCTATAAAAAAAAATAGGGTGCTACAAATTCTTTTATTAAAAATAAAAAACAGACGCGCTAGAGTGTCGCGATTCGCCGGAATACAAATTCTTTTATTAAAAACAGAAAACAGACGAACACTACTCCTCGTCGTTGTCGTCGGGGACCTCCTCCGGGTCATCGTCGCCGACGAACCTGTCGGTGACCGCCTCGTCGTCGCCGGAGGTGCATGATGGTATGTCCGAGATAGGCCCCCACCACGGATCGGCGGAGGCCCAAACTTCGCCGGCGTGGTCAGCCTGGCAGAGCTCTTGCAGCGCCTTCGTCCTCGCCTGCCGAGCGGCATCTAACGCGAGGTGGCGTTCGAGGCGGCGCTCCGCCCGCTCAGCCGCGCCGGTCTGCCAGAGCTCCTCGTCGGCGCTCTCCTCCCGTGGATTGTTCCGGTAATACTCGCGGACGACACGGTCGTCCCTGGAGTCGACTAGGCCATGAAACGCGCGGTGGCGGAGGTGGCGGTGGTCGGCGGCAGTGACGACCTGCAGCTTTGGCGCCCTGGCCTCCGCTTCCCAGAGGGTGTGGCAGTCGTTGAACTTCATCAGCAACCGCGGGCGGTTGAGGCGCCATGCCGCCGCGTCCCAAGTGCGGGCGGCCTCCGCTGATGTTGCAAAGGATCTGAGGGGGATGTGGTCGTCCCCGCAGCGAATATCCGCGCTGAACATTCCGTTTTGCCATGCTCGGACGCCGCGGAAGCCGGTGGTGTTGTTCCTTCTTGGAGGCATGGTGGCGGCGCGACGGTGCGTGGAGAGGAGAAGACGCTCGAGGCGCGGCAGTTTATACCGCGCGCTCCTGGCCACGCGGCACAACTCCTGCGGCACGCGTCACAACTCCCGCGCCATGCGTCCACGCGTCCACGTGGCACAACTCCCGCGTCACGCATCACAACTCCCGCACCACGCGGCACAACTCCCGAAACCCTAGAATGTTAGGAGGAGATATGTAAATACTTTTTCAACAGAACCGTCGCATTTCAAGTTTATCATTTTTGGTGGATACGAGGACATATGTAATGACACCACGCGTAGGTCTCGCGTTATTTAAGCTTTTTTTGAATTTTCTGGAATTTTCTTAGCCCATTTTACGAGAAAAGTCAAGACGGAGGACATGACCGTTTGAAGATAGGGGTTATATATTCAGCAACTCACTGTGAATCTCTATTAATATAGGTAGTTGAGTACTTAAAAAATGATTTTTGCCAAAATTCATGAGAAAATTACGAGGCACATGTAGTTCAAATTTGTCTCGTTTCCAACTAAATCGGCAGAAACTTGTGATTTTCAAAAGAGGTGCATGGAAATCTTTTCTTAGAAAAAAATTGTTTATTTGTACATATCACATGTCCTAGCATGTTTAAAAAATTAATCCCCCAAGTTTTGCAACATGTCTGTGGTAGGTCCTTCACAAAAAAAATCATTTCTCACACTCCGAAAATGGAAAATGGTTTTCTTATTCAGGTAAAAAAAACTTCTTTCGTCAAGATTGTCCGTCCTTCCAAGATGCATGTTTGTGTTGAATATGGTCTCATTATAACAAACAATGCCATGTATTTGGCCATAACACCCGTCGTTTCAACCGAAACCCTAGAATGTTAGGAGGAGATAGAAAGTTTTTGTCAACACTTTACAACAGAACCGTCGTATTTCAAGTTTATTATTTTTGGTGGATATTAGGACATATGTAATGACACCACGCGAAGGTCTCGCGTTATTTAGGTTTTTTTTTGCATTTTTTGGAATTTTCACAGCCCGTTTTACGAGAAAGTCAAGACGGAGGGCATGACCGTTCGAAGCTAGGGGTTGTTTATTCAGCAAATCACTGTGGATCTCTATTCAAATAGGTAGCTGAGTACCTAAAAATGGTTTTTTCCAAAATTCATGAGCAAATTACGAGGCACCTGTAGTTCAAATTTGTCTCGTTTCCAACTGAATCGGCAGAAACTTGTGATTTTCAAAATATGTGCATGGAAATCTTTTCTTAGACAAAAAATTGTTTATTTGTGCATATCACATGTCCTAGCATGTTTAAAAAATTAATCCCCCAAGTTTTGTAACATGTCTGTGGTAGGTCCTTCACAAAACAACCCATTTCTGACACTCCGAAAATAGAAAATGGTTTTTTTATTCAGGTAAAAAAATTCCTTTTGTCAACATTGTCCGTGCTTCCAAGATGCATATTTGTGGAATCATTTTTAACAATGAGAAAAATGGGAATTTTTTTAAGGTTATTCATCAGGCTTCATATTGGATAAATCTATGGTCACATCTGCTTCCCCGAGGATCAGCGTGCTCGCTTGGATGGCGCATGCACTCGACTATTGGCGGTTATTCGGGCTATCTTCAGCAAGGCTGGCTGGTTACACACTAGGCGCACTAGTAGAAAAAAGGCCTACAGTCCCGGTTCGACAGGCCCATTAATCCCGTCCGGGCAACCGGGACTATCTACGCGCGACTAAAGGCCCCCGCCTATAGTGCCGCCACTTACGGACTGGGACTAAAGGCCCGTCCACGTGGGCGGGTGGCGGAGGACATTTAGTCCCGGTTGGCCACATGAACCGGGACTAGATTTATTTCGTAATTTTTTTAATTCATTTGTTTTCTAATTATTTTTCTCACCTTTTTTCACTCCCTTTTTTTCACTCCTTTTTTTCACTCCCTCACTCCCTTTTTTCACTCCTTTTTTTCACTCCCTTTAATTCATTTGGTCTAACTAAGATTATCTCTAGTCAAATTACTTACTCATAGTCAAACTTCCCGCTCGGTCACCCATCCTCCCACTACTCTAGCACTAGCACGCTTAACTTCCGAGTTCCATCCCGTCCCGAATCCAAGTGTTTCTCACGCATGTATGTGATAGTAGTATCATATCAATCTTATTAACATGTTGGTCGATGCCACATTTCTTTATTGTTTGAATTTCAAATAAATCTTTTAATAAACAAAAGTAATGATGTAATTAATAATTTTGAATAAATACAAATAATATATCAAAAAATTAAGAAAAATAGAACTAATTCATTTTAAAATCTTAAAAATACAAATAATATATCAAAAATGAAGAACAATAATACTAATTCATTTTAAAATCTTAACATACAAATAATATATCAAAAATGAAGAACAATAATACTAATTCATTTTAAAATCTTAAAAATACAAATAATATATCAAAAATGAAGAACAATAATACTAATTCATTTTAAAATCTTAAAAATACAAATAATAACAATAATACTATTTCATTTTAAAAACTTAAAAATGAAAATAATATATCAAAAAATGAAGAACAATAATACTAATTCATTTTAAAATCTTAAAATGAAAATAATATATCAAAAATGAAGAAAAATAATACTAATTCATTTTAAAATCTTAAAAATACAAATAATATATCAAAAAATGAAGAAAAATAATACTAATTCATTTTAAAATCTTAAAATGAAAAAATATATCAAAAATGAAGAACAATAATACAAATAATATTCATTACATGCATAGAGTCGATCACACATAACACAAACATAGAGTCGATCACACATAACACAAACATAGAGTCGATCACATTCATAACATAGAGTCGATCATATAACACAAACATAACTCTCACAAAAGATACCCATTACATATATATAATAAGATACCCATTACATGCGCGCATATATATCGAACGCATATATACATATCTATGGCTCCGCCGAGTAGATGCGGAACAACTCGTACGAGACATATGCATCTAGGGCGGCATACTTGACGTTCGTCAAGTCCAGTGGGGTCTTCTCCCAATAACGGTGATTCTTCGAGGGGAAATCAGTCTTCATCCTGTCGTAGCCCTGGTGGATGAAGGTAGTTGCCATGACAGCCATCCCGGTTTTTGGCCCGTTCAACTGGATAAGATTCTGAAGATCAATGTAGTGATCTTCAGGAATCATAATACCAATGCGCATCAACTTCACACGGTCTTGCGTGATGTCAACGTTGCAAAAGTCAAACCCCATGTTGACAAGAAAATCAACAAGGGCCGGACAATGCTTTGAACTACTGCAACAACAAAAATAGGATATGTGTTAGATATGTTGCAACACATGTATTCTTCACATGCAACAAAAAAATCGAATTATGCAAGATTGTACGGGTGCTTTACCTGGACCATTGGAAGATCAACACGGACTGCTTGAACGCAATCTGGATGACGGCAACATCCCTCTGATTCGCCGTGTACTCCAGATCGAGCCCAAAGAACCGGTGTTCATCGGGAGATGCATGATAGAGATCGGTCAAATAACCAAGAGCCAAGGGCAGCCTCTCGGAACTGTTGGTGTAGAGCACGTCCAGAACCTTGCCGCATGGTGTGGGACCTTCGTATTGCTGCCAAACTTCAGCCATTGCGTGTGTGTGCTTGGTGGATCGAGAAGAGATGAGGAGGAAGAAGAGAGTACAGTACAGAGAGCGAGAGGAAGAAACAGAGAGCGAGTGGAATGGCGGCCTTCTGCCTCGCTCGCGAAATAAAAACCGCCGCGGGGAGGCGAGAAGTTTGATCTTTAGTCCCGGGTGGCCACGGGAACGGGGAATAAAGGACCAATAGTCCCGGTTGGCCACGGGAACGGGGAATAAAGGACCAATAGTCCCGGGCGGCCAGGTCAACCGGAATTAGTTCCCTCCACGCGCCGCAACGCGCTTCCCAACCCGCGACGTATGACCTTCTGTCGCGGGTCTCCTCCCGACCCGGGACTAAAGACTCATTAGTCATGGTGCGCGACGTTTGGGGACTGATGCTGGCGTACCGAAGGCCTTTTTTCTACTAGTGGCGATTGAGTTATGTGTAGCCTTTTATTGGGGACGCTTTTAGTTCTCCGTGGTTCTAGATTTTGGTCTTTATTTTCGGTTGAGTGTTAGAGCTTTTGTGACTCGTTTTGTTATCTTGCTGGTTTATAATCTTGAATCAAAAATATCCGTTTAATAAAATTTGTGTGCATCAGCCTAATGCAGATATTGGGCTACCCTTTTCAAAAAAAAGTCACGAGACTGAATCTCATGTAGTATTTTTTGTCCATCCTTTGGGAAAAAAATATTTCAAATATTTCTAGCAAGTTTACCTTTTGATAAACAATTGATGTATGGATCCATCCTCCTACTGCGGTTGCCACGTGTCCCGTCATTGTGTGGTTGTTGGCGTTCCCAGATTGCTCCACCACCATCAGGGGACCCCTCGTATGGATGTAGGTGTCTCAATCAAGCCATTGGTTATTTTAAAGAGTTTTATGCCAAACCAGATCAGCATGGGCTGTTCATTCGACGAGATCCCACAGTCTAGAATCGAAGTATTACTCCATATTTTTGGTAGTAACCCGGAGGGCCATTTTGGAGAGTTTACTGCTGTAAAGCTGATTTGTTTTAACATGAAACTCTACTGATTCTATCGTGACTAATACGGAACAGTAAGATGTGTGCGGCCACGGGACAACACTTGGCAACAGCATTAAAAGAACGTTGACATGAGCAGTGCCCGGTTGTTGGCCTCCACCTGAACACCATAATTATTCCGCGATCGTGTCTCTGTGCTGGTGAAGAATGTATACAGTGCATGCTGGTACAGTAGTGGAGAACGAGGCTTTTTCTCGGTGGTGAGCACCCCTTTCGCCCCGGCTAGGCCTCTACCCGGTGTAGAAGGGTGCAAAGGTGGGGCTGAGGCGAGCAGGGCGCGTCGTGGGGGGGGGGGGGGGTATTTTGCCCCGATTGGAGCCACGAACCGGGGTAAAAGGCCCGCAACGAGCAGGACGCGTCATGGGGGGGGGGGGGGTCTTTTGCCCCGGTTGGAGCCACTAAACGTGGAAAAGACCCCCCCACACACACTATATAAACCATGCCAGCCCTCTCCTCTCCTCATGCCACTCACTTTGGAGGACATATTCTAGTTGTGTGGTGTGTGTTAACTTGTTTTGCCCTCCTATGGACCAGAGGTGTTCGATGAAATGCCCGGTAGCATAACGCCATCTCAGCTCGTAGAAAAAAACATGATTAAATTTGTCTGAGTCATACTTAATTAAATAAGCTTTCTCATCCTTTTTTCCTCCTCGGTCGAGGTACCAACTTTATCCTTTCATCTGTCGATGTAACATTGGTCATTTCTCTATTCATGGTGTTCTCTAACAGTTCTTAATTAATAATCATATAATGCAGATGAAAGTCTGCTCTGCCGTATTCATGAAAGGAGTGGGCTATTTTCTCGAGGTGGCCCGTGCAAACAAGCGGAATAATTTTATGTGTTGTCCATGTGATGTATGTCGGAATCAGAGGGAACACTCTTCGCACAGAGTCATCCACTTCCACTTGTTTCAGTCTGGTTTCATATCCGGCTATAATTTTTGGACCAAGCACGGAGAAAGAGGGGTTATGATTAAGACAATGAAGAAGAAGAGAATGATGACACCTATCATGATATGTTCCTTGAATATGGTGCCGGTACTGGAATGGAAGATAACGATGATGTAGAAGCAGAAGACCGGGCAGCAGAGCCCATTGATGATCTTGGCCAGGCCATTATGGATGCAAAGAAAGAAAACGAGATTGAAAAGGTGAGGGTGAAGTTTGATCAGATGTTAAAGGATCACAAAACATTGTTGTATCCAAATTGCGAAGATGGAAAGAAAAAGCTGGGCAGCACACTGGAATTGCTGCAAATAGTGAAGAAGCACCTTCCTATAAACAATGAATTGCCCCACAGTACATACCCAACAAAGAAGCTTGTATTCCCCCTAGCATTAGGCGTGGAGAAGATACATGCCTGCATTAATGACTGCATCCTCTACCGCGGTGAGAAGTACGGGAATTTGGAACAATGCCCGATATGAACTGCATTGCGGTATAAGATCAGACCAGACGGCCCTGACGATGGTGGGGTGAGCGCCCCAGGAGGAGGTTTCCTGCAAAGGTGATGTGGTATGCTCCTATAATACCATGGTTGAAACGTTTTTTCAGAAAAAAAGAGCATGCCAAACTTTTATGATGGCACATGGAAGATCGTAAGAAAGACGAGATTGTTGAGACACCCCAAACCGTCGCCGACCGCCACCTTTGCCACCGCGTGTTTCAGGGCCGCGTTGCCGCCAGGGACGAGGGTGCCGTACTTGAGTAGTACCGCAACAATCCGGAGGAGCAGCACGCCGATGAAGAGCACTAGGCGACCCGCGCGACTGAGCGGGCGGAGGGCGGAGCGCCGACTCGAGCGCCACCCCGCATTAGAGGCAGCCCGGGAGAGGAGGTTGAAGGCACTGCAAGAGCTCCGTCGGGCCGACCACGCCGGCGAAGTCTGGGCCTCCGACGATCCGAGGTGGGAGCCTATATCTCCGACACGATATCGTGCACCTCCGACGACAACGAGGAGGTCACCGACGAGTTCACCTCCGACGACGACGAGTAGTAATAACGCTTGTGTTCGTGTGCTCGTCTGTTTTTCATTTCTGTTTTTAAATCTCCGTTGAACTTCTGTATTCGGCGAACTTCGACGCGCTAGTTATAGCGCTCTCTTAAGTCAAATATTCTAGCGCCCAAATTTTTAATTTTAGCGCGTCTGAATTCCTTACTAGTTTAAATAGTTAGAATTATTATTATTTTTTAAAAGAAAATGTATTTGAAATGTTTATGCAATTTTAAACACTTTTCATATTGAAAGTTTCTTCAAATTCAAAATCATTCATAAACTTGGTTTTTTTAAATGTTTGAAAATTAAAAAATTGTTACCTATTTAAATAGTTAGAATAATTATTTTTTTAAACATAAAATATATTTGAAATATTTATGCAATTTTAAACACTTTTCATATTGAAAGTTTCTCTAAATTCAAAACCAATCATAAACTACGTTTTTTCAAATGTTTGAAAATTCAAAAAAGTTTAAATAGTTTGAATGATTATTTTTTAAAACAAAAAATGTACTTGAATTGTTCATGCAATTTTAAACACTTTTCATATTGAAAGTTTCTCCAAATTTAAAATCATTTGAAATGTATTTGAAACGTGGCAGGAAAAAAATGGCGGTAGGAAAAAAATGAAAATTTTCCCTTTTACCCCGGTTTGTGCCACCAACCGGGGCAAAAGGGGGAGGTGCGCGTGCAAGCGAGGGCCCACCTCCCCCATTTTGCCCCAGTTGGTGGCACCAACCGGGGTAAAATAACCTCTTTTGCCCCGGTTCGTCCCACCAACCGAGACAAAAGCCCCTCCGTATATAACCCCGGGCGGTGGCTCCGCCCGGGGCAAACAGGCAGAAACCAATAAGTCCCGAAGACGCATAAACCTTCACAACGCCGCCAAGCTGCCGTTTTCCGCGCCGCTGGAGAACACTGCAGCGCGTCGCGCCGTTGGAAAAACACGACGTGGCGCTATTTTGTTTCCATAAGGCGTATTTTTATTGGTCCACGTGGTTTCGCCTGATTGGTCGAGACTCGCGACAAAAAAAGCGTCGCTGGGTAGCACGGGACGAACATATTTTGTCCCAGAAGAAGGCAACGTAACACCATTTCGTTTCCATGTGGCGTATTTCGATTGGTCCACATGGTTTCGCCTCATTGGTCATGACTCGCGACGTAAAAAAAAACGTTCCCACGTTTGTCACGTCAGCTGATTACGATAACGGCCGTTAGAACCTCGTTTGCCACGTGTCGCCGCATAGCGACGAAATAAAAACGTTGATGCTTATTGGGCCCAATCCGGACGGCCCAACTGGTGGTGACGATTTTAGGTTCATATAAACGTTGCAGACTCATCCCTAACAGTCGATCCGATACGTTTTCATTCCATCGCGTAAAACATACCGGATTGCCCTTAGCGACGGTTTGGAGCTCAT
Organism: Alopecurus myosuroides; assembly: GCA_028641055.1. Classification (NCBI taxonomy): domain Eukaryota; kingdom Viridiplantae; phylum Streptophyta; class Magnoliopsida; order Poales; family Poaceae; genus Alopecurus; species Alopecurus myosuroides. The sequence goes on from CM054061.1 coordinate 365,064,692, forward strand.
CCGCAACGTTATTGAAACGTCTCAGACCGCGCGGAATTTCGTAGTGTGAATGTGCGCTTTCTACAAAGTGGGTATGCGACATGGAGAAACTGGAAGAACAGGCAGACCATGGTCTGCTGGTTGACAGGATTAATCTGGGTCCTTGTTCCAGGAGTGTCAGGATTAAACGAAATTGAGTCGTTCGGTGTGTTTTTAGTGGGCACAATCTGATGATCCTGACTGACCTGTGTACATTTTGATTTGGTTACTGTAGCGCAACTCAAGTTGGGTGTTTTATCTATACTTCTTATAAAGCAAAACCAAACAAACATGCATTAATGATTTTTCTATCACAACATGCAAGCTATCCACATCATACATTCTTCTAGCCAATTAATTGTCTATATCATTTTCACTTATATTTATTAAAGACTACATGTAAGCTACACATTATCTATTTATTAAACCATTCAATTATCCATATTAATAATTTAAAATATAAACTATGATCAACTGAACTTTGTATATTCACTTAGAAAACGTATTGTATCACATCTTTTACAAATTGTCTTTACAATATAGTGTAGGTTTTAAAGCGATCCCAGCAGCAATGCGTTCGGTATCCTTCTAGTTAGTAATATAGTTGAGATTCCAAGACAGTTGGTTTCTGCTCTCAAACGTAAAAGCTATGATCTATGGCGGATTGGGCTTCTGTTGCGAGAAATTTGTGACAACTGTCTGGACTCCTATGAGTCTTCAGCTCTACTTCGGTGCCCACAACTGTAATCATGGCCTGCGTGCCCATGTGAAGTGCAGGGCCTGGGAGGGCTTTGCCCCTGATTTTGTGTATGATGTGGTTGCCACTTGCCAGCGACATTGCTGTGTCCACCTTGGTTAGTGGATGATCAATTTCCAGCTAGTAAAATGGTGTACACACATGTAACATTTCCTGGACCACGTGATCTTCAAATGCAAAGACAGCACAAAGTCATGAGAACACTTAATCAAGCACACGTCCCATGATCAAACCTGGCTATTGTAGTATAAAGGAACATGTCTGATATAGTGAGGAAACAAATCAGGCATGATAGCTGTTCTCCCTCCCGGCAGTCTCAACTCTTAAGATGTTGGGGAAAACTGAAACACGGTGATGCCGCATGAATGGCACGATAGAAATTTAGGCATGGAATATCGTAGTTACTCTCGTCCTCGACGCAAAGAGCGCTGGCAGTGATGAGACTCACCATAGCATGGATCATCAAGTCTATCATATTCTATTGGCGACGTAGAGACCATGATACGTAATTTGTATATTTGGAATAAGTTTCACAAGGAAAGAGAAGTTCTCAATCTTCACCTATTCATCACTGATGAAATATGTAATTGTAATCCATGTTCAGACTAGCCAAAAAAAGGTTGTTATACTTATCACAAAGAAATATCATAAAGTTTCATGCCTTCGACTTTTTATAGCCACGCAAAACTAGCACTCACATCATGTTCTCTTCACGCTGTCCGCGAAAAACATCCTTTATTTTATCATGAAATGTGCAATGTTCGGCTCCTCCACAATTCCAATGAACAAGAATGAAAAATAGAATGATTTTCGACGAGCTCGAAAGGAGAATGAAGAAGTGACTGCATATGTCATTTAGGTTGAGCGAGGCATATGCAAAGCAGGGAAAAGACCAAACACCTTTCGGGTGGCATTTCTCCACAACGTTTCCCATGAGCAGACTTTATTCACTACCGGAAAAACGTATTTGTATCGACAGATTCTAGATTTTCCGAGTGCTAAAACACCGGTTCTCTCGGTAAACACCAACATATAACGAGCTCTTTTAGAAAACACTTGGCAACCAGGAAAATACAAGGTAAAGGTTAGCCTATATCGAGTGTTAGAGCATCTCCAGCCGTTAGCGCCCCTAGGACATTTTTCGGCGGAAAATAGCGACTCTTGGGGGCTAGCCCGCCCTATTTTTGAACTCGGGGTGGGGGCAGGGGCGACAGTTCCCGGCCACGGCCCCAATGGTAAGAGGTGAAAATCGATAAAAAATAGACAAATTTCTACGAATACTTGCGATTCTACAATATTTGGCCGAATATAGATGGATACATAGGCGATTTAAACGAAGAAAAGAAATATAAACTAGTTTATACCGAGGAGGTGCTAGAAGTCGGTGTAGTCGCCGCAGCCGTTGTCACCGTCATCGCTCTGCGGACCGTCCTTCTTCGGGGCAGCGTAGCTGCAGCTCGCCCCAGGTCGCCACCGCCGAACTTCTTGGGCGGCGCAGACACCTCCTCCTCGCTGACCTCGAGCAGGATGATGCCCCACTCCTCAGTTCTGGCGGCGTGGCGCCGCTCGGCGATCTCCTCCAGGGCGTGCCTCTGCGGCTTCATCTCGTCCGCCACGTACTGCTCCCTGCAGTTGGCGATCACGGCTTCAATGTCGTCGGTGGCCATGGCGGCATGTTACTCTCTCCACGTCGTCGGCCTGACGAGGCAAAGATGAACGCGAGGAGGTGCCGGAACACGTACGTATGCCCTTGTTGATAACGAGGCTGCCGTCACGAGTGCGCATCGGAGCGACGTCTCCTCCGGCTCGGGATGGACTGGGGAGAGGGGGTGTCCTCGGCGCCGAGTGTGACGAAATCAAGGTCAGCCCCGTTGAGGAGGACGATGCCACGGTGGCCATGCCACTTTGCATCCTAGACAAACCTCGATTGTGGGAGAGGGACGGTGGAGAGTACACAAGCGGAAGAAAATTGCCGGTCGTGATGTGCGCCAGGACGGTCTCGATAGTCTGCCCAGGCTTGCCCCACCAGACGCCCCGTCCGCCGCAGTTTTGGCGGCCCGACACCATAGGAGCGTCGTTCGTAGAGGCCAGGCGTTGCTCCCGGCGCTGCTCGGAATAGGTTGCAAAGATAACGTGATTGTCCTCCGCCCAACAAGGGTCTAGCTGGGCAGACACCGGCATAGTGGCGCATATGTCGGCGATGTCCACAATGCGCTTTGCACCAGAAAATAGTTGGCGCTCAGCCGCCAATTGCCGGGCACACAGAAGTCAGGTGGCGCCGGGTAGTCTGCCTGCTCGAGGAGACGAGCTTCCTAGCCGTGCAAGTGACCGTGCCGACGCCGTTAGCCACCACACCGTAACTAGGGTAGCGCTCCGCCACTAGAGTGGGGCTGGTGGGCGAGAAGAGGGTCTCGGAGAGGAGCTGATGGCTAGGGATGTGGCGGCCGAAGGCGATGGTCAGGGGCTTTTATAACGCCTGGGAGCGCGGAAGGGGTGTAGATGCGTGGGCGGGAAGCTCGGCGGTGGAACGCCATTACGCCACCACATGGCCGATTGGATGCCTCGGTCGGTCTAAAAGGCTGCCGGCAAGCATTGAACAACACGAGAATTGATGCGATGAGGAAGACGACTAACACGGTCACTGAAATGGTGCCAATACCGAACATGGTGTTTTCAAAGTAAGTAACGACAAACTTAACACGCAAAATTTTCACCCCCTCTAGCTATTTCTAAGTTGTCTACCGAGTGTTGCAGCGAAGGGGCAAACTTTGAGTGGGAAGTGATTTTTTAAAAAGTTGTGGCGCAAACAAAAGGGCCTTTCCATGCCTAAGTGAAATCTTATCGTGTGCTAAGTATTTTATGATAATTTAAAGAATTCATAAGACGGTGATCGACCCCTGAAAAGGAATAAAAGATCTGTTGTTTAAAATTATTCATAGGGAAACCATATCATTAAGAAGTTTTCTTTTATGTGCCTCCAGAGGCGGCGGCGGGCGGAAAACTCAAAACCGGCCACCGCGCCCCTCCCCCCACCACCACTCCCTCCTCGCCGCTATCGCATGAAGCAGATGGGCAAAGCCTACGCGCGGAATTTGGCGGAGGGGTGCTGCTCCTTTGCGAGGACCTGAAGTTGGCGCGGCGGGAGATCTATGTCTCTGTCCCAATCTGGCTGCCCGGCGAGTGACCTCCACGTGGTGAGTCGTGGCTGGTCGCGGGGGTTGACCGATGGCTTCGAGGGGCAGCGGATCCCTCTGGAGGACGGACGGCTGCGCTTGTCGATGAGGAGGAGCTCCATCCTTGAAGGATCTACTCCGATCACTAAGGTTGTGTCCGGCGGTACCGGTAGCTTCCCTTGGTTGTGTGGCGGCGTGGGAAGTTCTCCGGCGGTGCTTTCTCTGGTGGTGGCTTCGGTTACGCCGGTTGTGCACACAGTAGTTCTGGAAGGAAGAACAGTTGGCCGACGAAAGTTAGGCACCGAGAAGGTCGGGGCCGTCTTCGGCGGTGTCCGTGGACACCGTTCCCTTGTTGAAGGAGTCATCCATGTGACTTTGTCGCCTCCCATCCGGATGCTCCGTGGGAAACTCTAGATATAGGTATCCCGCATTGGACGATGGAGGCTCTATCGGTCTCTCTCACCCTCTTGGGGGCATCGTTTTGAAGCATATTCTAGTCGGAGGTGTGTCAGTTGGAGGAGAGATGTTGCATTTACAACATGGTTCCTCACTAAGTAGTTTTTGCTTTCAGTTGTAGTTTTGTTTATATCTTAGTCATACATAGGGAACACGAATTACCAAAAAAAATTAGTTTTACTTCTTTTCAAAAACTTTCTCGGAAAGAGAAATGATTCAAAAGGAGAGAATTCATGAAGTAGGGGTGGACCTTGAACACTTGCGTTCATGCCAATGGAAATGATGTATTTAAAACATACACATTTCTATCCATCTTTAAACTGTATTTTTGACATTAAAGTGATGGGATATCACTCTATACCTGCCACTAATCACTAATGTGCAATCCAATTGAAAATCTGCATATCATTATTATTTATTTTAGTTTTGGACGTGGAAATCAATACTAAAAGGAAGGTGATTATCAAGGTTGTAAAGGACAATTAAGGATGCAGACACAAGATAGTTGGCGACTAGTGGTATGGTCGTAAGTGACTGTACCAGCCACCGTACCAGGCGCCATTCAGACCGTCAGATCAAACCGACTAAAAGTTATCAAAGGGCCAAGAGTTTATTCGCGAAGTAAGACAACCGAAAACCTAATATCGCCCGCTGACACCATAACAGCGAGAGAGCCTCCCACATTCATTCACATCCATCACGAAGTGTTGCCGCCGTAACCACTTCACCACCATCTCCATACCATAGTCATAGCCATACTAATTTGTAATCTAGATCTCACTGCGATTGGCAATGTTGTAAGAACTACCATTATGTCAATATAATTACTATTTGCAACTATGTTTTCCATTATTAGTATTATCAATATAATTACTATTTTTCACTATGTTTTCTATTGTTGGTATGATCAATATAATTACTATTTGGAACTATGTTTTCTATTGTTTATAAAAAAATTACTGTAGTGAAATACTATTTCCTTACAGACACCGGTGAGTGTTACTTTCTTCTGCAAATTCCTACACATTTCTATTTTGCTAACTCCATGTTAAGTGTAATTGATAAGTTTACCTGACTGTGCATATAAACGTCTGCAGTTTTCTCTGGATTCTTCTCAACATTCACGTTGACACCGGAGTAGTTGAGCTCATGTACTGTATAAAAAAACATAAGAGGAGTACATGTCCGTGATTTGAGTGCTCAACAAGTAAGTTCAATCATTGTCGCACTATATCGTAACCTTTTGTTCAATCATTATCGTACGATGACCCCTTTATTCCTGTGCTTTGCCGGACATGGCTTGTATGTGGTTCAGGAAGGACCAAACCGGTCTTTTGCAAACTAATATGCTAGTTCATACAATAGATGTAATTAACACTTGCTAGATTCATGGATCTCTTTAATTGCTTGTGGATTATTTGATTCAATTCTATTTCTCGTACAGTGCCCTCAGCAGCCAGCGAGAACAAACTTATGTGAATTCTATGTCATGAAGAACATGAGGATCATCCTGAATGAGCGGAGGACTAGTATAAAGAATTTAGCAATTCACAACGGGCGGAAGGAGCTCCTACCGCATGACCTCCTAGAAGCAATTCAAGACGAATTGGCAGGACTTTTGGTTAAGGACGTCATAAATATAAATGGAGCATTCCATTATCGACAATGATCTCCATGCATTTAGATATTCTTAGTTTATAAGTGGATCTCAATTAGTTCCATGTAATGATCTGTATATATGTTGTCAATGTGGAACTAATATAATATATATATCATTTGCGCACAAACCTCTAACAGATCCTCCCTACCGCGGGCGAAAAAACAACTCAAAACACTACGGTGGCTACTTAGCTCCGGTTCGTATTACGAACTGGGACTAAATGTTGGCAGGCCCGCTCCCTGAAAAGCGCCCATATGATGCACCCTTTAGCCCCTGTTTGTGACGTAACCGGGTTTAAAGGGGGTCTTTAGCCGTAGTTTTCCAGCCGCGGTTGGCCGGCCGGTGCGAAAGAGCGTCACCAACCGGGGCTATAGGCGTGTTTTCCACTAGTGTGTTCTCTTCCTGTTTAATTTGTTCATGTATTAGATTCTGAACACTTGCAAGCGAGTATCCTATTTGGTACACCTTTACCATATTTGTAGTACTTTTTTTTGTTTGGGACATCTGGGTCTATTTGAGTTGGTACAGGATGAAAGATAATGAAGAATGGAGAATTCCTTTCTCACATCCTGACGATGCGTGAGCACAGTCAATTGCATGTTTCTTAATCTGGATAGTAGACTGTTAACCTAACAATATTGTTTTCTTTGCAGGAAGGATTTTGTTACGAATACCAAAATATGGAAGGAATTGTACATGGCTCACCTCTCCCTTTTCATGCAGAATAAGGCTGAACAGATTGATTGTTAGATATTCTGCTGCAGATGCAATGTGAATCTGATTTGGTCAGCAAAGAGGGTAGTTTGTGAATCTGATGTCTTGGATATTCTAGACATAACATGTTTTCTTCCTTTCCTTTCCCCGAATACATAGTTAAATGGAATATATAATTTAATTGTTGATCTGCCCACACATACATGTAGGTTTCAAGCTTTTGTTTGCTTTTCATGCTGATCCAGAAATAGTCCAATTCAACCAGGTAAAGAAATGCTTTCAACTTTGATGATCTATCTGAGAGTAATATGTTTCATTATCCGTATCTTCCAAGTTCTCAATGTGCTAACAAATGGTTACACTGTGAGGTGAATTTGGTACTAGATCCCAAACATTTTTTGCAGTAGTAAATTCATGCACTGTCTGTCTAGCTGTGTCCTTCTGCTCCAGGATTGTTATTCTGTAACGAAGTGCACTTCTTCAGGTTATTAAACATGCCAACGGTTATTTGCAATTACATGAATGTACAAGGAATCGGCGGGTAGTGCTCAGTTGGAGATAATTGCCCTGCTTTCCTCATATAGTTATTTGTATAATTCATCTTGCAGACTTTTCATTTCCATATATGCTTCCATTGTTCGTGGCAAGGATTACATGGTGAATTGTTGGTGTCTCTTTTTCTGCTCACCTTTTCACATGACTGCTCTATATAGGTTCAAACACAGCCAATGTTTTGTACTGTGTGAATTGAATCTACGATAACAATTAATTCTATATCTTAATTACAAATATGGTTTAAGCTATCGATCAATTTATAATGCCTACGAGTTATTAAATTTGTGTTCTTTCACAATTAGTAGGAGTATCTATGTTGGTGAATTTTAGGAGTATCTTTCACCATAAAACTGAATTAAGTGGGCAACATAAACAAACGTGTCTACCAGAAGTGAATATATGGTAATCTTAACTGAAATGCATATATTTATAATGTTGAGAAAAATAATGAAATGATTCTCTAATATATATTCGGTAATATGGTAGAGAGTTTTGTATATGTGCATCGAATATTCAAGTCATATATGGGAACAACTAGGGAGATGCACAATATACTTAGCCATTTGTTTGGATTTTATCGTACTAGACGTAAAGGCGCGCTCCGCCGCGCCGCCTGCCATAGGCTAACCCTGGGGTGCATTAGTGGGTGATCTGATGGGACATAGCCAGGTGTGTGGGCAGATGGAGTCTGCTAAAATCATGTGCTCCATCGATTATGGTCATTCGAACATGGAGAAATCAAAAGTAAAGTCGTAGCCGGAAGTGTGATTGCAAACATTGCTCCAATTGGTATAACAGATATACAGTTTCGAACAGCCCGTGAAAATGATATTTCCAAAATTCATAGTCTACAACAGCCCCAAGAATACAGACATTAGCATGTCTTGAGAAATGAATCGGTACCACCAGATCAACCCGGTATAAACACACCCACACGACGATCTGACAGTATGATCTTCATGAGATACCGTATTGAACTTATAACGCCCTGATCTTGCCGGCCAGGTACCATGACTGCAAAGCTTCCGACCAAGGACCCTGCAAAGGCAAACAATATGTTCATCTTCCAATGCTACAATGTAAGTATATGCAGAAAGTGGTGAATATTTAAGTTTCATTATTCATCGCAATGTACGGACCGAATTATAAATTAATCACGGTGTTCATGTTTATCTTCCAATTCTACAATGTAAGTATATGCAGAAAGTGGTCAATATTTAAGTTCCATTATTCATTGCAATGTACGGACCGAATTATAAGGCAATCACAGTGTTCACAAATATATACTATGTACTCAAACATGCGTGCCAGGTTCCAATTGCCTTAGAAAAACCATCAGAGGTTGTACAGCCAAGCGTAGGTAAAAACAATTAAAATCACACTCACAAGCAGAGCGCGTAATAAATCTCTATGAAGAAATGATGACTGAAGAATGGAAAAGAAGAGTTCGAGACATACATCACTTGTCGTATACATGGCTGGCATAGCAATTGATGCTATTCAGCTCCTTCATCAATTAGCCACTTGGACCAAAATGTCTTTCGTTCAAAATATTTATTCAAAATCAATGCCCTGCAAATTAATTGGATTCTGAGATTAGTATGATGCAGATATAAAATTATTATAACCATTCCGAGGGCCAGCAATACAACATGCGGACATATCTGGACCGATTCATAAGCATATGCTGCACAGGATTACGTGATGCTCATGGAGCACCGTACAGGAATATTTGATGCTAATGGAAATTCTAGTATTACACGAAAAAAGTACAGAAAGTAAATTCATCCTAATTGGAAATACCGCTTAAGTTAAAACCAGGGAGAGTCAGCGCGATTGTTTTTAGATATAGCAGAAGAGATAATAAATTGTTTTATTCCTGGAATTCTGAAAATTATTTTAAGAAGGAAAAAAAAGAGAAAAAGAAGGCATAGCACATCACACAAGCTTGGAGAGAGAGGGGCGACTGTAAAAAGCTCACGTTGGCTCGGCGCTCGTCGTCGATCCACGAGTTCTGCTGCCCAAATCAGTCACGCTCATTGTCAGTGCACGGGCGCCGCCGCGCTGCCATGGACACCAGGTCATTCACCATCTTTGTCAAGTCGTGATCCTGTTGCTCAGGTTCCCGACATCATAGCGTTTGCTGGCTGAAGAGGAAGAGCAAATATTCAGTTACAGAGCAAGATAGAACTATATTTCCAGCCTCAACATTTCTCTATAGAGAAATATAACTTAACCAAGAAATGCAAGCATGCAAAGCACATTTGTGGCCACACTTGTTCTATGTAATCCATACATGTGGAGAACAAAAGCAAGCTAAACTGAGCAAAATAGGCTTCACCAAAAGCAAGCTAAACAGTGGAAAAAAAGGTAGCATTCCAGACGAAAACTTAAGTGTATGTGGGTATGGAGTTCATAAGCTGCCATAAATTACCTATGAGTTCGACCCCTTAATATTTTTCTTAACCAGTGCATGCATCTTTCATGTAAACAGAAGCAGAGATGTATATGCCCAAAAATCTTTCATAGTAAAATGTGCCAGTAGAAGCACTATAAAATCATTTTCAACATTAAGTGTGAGGTTTCATTACAGAAAATATATAAAACTAAGAGCCTGCTCTACTTTAAACAAGATGTAAAAATGTATCTTGCAGCTACTCAAATGCGAGGTTTCATTGGAGCAAATAACTGAATGTGAAGTCCAGCAGGTACCAAATGGTTCGATTCAGATATCTGAATATTTCTCATATGAGACTTGAAAAAATTGAAACCATTTTTGGCTAGTGACCGCTAATGGAAAACATAGCAATAGAAATGAGCGATATATGACCAAGATTTTCCATATTTCACGGAGCAAAATAAAGCACTAAACACAAAACTGTACTCGAATGTGTATAAAAAAGTCGTATAGAATCATTTAAGAAACTCTAGTATGCAGGCTGGTTTAGTACAGTTGAGCAGTGCTTACCAATTGTACAAATTGCATCCAGCCGACCTGCATCTTGCACAACTGCAACCTCAAGAACAGGTTCAGTCTTAAGCTTCTTTGAAACCTGATTTTTTTTTTAAATCCTACAGTTAAGATCGTGGGTGCAAGATTAACATAACTAACCTTGTGCAGAGATATTTCAAAAATGCCTGGACACACCAAGCACTTCTGGAAGAGAAATAATCGAATGTGAAAAAATATTGTGATCCTAGTGAACTCTAGCAACAAGCAAATATGGGGTCAATTAAACAAAGTTGCCTTTTGTTCAAATAAAGGGCCAATTAAACGAAGTTGCTTCTTGTTCAAATATATACCACAATTCATCTAAAGATACAACACAAACTCCTACAGTTAACTCATCCTGCAATAATCGCTACAATTTCCTCCGTATGTCCCTCCTCCAATCTCAACTCTTCAAGAAAACCTCTTGACGATACTCATATCCACATAGCACATAGCACTCCTCAGCAGCAGTATGTTGAGTGTTTCAGCTAATTCTGACTCTTCAAGATGGAAAGGATAGATTTAATAATGTAGCAAATAAGAAGCTCCGTAGATTTGTGTACTCGTAATCTCCTGCACGAACAAAGGTAACCAGGGCGTTCTCAACCAATCATCCACATCAAGTGCTAATCAGCTCAAACAATTTAGTAAACGAAACAAAAAAACTAAGTAGTAAGGGCCAACGGTGACTTACCAATGTCGTGCAGCGAGCGATCAGTTCCATCTGGAGCAATCAGACTCCGGCACATAAGCAAAAAAAAAACCGAGAGAAGTTTTGAACATCGGACCAAGAGGATAAGTGCAGGTACGATGAGGAGGCAGGGGCTTAGTGGCCCTGCTCGGCGGTCAGGGAGAGCGCAAGGACGCACACAGTGCTCGGCACATAGGGAGAGCACGACATCGCGGATGCCTAGCATGTGAGCGTTTTTGTGGGAGCGTCGCGCTCGCTCATCTCCCTCTCCACAAGCTCCGGGCCGCGCCGAGCCGCGCTCGCTCATCTCCATCTCCACCAGCTCCCGGCCGCGCCGCGCCGCTGCTCGATTCTCCGCCCCTGCCTTTTGTGGGAGCGTCGCGCTCGCTCATCTCCCTCTCCACAAGCTCCGGGCCGCGCCGAGCCGTGCTCGCTCATCTCCCTCTCCACCAGCTCCCGGCCGCGCCGCGCCGCTGCTCGATTCCCTCTCCACCATCAGAACTATTCAGTGAAGCTTCGGACATATATTTGGTATTAACAATGTTTACTTCATTTGCTACTCTAAGTATTCCGCATACACCTTGGTACTGTCTTCTCCTACATGTAAATTGTCCGCTTTAATTGTGAATACATGTGTTGCACATACACTACAGGAATCTGTTTATAGGCCGACGGCAAAAAGCCGTCGGCACAGGTCAGAACCCCGTCGGCTTCCTCTGTGCCGACGGTGGCCGTCGGCACCTCGCCGTCGGCACACGGCTCGTCGGCGCAGGTACGGGGGCCATCGGCACAAGAAAATGCCGTCGGCACAGCTGAGTGGTGGGCCCCACCTTGGTCTGACAGCGGGCCCCACGCTGTCAGAGCGTTGGTCTGGTGGTGACCGCTGTGCCGACGGCCACCGTCGGCACAAGGAGGGACACGTGGCTTGACCTGGTGCGTTCCTGGGCGGGAGCTGTGCCGACGGCAATGCCGTCGGCACAGGAGGGGACACGTGGAGCACGCTGGTGCGCTCCTGGGGCATAGGCTGTGCCGACGGCAATGCCGTCGGCACAGGACTGACCATTTGGTCAGCGTAGGCCCTGTGCCGACGGCATTGCCGTCGGCACAGCCTATGCCCAGGTTTTTTTTTTGCCCTTTTTGGTGTTGTTTTCGTTCCAAAATTCACAGAAAAATCACAAATAATGATCCAATCCAATAGAAACATCTAGAAGCTCAGTACCATCATTATTAACCATCAAAACATCCAGACAAACATCGTTTAAGGTCATACATCGATCCTGATACGTCCATCGATCCAGATACATCCATACATCGATCTAGATACATCCCTAGCTAGGAGAAGGGGTGAAGCCCAGGTCTCCACTCGTGAAAACAGGACGATCATGTGTCGCGTCCGTCGAACCAGCTCGGGAGCCACCAGGCGAGGTACCAGGAGTGGCCGAAGCACGGCCGTGAATCGGCGTCGTCTGGCGCGAACCCGGGGAGCCACTAGGAGAAGCCCGGCCAAAAGCCGTGTTCTCCAAAGCTCCAGTACCCTACATGTTCGAGCACGAATTAGACACTTTAGAGGCAAAGTAAATCAGTAATCGACGTGTGGAAAAGAACACATACCGGGGTCTCTGCGTAGTATGTGAGGGCAAACTCTTCCCTCGATGTGAATATCGGGACCGGCCCTGGCGCTTCAGGAGGCTCTCCTGGAGGCGCTCCTCGCTCTCCGGTGGTCATCCACCTCATCATAGCCTACAAGATGGTTTAGATGTCATGTGTTGCCAAGATGGTTTAGACTTGTCATATTTTGCAGAAATATGGATTGAAAACTTACCATCAATACCGCGTTAGTGTACGCAGTGGAGAGATCATTCCTCTGCTGCCACGCCTGTAGGTCCTCCTTGTACTTCGCATAAGCGGCGGCATAGGCAGCATCGAACTCCGGCTACAATTTAGGAAACAAGTTAATATCGACAACTTAGCAATGCAGAGGGGAATGTCAGAAAACATGATGAGAATGAGAGGACAACTTACATCGGCAAAGGCAAAGGCAGCTCCAGCACGCCGTCGACGAGGCTGGACAGGGACGGCGTCGACGGGGAGGGTAGCCTTGATACGAGTGAGGCTCGCGGTAGGCGTGGCCACCTTATCAAGGACTTTCAGACGGCCGTGCTCCCTCCCGTTCCCCGCTAGCATCAACGCCGTCTCGTCGTACTCGTGCTCGAGGGGGTTCTCGACCTGCGGGTGCAAAATCTGGAACGCCAAGCAGTAAGACCGCATGTCCTCCTCGGCTGTGTCGTAGTACTCAGGAGCCGAGGACGTGGCGGCGTCCGAAACGGACTTCTTCTGCCTCATCTTCTGCCACGCCCCCAAGTAAGTAGCTGGCACCCCACTCTGTTTCTCCTGCATCGCAAAAGTAAACGTTATGTGTATCAAGTAGAAACATGCATGATAGAAAATAAACCATCTTTTCCATGTATGTACATACCATCCTCGTCTTGAAGCGGTCGGTGCTGAGGCTGCCTCCACTGTGGGTGCCCCCGTGGCCTCGGTTCCTCCTGTTCCGCTTGCTCAGGGCCTCGAATTCGGGGTCTTCCCCGGCCCACCTCCTAGCCAACGCCGCCCATGCATCCTCGTGTCTTTCGGCCCAGTGTGGAATGACCTGAGAATGCAATAGTGAAGTAAATAGGAGGCAATGCAATGGCAACTTAACTGAAATGTAGAATGACATAGATAGTTTACTTACCCTCATGAAATCCTCGGGTGTCATCTTGGGCGGGTCCTCGACATTCTCATGCTTCTTGGCCCTTTTGCCCTTCTCGGCCATGAACGCGCTGATGGCGGTGCGCTTCTGGTTGTACCACACCTGGCGGGTCAACCTCACGCACGCCAGGTGGAGAACCCGAACCGCCGCGGCTCTATCCTCCTCAAGCACCCGGAAAAAGCACTTCAATCATGCATAAAGAAAATTGTGAGTTAGAACGATGGTGTCATCAACTACGAACGAAACTCAAGAAAATATAACTTACCCAAAACCTGGTGATCACGGCGTCAGAAGCCTTCCCGAAGGGCGGGCAATCGACAGCCTCGTAGTCCAGCCAAGAAGTGGCCAACTTCGGCTCGCCATCCACAGCCGTGGTGTAAAAGCCCGGCCAATAAAGCCGGATCAGAGCTCCAATCAAGCTCGAAGGCTGGCGGCTCCCTTCAGCATATGTCCAATTGCTGCATAATAATCAAACATTAGTACATATGCCAAAAATGAAACTACATATTTAAAATTACAAAAATAGTAAACTTACTCCTTCTTATTTGAATAAATAAGAGTCTTCTCCTCCTCCGTGGCAGGCTGCTTATCCGCACCGGGGACTCCCGCTTCCCCACGAACTCGCAGCTTCTTCGGTGCCCCTACTCCTCCCTCTACCTCCCCCTCCATCTCCACCTCCACCTCCTCGTCCTCGTCCTCCTCCTCCTCCGGTCTGTACTCCTCCTCCTCCTCCCGTCTGGACTCCGTCTCCCCCTCCTCCCTATACTCTATCTGCAGCTGGGAAGCCACGTCACCAGACGCGGAGGGTGGAGGCTCCAAGTCTACACCTCCCCCGCCACCAGACGCTGGATTCTTTTAATGAATGGGAGATACCGAAGAATCTTCATAGCGACTTTCGTCTGCTTCAACTGACCATCGGCTCCCTTTACCTCATGATACCTAGACGCCTTACAAATACTACAGTACTTGTCATCCGCAAACTGTTTCCAAAACAGAATGCAACCTTTTGCACAAGAATCTATCTTTGTATAATCCATGTTGAGCCCTTTCAAGACTTTCTTCGCTTCGTGCATGCTTTTAGGCAGACAATGCCCCTCGGGCAACATGTTACCATAGGTTTTCAGATTAGCTTCAAATCCAGCACGGGTGGTGGAGTACCGGGCCTTGTCGGCTAGTGCTTGAGAGATGGCATCGAGTTGAGAAATCTTTGCACCCTCATATAGCGGCCTCTTAGCCGAGCCCATCATTTCAAAGAAGGCCTTCGCTGTTGGCTCGGGTTCATCCGGTTCCTCCGGTTCGGGCTGTTCCTCCACTTGAGGTGGCGAATCAGGCATGTCGGCATCACGGAAATCATCTAACAAGTTCCTAATCCCATCGTACTCAATGCCATTGATCCGCTGGCGCATCACCTCTCCTCTATCACGCTCGTACTGAGCAAAGTCGACAGTCGTCACGTAGTTCTGCATATATCCATGCAACCACAGGAGTTTAGTCATTTCAACCTTTCCATGACGATGCCGCCTCCGACAATTAGAGCAAGGGCATAATGGGCGAACCGCTGACTTTGAACCACGCGCTAACTCTTTCACTAACATGTTGGTCTTCCATTCCCACTCATTTGTTCTTTCAGTCACAGAAATACGGTTGCTGTACATCCACTCATTACCAGACATCCTCTGCTTTATTGGGAGACAAACAACAACGCATTTCTTAAAATGATAGGACCGTATTTGCATAATATTTATGAGGAAATAACTATTACTTGCATGTTGATGTTTCAAATGCAAGACCTAAACTTTTTCTACGCAGACTTTCCATATTCCCAAGAACACTGGGCTCATTTAAAGATGTTGACCTGCAACTATTAATGAGCGCAGTGCTCCTTGGAATATGAAAAGTATCCGTTGAAAAAGTTTATCTCGTGCATTGGAAAACATCAACATGCAAATAACAGTTATTTTCTCGGTAAAATATTATGCAAATACGTACATATCATTTCTTAAAATGCAACAAGTTATAATACTTTTTTACAATGTCATCGGATTAATTACGACAAAATTTTATATTTTACAGCATGCAACGGTTCACCTACATGTCTAATAGGTAAGGGCCTAATCCCACCCGGGTGCGCCCCCGACACCGACCACCGGGGCGCGCCACCAACACCGACCAGCGGCGCCCGCCCTCGCCACCGACCACCGGAGCGCGCCCGCGACACCGACCACCGGGGCGCGCCCTCGACACCGACCACCGGGGCGCGCCACCAACACCGACCACCGGCGCCCGCCCTCGCCACCGACCACCGGGGCGCGCCCTCGACACCGACCACCGGGGCGCGCCCTCGACACCGACCACCGGAGCCCGCCCTCGCCACCGACCACCGGGGCGCGCCCCCGACACCGACCACCGGGGCGCGCCACCAACACCGACCAGCGGTGCCCGCCCTCGCCACCGACCACCGGAGCGCGCCCTCGACATCAACCAACGGGGCGCGCCCTCGCCACCGACCACTGGCTCCCGCCTTCACCACCGACCACCGGCGCCCGCCACTAATTTATTTTTCTAACCTAATTTGTTTTCTAACAAACTTAACCTAAAAACTAAACTATACTACACAGAAAATAATAGAGATAAAAAAAATGAGAGAAAAAACCTCACCTTTGCTCGGGGAGGAGGAGCTCGGCGGCGGCCGCGGGGAGGAGGAGCTTGGGTGGCGGAGCACGGGGTGGAGAGGCAGCGCCGGCGGGGGGTGGAGGAGCGGTGGCGGCGCCGCGGGGTGGAGGCGACGGCGCGGGGTGGAGGCGGCGGACGGCGGCGCGGGGCGGAGGCGCGGGGTGGAGGAGGCGGGTGGCGGAGGCGGCGGGTGGCGGAGGCGGCGGGTGGCGGAGGCGGCGGGTGGCGGAGGAGAGTGCGGCGGCGCGGGGGTCGCGCGGGGGCGGAGGCGGCGGGTGGCGGCGCGGGGCGGGCGGCGGCGCGGGGCGGAGGCGGCGGGTGGCGGCGCGGGGCGGGCGGCGGCGGGTGGCGGCGCGGGGCGGGAAGCGGCAGCGCGGGCGGCGGCGCGGGGCGAGGAGAGAAGGCGGGGTGCGGGCTCGTGTGCAGTTGGGCTCGGGGAGATGGCCCGCGTGGGGATAAGGCGCACCACCTGTGCCGACGGCTTTGCCGTCGGCACAGGTTTTAGGGTTTTTTTTTGACGGCTTGTGCCGACGGCCACCGTCGGCATACGTTTTTTTTTTAATTTAATGCTGCATATCGTTTATCTTGTTTTACCCATGTTTACCATGTATTTATTTGTGCCAATCAAAAATAGTTGTTTATTTAGTCCAACATGGTTAAGTTACACACAAAACTGTTGATTAAGTCTAAACTAGTTAAGTTATTAATACAAATATGTCTTTTATATCCGTATGTGTTTCGCAGCAAGAGCCGTTACAAATACAAAACCATCTACTAGCACAATTCCAACAATAACAACAATAACGGACTTATACGGAGCCCCCCTCCGGTGAAACCCTAGACCCGCAGGAGAAATACCGGACTTATACGGAAACACGCGGTAACGGCGTCGAAAGGGGGTAGCATTGTGGAACTAGGTGCTTGGTTGTGTTAGGGTAGGCCATAGGAACATAAAACAACAAGGTAGAACCCACCTCTTCGGAAGATTCACGACGTTTCGTCCGATACGGGGGTTTCACCCTATAAGCGCGTGTAAACTCACGAGAGAGAAGTGGATGCCGGTGAAGCGTCCCACACCCCTGAGTGAAATCTTTGCCATCAAAAGCACACAACACACCTATAATAACATGCTATGGCATAAACTTGCTTGTGTTGGGGTCAAGACGCTCCGGATCCCCCCCCTCCGGTGAAACCCTAGACCCGCAGGAGAAATACCGGACTTATACGGAAACACGCGGTAACGGCGTCGAAAGGGGGTAGCATTGTGCAACTAGGTGCTTGGTTGTGTTAGGGTAGGCCATAGGAACAAAAAACAACAAGGTAGAACCCACCTCTTCGGAAGATTCACGACGTTTCGTCCGATACAGGGGTTTAACCCTATAAGCGCGTGTAAACTCACGAGAGAGAAGTGGATGCCGGTGAAGCGTCCCACACCCCGGAGTGAAATCTTTGGCATCAAAAGCACACAACACACCTATAATAACATGCTATGGCATAAACTTGCTTGTGTTGGGGTCCAGACGCTCCGGATCCCCCCCTCCGGTGAAACCCTAGACCCGCTGGAGAAATACCGGACTTATACGGAAACACGCGGTAACGGCGTCGAAAGGGGGTAGCATTGTGGAACTAGGTGCTTGGTTGTGTTAGGGTAGGCCATAGGAAAAAAAAAACAAGGTAGAACCCACCTCTTCGGAAGATTCACGACGTTTCGTCCGATACGGGGGTTTCACCCTATAAGCGCGTGTAAACTCACGAGAGAGAAGTGGATGCCGGTGAAGCGGCCCACACACCGGAGTGAAATCTTTGCCATCAAAAGCACACAACACACCTATAATAACATGCTATGGCATAAACTTGCTTGTGTTGGGGTCCAGACGCTCCGGATCCCCCCCTCCGGTGAAACCCTAGACCCGCAGGAGAAATACCGGACTTATACGGAAACACGCGGTAACAGCGTCGAAAGGGGGTAGCATTGTGGAACTAGGTGCTTGGTTGTGTTAGGGTAGGCCATAGGAACATAAAACAACAAGGTAGAACCCACCTCTTCGGAAGATTCACGACGTTTCGTCCGATACGGGGGTTTCACCCTATAAGAGCGTTCTCACGAGAGAGAAGTGGATGCCGGTGAAGCGTCCCACACCCCGGAGTGAAATCTTTGCCATCAAAAGCACACAACACACCTATAATAACATGCTATGGCATAAACTTGCTTGTGTTGGGGTCCAGAAGACCCGGATCCCCCCTCCGGTGAAACCCTAGACCCGAAGGAGAAATACCGGACTTATACGGAAACACGCGGTAACGGCGTCGAAAGGGGGTAGCACTGTGGAACTAGGTGCTTGGTTGTGTTAGGGTAGGCCATAGGAACATAAAACAACAAGGTAGAACCCACCTCTTCGGAAGATTTACGACGTTTCGTCCGATACGGGGGTTTCACCCTATAAGCGCGTGTAAACTCACGAGAGAGAAGTGGATGCCGGTGAAGCGTCCCACACCCCGGAGTGAAATCTTTGCCATCAAAAGCACACAACACACCTATAATAACATGCTATGGCATAAACTTGCTTGTGTTGGGGTCCAGACGCTCCGGATCCACCCCTCCGGTGAAATCCTAGACCCGCAGGAGAAATACCGGACTTATACGGAAACACGCGGTAACGGCGTCGAAAGGGGGTAGCATTGTGGAACTAGGTGCTTGGTTGTGTTAGGGTAGGCCATAGGAACATAAAACAACAAGGTAGAACCCACCTCTTTGGAAGATTCACGACGTTTCGTCCGATACGGGGGTTTCACCCTATAAGCGCGTGTAAACTCACGAGAGAGAAGTGGATGCCGGTGAAGCGTCCCAGACCCCGGAGTGAAATCTTTGCCATCAAAAGCACACAACACACCTA
This sequence comes from Alopecurus myosuroides, assembly GCA_028641055.1. Taxonomy (NCBI): domain Eukaryota; kingdom Viridiplantae; phylum Streptophyta; class Magnoliopsida; order Poales; family Poaceae; genus Alopecurus; species Alopecurus myosuroides. Next base: position 365,084,027 of record CM054061.1, read on the forward strand.
TAATAACATGCTATGGCATAAACTTGCTTGTGTTGGGGTCCAGGAGACCCGGAGCCCCCCCTCCGGTGAAACCCTAGACCCGCAGGAGAAATACCGGACTTATACGGAAACACGCGGTAACGGCATCGAAAGGGGGTAGCATTGTGGAACTAGGTGCTTGGTTGTGTTAGGGTAGGCCATAGGAACATAAAACAACAAGGTCGAACCCACCTCTTCGGAAGATTCACAACGTTTCGTCCGATACGGGGGTTTCACCCTATAAGCGCGTGTAAACTCACGAGAGAGAAGTGGATGCCGGTGAAGCGTCCCACACCCCGGAGTGAAATCTTTGCCATCAAAAGCACACAACACACCTATAATAACATGCTATGGCATAAACTTGCTTGTGTTGGGATCCAGAAGACCCGGAGCCCCCCTCCGGTGAAACCCTAGACCCGCAGGAGAAATACCGGACTTATACGGAAACACGCGGTAACGGCGTCGAAAGGGGGTAGCATTGTGGAACTAGGTGATTGGTTGTGTTAGGGTAGGCCATAGGAACATAAAACAACAAGGTAGAACCCACCTCTTCGGAAGATTCACGACGTTTCGTCCGATACGGGGGTTTCACCCTATAAGCGCGTGTAAACTCACGAGAGAGAAGTGGATGCCGGTGAAGCGTCCCACACCCCGGAGTGAAATATTTGCCATCAAAAGCACACAAAACACCTATAATAACATGCTATGGCATAAACTTGCTTGTGTTGGGGTCCAGAAGACCCGGAGCCCCCCCTCCGGTGAAACCCTAGACCCGCAGGAGAAATACCGGACTTATACGGAAACACGCGGTAACAGCGTCGAAAGGGGGTAGCATTGTGGAACTAGGTGCTTGGTTGTGTTAGGGTAGGCCATAGGAACATAAAACAACAAGGTAGAACCCACCTCTTCGGAAGATTCACGACGTTTCGTCCAATACGGGGGTTTCACCCTATAAGCGCGTGTAAACTCGCGAGAGAGAAGTGGATGCCGGTGAAGCGTCCCACACCCCGGAGTGAAATCTTTGCCATCAAAAGCACACAACACACCTATAATAACATTCTATGGCATAAACTTGCTTGTGTTGGGGTCCAGAAGACCCGGAGCCCCCCCTCCGGTGAAACCCTAGACCCGTAGGAGAAATACCGGACTTATACGGAAACACGCGGTAACGGCGTCGAAAGGGGGTAGCATTGTGGAACTAGGTGCTTGGTTGTGTTAGGGTAGGCCATATTAACATAAAACAACAAGGTAGAACCCACCTATTCGGAATATTCACGACGTTTCGTCCGATACGGGGGTTTCACCCTATAAGCGCGTGTAAACTCACGAGAGAGAAGTGGATGCCGGTGAAGCGTCCCACACCCCGGAGTGAAATCTTTGCCATCAAAAGCACACAACACACCTATAATAACATGCTATGGCATAAAATTGCTTGTGTTGGGATCTAGAAGACCCGGAGCCCCCCCTCCGGTGAAACCCTAGACCCGCTGGAGAAATACCGGACTTATACGGAAACACGCGGTAACGGCGTCGAAAGGGGGTAGCATTGTGGAACTAGGTGATTGGTTGTGTTAGGGTAGGCCATAGGAACATAAAACAACAAGGTAGAACCCACCTCTTCGGAAGATTCACGACGTTTCGTCCGATACGGGAGTTTCACCCTATAAGCGCGTGTAAACTCACGAGAGAGAAGTGGATGCCGGTGAAGCGTCCCACACCCCGGAGTGAAATCTTTGCCATCAAAAGCACACAACACACCTATAATAACATGCTATGGCATAAAATTGCTTGTGTTGGGGTCCAGAAGACCCGGAGCCCCCCCTCCGGTGAAACCCTAGACCCGCAGGAGAAATACCGGACTTATACGGAAACACGCGGTAACGGCGTCGAAAGGGGGTAGCATTGTGGAACTAGGCGCTTGGTTGTGTTAGGGTAGGCCATAGGAACATAAAACAACAAGGTAGAACCCACCTCTTCGGAAGATTCACGACGTTTCGTCCGATACGGGGGTTTCACCCTATAAGCGCGTGTAAACTCACGAGAGAGAAGTGGATGCCGGTGAAGCGGCCCACACCCCGGAGTGAAATCTTTGGCATCAAAAGCACACAACACACCTATAATAACATGCTATGGCATAAACTTGCTTGTGTTGGGGTCCAGACGCTCCGGATCCACCCCTCCGGTGAAACCCTAGACCCGCAGGAGAAATAACGGACTTATACGGAAACACGCGGTAACGACGTCGAAAGGGGGTAGCATTGTGGAACTAGGTGCTTGGTTGTGTTAGGGTAGGCCATACAAACATAAAACAACAAGGTAGAACCCACCTCTTCGGAAGATTCACGACGTTTCGTCCGATACGGGGGTTTCACCCTATAAGCGCGTGTAAACTCACGAGAGAGAAGTGGATGCCGGTGAAGCGTCCCACACCCCGGAGTGAAATCTTTGCCATCAAAAGCACACAACACACCTATAATAACATGCTATGGCATAAACTTGCTTGTGTTGGGATCCAGAAGACCCGGAGCCCCCCTCCGGTGAAACCCTAGACCCGCAGGAGAAATACCGGACTTATACGGAAACACGCGGTAACGGCGTCGAAAGGGGGTAGCATTGTGGAACTAGGTGATTGGTTGTGTTAGGGTAGGCCATAGGAACATAAAACAACAAGGTAGAACCCACCTCTTCGGAAGATTCACGACGTTTCGTCCGATACGGGGGTTTCACCCTATAAGCGCGTGTAAACTCACGAGAGAGAAGTGGATGCCGGTGAAGCGTCCCACACCCCGGAGTGAAATATTTGCCATCAAAAGCACACAAAACACCTATAATAACATGCTATGGCATAAACTTGCTTGTGTTGGGGTCCAGAAGACCCGGAGCCCCCCCTCCGGTGAAACCCTAGACCCGTAGGAGAAATACCGGACTTATACGGAAACACGCGGTAACAGCGTCGAAAGGGGGTAGCATTGTGGAACTAGGTGCTTGGTTGTGTTAGGGTAGGCCATAGGAACATAAAACAACAAGGTATAACCCACCTCTTCGGAAGATTCACGACGTTTCGTCCAATACGGGGGTTTCACCCTATAAGCGCGTGTAAACTCGCGAGAGAGAAGTGGATGCCGGTGAAGCGTCCCACACCCCGGAGTGAAATCTTTGCCATCAAAAGCACACAACACACCTATAATAACATTCTATGGCATAAACTTGCTTGTGTTGGGGTCCAGAAGACCCGGAGCCCCCCCTCCGGTGAAACCCTAGACCCGCAGGAGAAATACCGGACTTATACGGAAACACGCGGTAACGGCGTCGAAAGGGGGTAGCATTGTGGAACTAGGTGCTTGGTCGTGTTAGGGTAGGCCATAGTAACATAAAACAACAAGGTAGAACCCACCTATTCGGAATATTCACGACGTTTCGTCCGATACGGGGGTTTCACCCTATAAGCGCGTGTAAACTCACGAGAGAGAAGTGGATGCCGGTGAAGCGTCCCACACCCCGGAGTGAAATCTTTGCCATCAAAAGCACACAACACACCTATAATAACATGCTATGGCATAAAATTGCTTGTGTTGGGATCTAGAAGACCCGGAGCCCCCCCTCCGGTGAAACCCTAGACCCGCTGGAGAAATACCGGACTTATACGGAAACACGCGGTAACGGCGTCGAAAGGGGGTAGCATTGTGGAACTAGGTGATTGGTTGTGTTATGGTAGGCCATAGGAACATAAAACAACAAGGTAGAACCCACCTCTTCGGAAGATTCACGACGTTTCGTCCGATACGGGAGTTTCACCCTATAAGCGCGTGTAAACTCACGAGAGAGAAGTGGATGCCGGTGAAGTGTCCCACACCCCGGAGTGAAATCTTTGCCATCAAAAGCACACAACACACCTATAATAACATGCTATGGCATAAAATTGCTTGTGTTGGGGTCCAGAAGACCCGGAGCCCCCCCTCCGGTGAAACCCTAGACCCGCAGGAGAAATACCGGACTTATACGGAAACACGCGGTAACGGCGTCGAAAGGGGGTAGCATTGTGGAACTAGGCGCTTGGTTGTGTTAGGGTAGGCCATAGGAACATAAAACAACAAGTTAGAACCCACCTCTTCGGAAGATTCACGACGTTTCGTCCGATACGGGGGTTTCACCCTATAAGCGCGTGTAAACTCACGAGAGAGAAGTGGATGCCGGTGAAGCGGACCACACCCCGGAGTGAAATCTTTCGCATCAAAAGCACACAACACACCTATAATAACATGCTATGGCATAAACTTGCTTGTGTTGGGGTCCAGACGCTCCGGATCCACCCCTCCGGTGAAACCCTAGACCCGCAGGAGAAATACCGGACTTATACGGAAACACGCGGTAACGACGTCGAAAGGGGGTAGCATTGTGGAACTAGGTGCTTGGTTGTGTTAGGGTAGGCCATACAAACATAAAACAACAAGGTAGAACCCACCTCTTCGGAAGATTCACGACGTTTCGTCCGATACGGGGGTTTCACCCTATAAGCGCTTGTAAACTCACGAGAGAGAAGTGGATGCCGGTGAAGCGTCCCACAACCCGGAGTGAAATCTTTGCCATCAAAAGCACAGAACACACCTGTAATAACATGCTATGGCATAAACTTGCTTGTGTTGGGGTCCAGAAGACCCGGAGCACCCCCTCCGGTGAAACCCTAGACCCGAAGGAGAAATACCGGACTTATACGGAAACACGCGGTAACGGCGTCGAAAGGGGGTAGCATTGTGGAACTAGGCGCTTGGTTGTGTTAGGGTAGGCCATAGGAACATAAAACAACAAGGTAGAACCCACCTCTTCGGAAGATTCACGACGTTTCGTCCGATACGGGGGTTTCACCCTATAAGCGCGTGTAAACTCACGAGAGAGAAGTGGATGCCGGTTGTAACATCCCAAGTATGAAACATCCCTTAGAATGTTTGATTTCTTGTTTTATGTCAAGCAATGCATCATGTCATCATTTCATTGCATTTGTTTTTATTATTGTTTGCATTGTTACTATTTGTTTTGCATCTGTTTTATCTTGTTTTCATAATTCAAACTCAAACAAATTCAAATGGTTAGTTTCATACTTGATATGTTACAACTTTTGGAATAAAAATAACAAATAAAAACAACCATTTTATTCCTTGTTTTTCACTTATTAAATTGTTGGTTTAATCAAACCATTAATCCAGTCAAATAATTCTAAAACATTTTCAAATTCAAACCAAGTTTCAAATCAGTACCTATTTGAAACCATGAAATTCACCTCACAATTGTAATCCTTAAACACATTAATTCATAGGGGTAACCCTATTTAAATTGTTGTTTCCATATTGTGTTTTTAATAATGAAAATTGTTTCAATTTGGACTCAATTACAAACCTCTTTTTAAATATCAAATTTTTGAAATCAAATCGTGGAATATGGTTTCTATTTGCCTAACTATCCTAACCTAATTTTTCTGAAATTTTTACTAAATAAAACCTTAACAAATTTCTTCCAAAAGCAAAGGCTACAAAAAAAAACAGAAAGGAAAAATAAAAAAGAAACAAAACTGCAGCGCGCGCGCAGCAGATACGCAGCCCAGCCCGCTAAGCCTACGCGCGCGCGCGACCCAACCCAACTAACTCCCCCGTACCGCTTGGAGATTCGTGCGGGGTTCTAATCGTTGTCTTCCCGCAGTACGGCACGCGATCGGCCGGTGCCACCGCGGCACCGCGCGCGACTCCGGCGGCCACCTCGCTCTCCCATGCCTATAAGAAGCCCTAGGGCACCCTGGCAGTGCCCTAGCTTCTAGGTCTTCCTCCTCCCGCCGCGAGCGCCGCCATTCTCCCCCTCTGTCGCCCTTTCCACCATCCTCTGAATCTCACCAGCGGCCACCTCCTCTGAATCCACCCATGGCGCCGCCACTCTCGCCTCCTACCTAGCCCCTAACCTACGGGAACCACACCGCCTCTCTCCCCTCTCCCTGCTGGACGTCCAATTACCACTGGTAAGCCGTTAATTCGCCGCCGCGATCTTCCCCTCTCCGGCCACCGTGCCACTGGTTCTGAACCCTAGCTTCCCCTCGACGTAGCAGATCACCTCGACGCCGATCAACAGCTGGAACTGCACCGCCACCATCTCTGCTACGTGTTGGACACTCGATCGAGCACGGAGGAGCACAGGATCAACGGCGCCGTCAACCTCATCGTCGCTGTCAGTACGCGGCCGTCGAGCTCCCCCTCTGCCAACCTCCTGGTGAGCCCACCGTGCGCCCATCTCTCTCTCTCTCTCTCTGTTGCGCACGCTTCCGTGCACTCGTTGCACACATCCAGCGCTTCCAGTTCGCGAACCACCGTGCAGATCGTCGCCGGCGAGTCTGCTGCTTCCTCTGTCAGTCGAGCAAGCATCAGTTCGTCAGTTAAAATTTCAGTCTTTGCTCGAACTGAACGATAACCTGTATCTGTCCCCCTATCTGTCAAACGCAGCGCGACAGCGCAGTTGGTTTCAGTCGAGCGCGAGCACGCGGAAGCGCCCGGGTTCGAGCCCCCGCTGCGCCAGTTTATTTTGGGGATTTCTCCCCCGCGCGGTGGCCCACCCGTCAGCGGGCCTGGTTGCCACGCAAGCGCGCGCTCGCCACGCAGGCCACGGGGCCCACTGGCAGCGTGTGGGTACGCTTCCAGTGCGGTAACAAATGTTTAAAAACGACTCTGTTTTAATTTCTATTTTCTTTTAATTAGCAGAATTAAACAAAAACTTCAAAATTTAATATCTTTCATTCTGTTAATCCAATAAATAAAACTTGTATATGTTTTCTGTTCAAAATTTTCTAATCTTTCCAAATATCCATTTTGTGTACTGTTTTGGTAACTTCAAATACATTTAAAATTCAAATTTGAATAATTCAAATGCAATTTGTAATAATTCATAAGTAATTCATACTGTTTTCAAATAAGTCAAATAAAATATGTTTTTCACACCTTTTTGAATGTTCTATTCAAATATAAAATTTGTTTCATTGTTTGAATAATTTAAATTGCCTAAATAATTTAATACTTGTTTAATTCAATTAGAATTGATAAAATCATAACTTGCTTAATATAAAATATTTTTGAACATGCAAATTATGTTTTTAAACCACCAAAGTATGAACTTCTAAAATGTGAATTTGATTTTATGATTTAAACAAATAAAGTTCAAATAAAATTCAAACTTGTTTTAAATTCAATTAAAACTTGTTTAATATTGTTTAATTCATAATAAATTCATCCTAATTCAAATTTCAAAATGTGAAACATGTAATCCAACTAAAATTTGATGTTCTTTTCAAATATAAATTTTGTTAATTGTTTTGCACACTTTGAATTGATGAAAACAATAATTGTATGTGTGGCATGTTTAAGTAACCAAAATTTTCCAAACTTAATAAATAATTTCTAAACTTGTTTTATTCCTTTTCCTTTGCATCTATCTTTGTTATTTATTGCTATCTGTTGTTATCTTGTCATCATCATCATGCATGCATCATGATAACAACTATCACATAATAAATAATTGTAAAACATTTGTTCCACTTATTTCAATGGATCCTTTTCCATATGCAACCCTTGCATATGGGTCCATTTAATTTGTGCTATCATGTTAGTCAGTTTACTTTGATGCAACCATTAACTTGTCATGCATCATATTGATTGTGCACAATGCCATGGCAATGATTGTTTACATTCCTGTTTTGTTTGTTTGCTTCTTCTCGAATAGACGACGACGTTGAGGCAGACGACCCTTACAGCACCCCTTCTGAGGATCTAGCTCAGTACCCGGCTGTTGAGTTTGCAGGCAAGTTATCACTCACATGAACCATTGTGTTCCTGTCAACCCTGGTTACCGATACTTTCCGTTGTCTATATCTTGCTAGCCTTAGTGGTAGATGTTTCTGTTACGAACCTATCACATGATTCCCTGAACCCTGATATTGCCTCATCACCCCTCCTACAACCCCATTGTTTGAGCCAGTGTCTTACTAGCATGCTTAGGTTGTTTTGCTCGAGTCTGTTACCCGTTACTTTCAGTACTATATCTTTATTATGTTCTGGGGGCTCGATGTTTAATCAATCAATCAATCATGCTAATGGTATTGTTAAATAATAATTTGATGATAAGGCACCGGCAGGAGGCCCTGTGTGGTTTTGAGGCCTGCTAGTGTCGACCCTAATAGGAAAAGGGTCTTGTCTACTGATCCATGATGAGCGCACTACCCGCATGTGGGAAGCGAGTATGGGCGCCCCCTCAATTTGATTCGATTCGCATCTCGTCCAAATCATCTCATTTAGTTCGTGCTTTCTATTTGCCGCATGCATGTTTTTGCGAGCCCAGCGCAGGGTGGAACTTTTGTAGTCGGCATATAGGGGGACACGGTCTTAGAGTGCTATGAGGGTCCCTTTTCTTCGGGGCTTGATTAGCCGTGCGCCCAAGGTGCTTTGGGCTTGATGCGGAGAAGAGTTGAATTGTGTTGAGTGCCCCGCTTGGTGGGAGGCATCCCATCTGGCGGGTTATTCATACGTGTACGGCCAAATTGGTGCAACCCTGCAGGGATAATCTTCTCGAGAAGCCGTGTTTTCCGCGGTTATGGATTACTTGGTGAAAGTACTGGCTAACAAGTACTCAGGACAACTTCAACATAATGATCAATCATGTTTCACCCAATGATTAATAACGTGACTAGTAATAGGTTATTCACACAAATAACTTGATTCATCTTAATCCAACTGTGTGAGTTATCCTTGGATTGCTTCTTTGGATAAGGGGCGAGATCCAGGATGGGTTTGTTGATGTTATCTTTCAGTTGGTTACAACCCTCGATCTTATCCCCTTTCTGATAGTTGGAAGTGATAGAAACTCTGTAGTTGGTTAGCGCAGCCAGTTGCCGCATTATTTATATCCCCTTCTTTCCGTTGAACCAAGTCATCTGTGCTTGTGTTGACGGGCTATACTTTGGTGAACTGTGAGTCTTGCTTGCCAGTACTTGGATGTACTGACCCCGTTGGGGCTGTGGTTTACGCAGACTACGACTACGACTACGATGCTTCCCAGGACGGCTACTTCGTGGAGTTTGACGATGCTGCAGACGAGTAGATAGCTGGACCAGGGCAGGATCCAGAACCTACGTGGATGGGCTTCGTCTTCTTTATTTTCTCCGGCTTCTTAAGCCTGTTGGATTTGTCTGTACTCAGACACCTTTGATTGCTTCCGCTGATGTAATGAATGTTATGTTGGGACATGTGTCCTCTGGATGATTGTATTTGCTATCTCTGCCTTAGTGAAGGCCATTTGCAACCTTATTTCAATCTTTTGTGTCTTAGAGATATGTTGTGATCATCATTCGTTCAAAGCTGTTGACGTACAGTGCGTGATTGATATGATGTACGTCGACAGTAGTGCCTATGACTTCTAGTGGATAGTTTACATCGACAGTGGAATAGCAGGGCTTGTGTTGTCGCGCATAAGCGCAGGCCTACCAGGAAGCTGGGACGTGGGAGCAGTTATGCCCCATAATCCAAGTACCTGCTATCCAGTTCGTACGATGAGTATCCCTTAGAAGCCAGGGTGCGACAAATGGTATCAGAGCCTGTCTGCCTGTAGGATCCCTTTTCACTGGTCGTAGTTGAGTCTAGAAACTATTTTGTAGCTATATAGGAAAAATGAAACGTGAGAGTAGGAATTCTGTCATTTTTCTTCTTTCCCCACCCACCCACCCTTTTCTGGTAAGGAAGTGCAACGATGTTTTCTGTTCTCACCTAAACTTTCAAGTTAGGATTTCACGTGTTTTGGGTTCTCCTTAGTACCTCAGGACTTTTGGTCTCGTTTTCCCGATGTTGCTTCGATATCATGTTCTTCTAAAGAACCTTTCGTCCGTTCAAACCTTGTTGTTGTCCACATCCTTTTTCTTCTACCGGAGTCTAATCAAAACTTTCCCCGATCATCTGCAGATGGATCTCAGGTTCTACCCGCAGGTGGTTTGGATGACTCGCTGTGAGAGCACCGACGGTTATCCGGAGATGCTGAGAGACATGGTTACCTATCTGGGGTACCGTTGGGCACCAGAGTACCAGGTCTACGAGCACCAGCGCGAGTTCGAGCAGACTTTCTACCGAGCCATCGTCTACATTCTGTCGGATGATGGCAGGAGCTTTGTCCACCGCTACGAGGCAGTAGGTTCCACAGTGGATATGGCCGTGCAGCAGGCAGCGTACGTGAGTCTCACCGTTCTCCGTGCTGACTACTGGGGGTTTGATGATTCCATCTATCGTCACATCCCCCGTGGTTACATCACGGCAGCGGGAGTTCACTTCACTGTCCACCGCGACCTGGATACCTACGAGTCTGATAGCTCCAGGCTGCACACCACTGCCCAGTTCGTGAGGCACAGTGACGCCGTTGCTTCCACACTTTCTCAGGAGTTAGCCTCAGTCAGGGAGCAGCTCCACCTTGCTCTCACTCGTCTGGCGACGTACACCACAGACTTTGTTGGAGATGAGCGCTTTGCACGTTGCGTTCAGACAGCTGGGTTACCGCTGCCAGATGCTGGAGGTTACGAGCCGATCAGAGGTCCACTTCTCAACCTTGGAGCTGGTTACAGTGGTATTCCTCTCTTTGGAGCACAGGGAGAGGACGCTTTCTACTTCACCACTCCGAGGGTCCCTCTCATAGCAGTTCCTATCTACAGGGATTGTCGTGATACCTACTTCCGTGAGCAGACTCCTCCTCGCCGTACTCGCCGCCGTCCTGCGTGATGAGCATGGGAGTACCGATGTATCCGTTCCTAGCTATGTTTAGTTATCCTTTGGCATTCGAACCATGTATTGGTCTGTTGGATATTCTAATGTATTTGAACATGTGATGATGTACCTATTGGTTATCTATTCATGCGTCGGAATAATCTATCTTTTGGTTACCAAGTCTATCATGTGCTATTGTTGTGCTAAAATGCATTTCTGTTCAGGATGCCTCCAACCAGGAACACCCCGCCTCCGCCACCACCAATGGGGGAACTGTTGGCTCAGATGACCCAAGTGGTGACACAGATGGCCCAGATCCAGGCTAACCAGCACAACAACCAGAATGCTCCGCGAGTCAGCATCAAGGAGTTTCTGAGCGTGGGGCCGAGGGCTTTCGTGGCAACACGTGAGCCTCTGGATGCTGATGACTGGATCAGGGAGATCAACAGGGCTCTGGAGATTGCTCATGTTGCTGAGGAAGATAAGGTCAAGTATGCCACCTACCTACTGAAGGGTCAGGCAGCTACTTGGTGGGAGAACTACCAGACCATGAGAGCTGGCTATCCTATCACCTGGGGATGTTTCAAGGATGCCTTCCTGAAGCACCACATCCCGGATGGTCTCATGGAAAGGATGCGTGAGGAATTCTGCTCTCTCAGACAGGGCAAGCTGGACGTCCTCGGCTACCAGAACGAGTTCAATCGTCTCGCTCGGTACGCTGGTGACGAAGTGTCCACTGAAGCCAAGAAGATGGCAAGGTTCCGCCGAGGTTTTAACCCGGAACTGAAGTACGCTCTCACCAACATCAAGTGCAAGGACTTCGTGGAGCTTGTGAACACCGCGCTCAATGAGGAGAATGGGCGCAAGGCGTTCGAAGAGTCCCGCAAGCACTCGCGCGAGGGTGGTTCCTCCTCCAACATGACCACCCCTCCGCAGAAGCGCCGCATCTGGGTGCCAAATGGTGCTGTCACTCGGGCTCCAAATGCCCAAGCTTCTCCAGGCTTTGGTCCCCGCCCGCCCAACCCATCTCAGATGCAGGGTCAGAGGATTCCAATGGGGCAGCCAAGGCCAGGTCCTCCTCGTGTCGTCACTTGCTTCAAGTGCAAGGAGACTGGGCACTACGCTGATAAGTGCACTCAGAAGCAGCTACCTCTACCTCCTCGCCCCAACACCAACCAGGCAATGGTTCGTGCTCCCCCGGCTAAAGCCTTCAACTCCAACAACAGGCCTGTCGGGAGGAACGCGAGGGTGAACCATATCAAGGCCGACAAAGCTGAGGAAGCTGCTGACGTCGTTCTCGGTATATTACCCGTAAACTCTATTCCAGCTAAAGTGTTGTTTGATACTGGAGCATCGCATTCGTTCGTGTCAAAGATCTTTGCTACAACGTACAATTTAGCTCTGGTTCCACTAAGCAATCAAATCTATGTGCACTCTCCGGGAACTAAAATGATTACTTCCAAGATAAGCATGGACAATCAGATCCTAATTGGAGGTCGCATATTCCTTGCTTCACTCATGTTGCTAGGAAATTCTGACATTGATGTCATTCTGGGTATGGATTGGTTGAAGACCCACAAAGCTAAAATTGACTGTGCTCAAAAGTCAATAACTCTCTCCCACACTTCAGGCCAGATAGTCTATTCTCCTTATGGATCAAGTTCTGTTCAGCTGTTCAACCTCGATGCCAAACCCCTTCCTGCAATTGAAAATGTTCCGGTGGTTTGTGAATTCCCTGACGTCTTTCTAGAAGAGTTGCCAGGGATGCCTCCGGACAGAGCAGTTGAGTTCGTGATCGAGCTTGAGCCAGGTACTGCTCCAATCTCTAAGCATCCATACAAGATAGCTCCTCCTGAACTGAAATTGTTGAAGGAGCAAATCGATATGTACATGGAAAAAGGTTACATTCAGCCTAGTTCCTCCGCTTGGGGTTGCCCAACTCTGTTTGTTGCCAAGAAGGATCAAACAAAAAGACTCGTGGTTGACTATCGTCCTCTCAACGAGAAAACAATCAAGAACAAGTATCCACTTCCTCGTATCGATGATCTTTTTGATCAACTTGCTGGAGCCTCAATATTCTCAAAGTTGGACTTGAGGATGGGGTACCATCAGATAAAGATCAGAAAGGAAGATATTCCAAAAACAACCTTCACCACTCGTTACGGTCTATATGAATACACCGTCATGTCCTTTGGTCTCACCAATGCACCGGCAACGTTCTCAAGACTCATGAATTCTGTCTTCCATGAATACCTCGACAAGTTCGTTGTGGTATATCTTGATGATATTCTAGTCTACTCAAAATCCGAGGAAGAGCATGGAGAACACCTTCGTCTCACTCTCATGAAACTTCGCGAGCATCGTCTATATGCCAAGTATTCCAAATGTGAGTTCTGGATTCCAGAAGTTGCATATCTTGGTCATATCATCTCTGCCAAGGGCATTGCCATTGATCCTGAAAAGGTTAAGGCAATTGTTGATTGGAAACCCCCTAAGACGGTGAAGCAAGTCAGAAGTTTTCTTGGCTTGGCTAGCTATTGTCGTCGTTTCGTCCAAAACTTTTCCAAGATTGCCAAACCTCTCACTGATCTCACAAAGAAGGACAAAAAGTTCGTTTGGACTCCACAATGTGATGAGAGTTTCAACCTCCTGAAGACTAAACTCACTTCCACCCCTGTTCTGGTTGGCCCAGATACCACCAAACCTTTCCAGATATTCTGTGATGCATCTATCCAAGGCCTAGGAGCAGTTCTTATGCAAGAACGTCAAGTTGTGGCTTATGCTTCACGTCAGTTGAACCCACATGAGCAAAACTATCCCACTCATGATCTTGAACTTGCAGCAGTTGTGTTTGCCCTCAAGAAATGGAGACAATACTTGTTGGGTAACAAAACTGAAATCTTTTCCGATCATAAGAGTCTGAAATACATCTTCACTCAGCCAGATCTGAACCTCAGGCAAAGGAGATGGATTGAGAAGATTAAAGACTTTGATCTCACCATTTCTTACACTCCAGGCAAGGCTAATGTTATGGCCGATGCTCTCAGTCGAAAATCCTATTGCAATAATCTCATGATCATGGAAAGCCAACCTCCACTTCATGAAGAATTCCAGAAGCTGAACCTTGGTCTTGTCCCTGAAGGATACCTTGCTAGCTTGACAGCCAGTCCAACTCTCGAGGACAAGATTCGTTCTGAACAACTTCGTGATAATGAAATCAAGAAGATTGTGGAGCACATCAAAGAGGGCAGTGATAAATTCAAGTCATTCTCAATTGATGACAAGGGAACTGTGTTCTTCGAAGGACGCATTGCAGTTCCTCAGATTCAAAGTCTCAAGGATATCATTCTCAAGGAGGCTCATGAAACTCCTCTCTCTATCCACCCTGGAAGTACAAAGATGTACCAGGATCTTAAGACACTGTATTGGTGGCCTGGCATGAAACGTGAAATTGCTCAATACGTTTCTGAATGCGACGTTTGTCAACGTGTTAAGGCAGTCCATCAGAAGACAGCAGGTCTACTCCAACCTCTGAAAATTCCTGAGTGGAAGTGGGACATGATTGAAATGGACTTCGTTACTGGGTTTCCAAAGTCCAAGAAGGGCAACGATGCAATTTTCGTTGTTATTGATCGTCTCACTAAGGTTGCTCACTTCTATGCTGTAAAGGAGACTATCTCAGCTAGCCAGTTAGCAGAGCTCTACACAGCAAAGATTGTTCCTCTTCATGGTGTTCCATTGGAAATAAGTTCAGATCGTGGAAGCATCTTCACTTCTCATTTCTGGAAAAGCTTTCAAGAAGCATTGGGCACTAAACTTCTGTTCAGCACAGCTTATCACCCTCAGTCTCAGGGGCAAGTCGAAAGAGTCAATCAGATTCTCGAGGATATGCTCAGAGCATGTGGTCTCTCCTTTGGCATGAAATGGGAGGATTGCCTTCCATATGCTGAATTCTCCTACAACAACAGCTACCAGGCAAGCCTAGGCATGGCACCATTTGAGGCACTGTATGGTCGCAGATGCAGGAGTCCAATCAATTGGTCTGGAGCTGGTGAACGATCACTCTTAGGCCCTGACATTGTTAAGGAAGCCGAGGAGAAAGTTCGTATCATTCGTGACAATCTCAGGATTGCTCAATCTCGTCAGAAGAGCTATTATGATAGCAAGCACAGGGATATGATCTATGCACCTGGTGATAAGTCATATCTCCGTGTAACTCCCCTCAGAGGCACTCATCGTTTTGGTGTGAAAGGAAAGCTTGCACCAAGATACATTGGCCCTTTCAACATCCTCTCAAGACGTGCAGAGAATGCTTATCGTCTTGAGCTTCCAGAAAAACTATCCAAAGTGCACGATGTGTTCCACGTGTCACAACTCAAGAAGTGTTTCAAAGATCCAGATCGTGCAGTTGATCATGATTCCATTGAACTGCAAGATGATCTATCTTATGAGGAGCACCCTATTCGTATTCTCGATGAGACCGAGCGTAAGACTCGCAACAAGAGCACCAAGTTCTTGAAAGTCCAATGGTCGCATCATTCCGATAAAGAGGCAACGTGGGAGACCGAAGAGGATCTTCGCAAGAAGTATCCGGACCTTTTCACTTCTCAGTAAGGAATCTCGGGGCGCGATTCCTTCAAGGGGGGGCGTTTTGTAACATCCCAAGTATGAAACATCCCTTAGAATGTTTGATTTCTTGTTTTATTTCAAGCAATGCATCATGTCATCATTTCATTGCATTTGTTTTATTATTGTTTGCATTGTTACTATTTGTTTTGCATATGTTTTATCTTGTTTTCATAATTCAAACTCAAACAAATTCAAATGGTTAGTTTCATACTTGATCTGTTACAACTTTTGGAATAAAAATAACAAATAAAAACAACCATTTTATTCCTTGTTTTTCACTTATTAAATTGTTGGTTTAATCAAACCATTAATCCAGTCAAATAATTCTAAAACATTTTCAAATTCAAACCAAGTTTCAAATCAGTACCTATTTGAAACCATGAAATTCACCTCACAATTGTAATCCTTAAACACATTAATTCATAGGGGTAACCCTATTTAAATTGTTGTTTCCATATTGTGTTTTTAATAATGAAAATTGTTTCAAATTGGACTCAATTACAAACCTCTTTTTAAATATCAAATTTTTGAAATCAAATCTTGGAATATGGTTTCTATTTGCCTAACTATCCTAACCTAATTTTTCTGAAATTTTTACTAAATAAAACCTTAACAAATTTCTTGCAAAAGCAAAGGCTACAAAAAAAACAGAAAGGAAAAATAAAAAAGAAACAAAACTGCAGCGCGCGCGCAGCAGATACGCAGCCCAGCCCGCTAAGCCTACGCGCGCGCGCGACCCAACCCAACTAACTCCCCCGTACCGCTTGGAGACTCGTGCGGGGTTCTAATCGTTGTCTTCCCGCAGTACGGCACGCGATCGGCCGGTGCCACCGCGGCACCGCGCGCGACTCCGGCGGCCACCTCGCTCTCCCGTGCCTATAAGAAGCCCTAGGGCACCCTGGCAGTGCCCTAGCTTCTAGGTCTTCCTCCTCCCGCCGCGAGCGCCGCCATTCTCCCCCTCTGTCGCCCTTTCAACCATCCTCTGAATCTCACCGGCGGCCACCTCCTCTGAATCCACCCATGGCGCCGCCACTCTCGCCTCCTACCTAGCCCCTAACCTACGGGAACCACACCGCCTCTCTCCCCTCTCCCTGCTGGACGTCCAATTACCACTGGTAAGCCGTTAATTCGCCGCCGCGATCTTCCCCTCTCCGGCCACCGTGCCACTGGTTCTGAACCCTAGCTCCCCCTCGACGTAGCAGATCACCTCGACGCCGATCAACAGCTGGAACCGCACCGCCACCATCTCTGCTACGTGTTGGACACTCGATCGAGCACGGAGGAGCACAGGATCAACGGCGCCGTCAACCTCATCGTCGCGGTCAGTACGCCGCCGTCGAGCTCCCCCTCTGCCAACCTCCTGGTGAGCCCACCGTGCGCCCATCTCTCTCTCTCTCTGTTGCGCACGCTTCCGTGCACTCGTTGCACACATCCAGCGCTTCCAGTTCGCGAACCACCGTGCAGATCGTCGCCGGCGAGTCTGCTGCTTCCTCTGTTAGTCGACCAAGCATCAGTTCGTCAGTTAAAATTTCAGTCTTTGCTCGAACTGAACGATAACCTGTATCTGTCCCCCTATCTGTCAAACGCAGCGCGACAGCGCAGTTGGTTTCAGTCGAGCGCGAGCACGCGGAAGCGCGCGGGTTCGAGCCCCCGCTGCGCCAGTTTATTTTGGGGATTTCTCCCCCGCGCGGTGGCCCACCCGTCAGCGGGCCTGGTTGCCACGCAAGCGCGCGCTCGCCACGCAGGCCACGGGGCCCACTGGCAGCGTGTGGGTACGCTTCCAGTGCGGTAACAAATGTTTAAAAACGACTCTGTTTTAATTTCTATTTTCTTTTAATTAGCAGAATTAAACAAAAACTTCAAAATTTAATATCTTTCATTATGTTAATCCAATAAATAAAACTTGTATATGTTTTCTGTTCAAAATTTTCTAATCTTTCCAAATATCAATTTTGTGTACTGTTTTGGTAACTTCAAATACATTTAAAATTCAAATTTGAATAATTCAAATGCAATTTGTAATAATTCATAAGTAATTCATACTGTTTTCAAATAAGTCAAATAAAATATGATTTTCACACCTTTTTGAATGTTCTATTCAAATATAAAATTTGTTTCATTGTTTGAATAATTTAAATTGCCTAAATAATTTAATACTTGTTTAATTCAATTAAAATTGATAAAATCATAACTTGCTTAATATAAAATATTTTTGAACATGCAAATTATGTTTTTAAACCACCAAAGTATGAACTTCTCAAATGTGAATTTGATTTTATGATTTAAACTAATAAAGTTCAAATAAAATTCAAACTTGTTTTAAATTCAATTAAAACTTGTTTAATATTGTTTAATTCATAATAAATTCATCCTAATTCAAATTTCAAAATGTGAAACATGTAATCCAACTAAAATTTGATGTTCTTTTCAAATATAAATTTTGTTAATTGTTTTGCACACTTTGAATTGATGAAAACAATAATTGTATGTGTGGCATGTTTAAGTAACCAAAATTTTCCAAACTTAATAAATAATTTCTAAACTTGTTTTATTCCTTTTCCGTTGCATCTATCTTTGTTATTTATTGCTATCTGTTGTTATCTTGTCATCATCATCATGCATGCATCATGATAACAACTATCACATAATAAATAATTGTAAAACATTTGTTCCACTTATTTCAATGGATCCTTTTCCATATGCAACCCTTGCATATGGGTCCATTTAATTTGTGCTATCATGTTAGTCAGTTTACTTTGATGCAACCATTAACTTGTCATGCATCATATTGATTGTGCACAATGCCATGGCAATGATTGTTTACATTCCTGTTTTGTTTGTTTGCTTCTTCTCGAATAGACGACGACGTTGAGGCAGACGACCCTTACAACACCCCTTCTGAGGATCTAGCTCAGTACCCGGCTGTTGAGTTTGCAGGCAAGTTATCACTCACATGAACCATTGTGTTCCTGTCAACCCTGGTTACCGATACTTTCCGTTGTCTATATCTTGCTAGCCTTAGTGGTAGATGTTTCTGTTACGAACCTATCACATGATTCCCTGAACCCTGATATTGCCTCATCACCCCTCCTACAACCCCATTGTTTGAGCCAGTGTCTTACTAGCATGCTTAGGTTGTTTTGCTCGAGTCTGTTACCCGTTACTTTCAGTACTATATCTTTATTATGTTCTGGGGGCTCGATGTTTAATCAATCAATCAATCATGCTAATGGTATTGTTAAATAATAATTTGATGATAAGGCACCGGCAGGAGGCCCTGTGTGGTTTTGAGGCCTGCTAGTGTCGACCCTAATAGGAAAAGGGTCTTGTCTACTGATCCATGATGAGCGCACTACCCGCATGTGGGAAGCGAGTATGGGCGCCCCCCTCAATTTGATTCGATTCGCATCTCGTCCAAATCATCTCATTTAGTTCGTGCTTTCTATTTGCCGCATGCATGTTTTTGCGAGCCCAGCGCAGGGTGGAACTTTTGTAGTCGGCATATAGGGGGACACGGTCTTAGAGTGCTATGAGGGTCCCTTTTCTTCGGGGCTTGATTAGCCGTGCGCCCAAGGTGCTTTGGGCTTGATGCGGAGAAGAGTTGAATTGTGTTGAGTGCCCCGCTTGGTGGGAGGCATCCCATCTGGCGGGTTATTCATACGTGTACGGCCAAATTGGTGCAACCCTGCAGGGATAATCTTCTCGAGAAGCCGTGTTTTCCGCGGTTATGGATTACTTGGTGAAAGTACTGGCTAACAAGTACTCAGGACAACTTCAACATAATGATCAATCATGTTTCACCCAATGATTAATAACGTGACTAGTAATAGGTTATTCACACAAATAACTTGATTCATCTTAATCCAACTGTGTGAGTTATCCTCGGATTGCTTCTTTGGATAAGGGGCGAGATCCAGGATGGGTTTGTTGATGTTATCTTTCAGTTGGTTACAACCCTCGATCTTATCCCCTTTCTGATAGTTGGAAGTGATAGAATCTTTGTAGTTGGTTAGCGCAGCCAGTTGCAGCATTATTTATATCCCCTTCTTTCCGTTGAACCAAGTCATCTGTGCTTATGTTGACGGGCTATACTTTAGTGAACTGTGAGTCTTGCTTGCCAGTACTTGGATGTACTGACCCCGTTGGGGCTGTGGTTTACGCAGACTACGACTACGACTACGATGCTTCCCAGGACGGCTACTTCGTGGAGTTTGACGATGCTGCAGACGAGTAGATAGCTGGACCAGGGCAGGATCCAGAACCTACGTGGATGGGCTTCGTCTTCTTTATTTTCTCCGGCTTCTTAAGCCTGTTGGATTTGTCTGTACTCAGACACCTTTGATTGCTTCCGCTGATGTAATGAATGTTATGTTGGGACATGTGTCCTCTGGATGATTGTATTTGCTATCTCTGCCTTAGTGAAGGCCATTTGCAACCTTATTTCAATCTTTTGTGTCTTAGAGATATGTTGTGATCATCATTCGTTCAAAGCTGTTGACGTACAGTGCGTGATTGATATGAAGTACGTCGACAGTAGTGCCTATGACTTCTAGTGGATAGTTTACATCGACGGTGGAATAGCAGGGCTTGTGTTGTCGCGCATAAGCGCAGGCCTACCAGGAAGCTGGGACGTGGGAGCAGTTATGCCCCATAATCGAAGCACCTGCTATCCAGTTCGTACGATGAGTATCCCTTAGAAGCCAGGGTGCGACACCGGTGAAGCGGCCCACACCCCGGAGTGAAATCTTTGGCATCAAAAGCACACAACACACCTATAGTAACATGCTATGGCATAAACTTGCTTGTGTTGGGGTCCAGACGCTCCGGATCCACCCCTCCGGTGAAACCCTAGACCCGTAGGAGAAATACCGGACTTATACGGAAACACGCGGTAACGGCGTCGAAAGGGGGTAGCATTGTGGAACTAGGTACTTGGTTGTGTTAGGGTAGGCCATACAAACATAAAACAACAAGGTAGAACCCACCTCTTCGCAAGATTCATGACGTTTCGTCCGATACGGGGGTTTCACCCTATAAGCGCATGTAAACTCACGAGAGAGAAGTGGATGCCGGTGAAGCGGCCCACACCCCGGAGTGAAATCTTTGCCATCAAAAGCACACACCACACCTATAATAACATGCTATGGCATAAACTTTCTTGTGTTGGGGTCCAGACGCTCCGGATCCCCCCCTCCGGTGAAACCCTAGACCCGCTGGAGAAATACCGGACTTATACGGAAACACGCGGTAACGGCATCGAAAGGGGGTAGCATTGTGGAACTAGGTGCTTGGTTGTGTTAGGGTAGCCATAGTAACATAAAACAACAAGGTAGAACCCACCTCTTCGGAAGATTCACGACGTTTCGTCCGATACGGGGGTTTCACCCTATAAGCGCGTGTAAACTCACGAGAGAGAAGTGGATGCCGGTGAAGCGTCCCACACCCCGGAGTGAAATCTTTGCCATCAAAAGCACACAACACACCTATAATAACATGCTATGGCATAAACTTGCTTGTGTTGGGATCCAGAAGACCCGGAGCCCCCCCTCCGGTGAAACCCTAGACCCGCAGGAGAAATACCGGACTTATACGGAAACACGCGGTAACGGCGTCGAAAGGGGGTAGCATTGTGGAACTATGTGCTTGGTTGTGTTAGGGTAGGCCATAGGAACATAAAACAACAAGGTAGAACCCACCTCTTTGGAAGATTCACGACGTTTCGTCCGATACGGGGGTTTCACCCTATAAGCGCGTGTAAACTCATGAGAGAGAAGTGGATGCCGGTGAAGCGTCCCACACCCCGGAGTGAAATCTTTGCCATAAAAAGCACACAACACACCTATAATAACATTCTATGGCATAAACTTGCTTGTGTTGGGGTCCAGAAGACCTGGAGCCCCCCCCTCCGGTGAAACCCTAGACCCGCAGGAGAAATACCGGACTTATACGGAAACACGCGGTAACGGCGTCGAAAGGGGGTAGCATTGTGGAACTAGGTGCTTGGTTGTGTTAGGGTAGGCCATAGGAACATAAAACAACAAGGTAGAACCCACCTCTTCGGAAGATTCACGACGTTTCGTCCGATACGGGGGTTTCACCCTATAAGCGCGTGTAAACTCACGAGAGAGAAGTGGATGCCGGTGAAGCGGCCCACACCCCGGAGTGAAATCTTTGCCATCAAAAGCACACAACACACCTATAATGACATGCTATGGCACAACCTTGCTTGCGTTCGGGTCCAGACGCTCCGGATCCCCCCCTCCGGTGAAACCCTAGACCCGCTGGAGAAATACCGGACTTATACGGAAACACGCGGTAACGGCGTCGAAAGGGGGTAGCAATGTGGAACTAGGTGCTTGGTTGTGTTAGGGTAGGCCATACAAACATAAAAAAACAAGGTAGAACCCACCTCTTCGGAAGATTCACGACGTTTCGTCCGATACGGGGGTTTCACCCTATAAGCGCGTGTAAACTCACGAGAGAGAAGTGGATGCCGGTGAAGCGTCCCACACCCGGAGTGAAATCTTTGCCATCAAAAGCACACAACACACCTATAATAACATGCTATGGCATAAACTTGCTTGTGTTGGGGTCCAGAAGACCCGGAGCCCCCCCTCCGGTGAAACCCTAGACCCGTAGGAGAAATACCGGACTTATAAGGAAACACGCGGTAACGGCGTCGAAAGGGGGTAGCATTGTGGAACTAGGTGCTTGGTTGTGTTAGGGTAGGCCATAGGAACATAAAACAACAAGGTAGAACCCACCTCTTCGGAAGATTCACGACGTTTCGTCCGATACGGGGGTTTCACCCTATAAGCGCGTGTAAACTCACGAGAGAGAAGTGGATGCCGGTGAAGCGTCCCACACCCCGGAGTGAAATCTTTGCCATCAAAAGCACACAACACACCTATAATAACATGCTATGGCATAAACTTGCTTGTGTTGGGGTCCAGAAGACCCGGAGCCCCTCCTCCGGTGAAACCCTAGACCCGTAGGAGAAATATCGGACTTATACGGAAACACGCGGTAACGGCGTCGAAAGGGGGTAGCATTGTGGAACTAGGAGCTTGGTTGTGTTAGAGTAGGCCATAGGAACATAAAACAAAAGGTAGAACCCACCTCTTCGGAAGATTCACGACGTTTCGTCCGATACGGGGGTTTCACCCTATAAGCGCGTGTAAACTCACGAGAGAGAAGTGGATGCCGGTGAAGCGGCCCACACCCCGGAGTGAAATCTTTGGCATCAAAAGCACACAACACACCTATAATAACATGCTATGGCATAAACTTGCTTGTGTTGGGGTCCAGACGCTCCGGATCCACCCCTCCGGTGAAACCCTAGACCCGCAGGAGAAATACCGGACTTATACGGAAACACGCGGTAACGGCGTCGAAAGGGGGTAGCATTGTGGAACTAGGTGCTTGGTTGTGTTAGGGTAGGCCATACAAACATAAAACAACAAGGTAGAACCCACCTCTTCGGAAGATTCACGACATTTCGTCCGATACGGGGGTTTCACCCTATAAGCGCGTGTAAACTCACGAGAGAGAAGTGGATGCCGGTGAAGCGGCCCACACCCCGGAGTGAAATCTTTGCCATCAAAAGCACACAACACACCTATAATAACATGCTATGGCATAAACTTGCTTGTGTTGGGGTCCAGACGCTCCGGATCCCCCCCTCCGGTGAAACCCTAGACCCGCTGGAGAAATACCGGACTTATACGGAAACACGCGGTAACGGCGTCGAAAGGGGGTAGCATTGTGGAACTAGGTGCTTGGTTGTGTTAGGGTAGGCCATACAAACATAAAACACAAATAAAATAGACTTAGTGTGTGAAAACCCACTCGATAGTGGTGTCGGTGTAGTATGAATAAATGAAATTGACTTAGATCTCTCGACATGGTAACGGTTGTGAATTTATATATTTTAAACATAAAATATTAACAATTGAGATAGATCAATTGAGAGTAATTAATAAATACACATGCATCCAAAAAATAAGAAAAAAAAATTGCACCTGTGCCGACGGCAAAGCCGTCGGCATAGTACTTGGTAGGCCCAACCAGACGGTACAGTCAACTGTGCCGACGGCTATTGGGTGGCGGAAGGCCACCGTCGGCCTCATTTCCCTTGTGCCGACGGCTGGTTGGGTGCCGGGGGCCACCGTCGGCATCCTTTCCGCTGTGCCGACGGCAAGATCTGTGCCGACGGCCTCTGTGGCACGCTAGGGCTCCGACCCCCTACGCCGACGGCCCCCGACATTTGGCCGTCGGCGCAGGATTTGGCCGTCGGCGTACTGAGTGATTCCTGTAGTGATACATATCAACTGGTATAAAAATATGCTAAGAATTAGAACTTTTTTTCCATCACGGGCGCCAGAACTTGAGTATCACGTCCCCATGTCTCTCGAGTCCAATTGAAGTCAATCGACGGGGTCCTTGTGTCCACTACTCAATCTCATTTCAGTATGTGTACCACTCATTAGCAACCTTAGCTAGCAGTTCGAATTGTATGGCTTGGAAGTTTAAAGTTTAAAAGAATGTGTTACCTCTGCTACAATCGCATGTAGTACCACATGAGAACATAAGATGCAAATGTATACGTAACCATCAAAACGCTTGCCTAAAATGAAAAAACAACTGAAATATAACACAAAACATATACTTAGATAGTTTATATTAATCGGCCAAGGCCCAAGGGTACAAGTATATCAATCGTGGTGGCGTGCTTTGCAACAATATAAGAAAATACACACATATATAAATTGCACTGACACACTTTCTTGGATAGGACTCCAAGTTTATTGGAAAGAAATAGCAACATATGACTTTGGCCTTAAGCACCATGCACGCCACATGCTTGATTAGGCCGCCACAGATTTGCCGACGGTAATCCTGTTGCAGAAACTGGCACATGCGCTGCCGCAGAGTTCCGTTTCGGTCTCTACACCACGATAAAAAGGCGAAAATTAGTACATAGTAAATATTGTCGGGTGAGCACAAAACTATTTTAAATAATTTCATCGAACAAAAAATTGAAAACGACGGATGGAAAATAGAAGTTTTACCATTGTTCATGTTTTCGCAGATGGAGGACCTACAACCGATGTTACAGAAGTCGATGGCATTTGGGGTCTCTGCCAAAGTAAATCAAATAGCTTGTGCATAAATATCCGCAAGAAGCGAAAATGGGGGGAGTTATCTACTACTCCATGCGTTCCTAAATGTAAGATGTTTTAGCCTCATTCCGTATTCACACATGTGTCTACATGTGTCTAGACATTTTAGTCTATATGTTCACTCTTATAAGTATGTATCTGCACAACATGAGTAACAACTACATCATCTTATATTTAGTAACGGAGGGGGTAATATATTACGTACCGCCGGTACCGGAGTCGGGTTGAAGGTGCAGCTTAGGATAGTCACTTGGGCACGTATCTCCCACTATATGCCTATGCAACCAGCAAAATGTGTGCAGTATATCTCGGATTTACCCGCTGCGTGACATACTTCGTATACTTGTCTTGTGTATACGCTGGGGCAGCAAGTCTTGACGCCCTCTACAGCTTGGGCCTGCTCCAGAACTAGCCCGAGTATGAGGACACATATGATCACACTCTTGAGACCGTTGTTGGTTCCCATGGGGCTGGCTATAATTTCTAGCAGAACACTGAGAAATGGCTAGCTTTGATTGATAGACTGCATGAGACGGATGGCTTCAATTTATAGAGAAATGATGGTGAGGCATTGGTGTTGTAGATGCCTTATCGTCATGCCTGCCTTATCTTCATGCCTGCCACTCATGTAACCTCTGTCTCTCTCTCTCTGTGAGACACACGCATACAATCTTTTCTGGAAGAAAATAACTATATTGAACCAGACTCAATTATGCATGAGGTGTTGCCGCTTGCAATGCTATATTGGCGAGTGTATGGTAGGATCATCTTGCACTCACTCCCATGGACATGTATGTTTTATCCGTTAGCGCAACCTGTGCCGCACATACTTCTGTTTCCCTGTCCCTTTGTGTTTTGTCAGGTATATCGTCGTGTCACACGTGTTCTAGCACCCAGCCGGCTAACATATGAGATGTTACGGTTAGGGAAAGGTAAAATCTAGACAATTCTGGCGGGTGTTCGTCCTATTCGTCTGCCTCCTGCGGTTGCCACTACAGGAATCTGCTTATAGGCCGACGGCAAAATGCCGTCGGCACAGGTCAGCACCCCGTCGGCCTCCTCTGTGCCGACGGTGGCCGTCGGCACACTGCCGTCGGCACACGGCTCGTCGGCGCAGGTAAGGGGGCCGTCGGCACACGAAAATGCCGTCGGCACAGCTGAGTGGTGGGCCCCACCTTGCTCTGACAGCGGGCCCCACGCTGTCAGAGCGTTGGTCTGGTGGTGGCCTCTGTGCCGACGGCCACCCTCGGCACAAGGTGGGACACGCGGCAGCAGCTGGTGCGTCCCTGGGCGGGCGCTGTGCCGACGGCATTGCCGTCGGCACAAGGGGGGACACGTGGCTGCTGCTGGTGCGCTCCTGGGGCATGGGCTGTGCCGACGGCAATGCCGTCGGCACAGGACTGACCATTTGGTCAGCGTAGGCCCTGTGCCGACGGCATTGCCGTCGGCACAACCTATGCCCAGGTTTTTTTTTTGCCCTTTTTGGTGCTGTTTTGGTTCCAAAATTCACAGCAAAATTACAAATAATGATCCAATGCAACAGAAACATCTAGAAGCTCAGTACCATCATTATTAACCATCAAAACATCCAGACAAACATCGTTTAAGGTCATACATCGATCCTGATACGTCCATCGATCCAGATACATCCATACATCGATCTAGATACATCCCTAGCTAGGAGAAGGGGTGAAGCCCAGGTCTCCACTCGTGAAATGAGGACGATCATGTGTCGCGTCCGTCGAACCAGCTCCGGAGCCACCAGGCGAGGTACCAGGAGTGGCCGAAGCACGGCCGTGAATCGGCGTCGACTGGCGCGAACCCGGGGAGCCACTAGGAGAAGCCCGGCCAAAAGCCGTGTTCCCCGAAGCTCCAGTATCCTACATGTTCGAGCACGAGTTAGACACTTTAGAGACAAAGTAAATCAGTAATCGACGTGTGGAAAAGAACACATACCGGGGTCTCTGCGTAGTATGTGAGGGCAAACTCATCCCTCGATATGAATATCGGGACCGGCCCTGCCGCTTCAGGAGGCTCTCCTGGATGCGATCCTCTCTCTCCGGTGGTCATCCACCTCATCATCGCCTACAAGATGGTTTAGATGTCATGTGTTGCCAAGATGATTTAGACTTGTCATATTTTGCAGAAATATGGATTGAAAACTTACACTCGATACCGCGCTATGGTACGAAGTGAGGGCGTCGGTCCTCTGCTGCCACGCCTGTAGGTTCTCCTTGTACTTCTCATAAGCGGCGGCATAGGCCGCATCGAACTCCGGCTACAATTTAGGAAACAAGTTAATATCGACAACTTAGCAATGCAGAGGGGAATGTAAGAAAACATGATGAGAATGAGAGGACAGCTTACATCGGCATCGGCAGAGGCAGCTCTAGCACGCCGTCCACGAGGCTGGACAGGGATGGCGTCGACGGGGAGGGTAGCCTTGATACGAGTGAGGCTCGCGGTAGGCGTGGCCACCTTATCAAGGATTCTCAGACGGCCGTGCTCCCTCCCGTTCCCCACTAGCATCAACGCCGTCTCGTCGTACTCGTGCTCGAAGGGGTCCTCGACCTGCGGGTGTAGAATCTGGAACGCCGAGGTGTAATCCTGCATGTCCGACTCGGCTCTGCCGTAGTACTCAGGAGCCGAGGACGTGGCGGCGTCCGAAACGGACTTCTTCCGCCTCATCGTCTTCCACGCCGCCAAGTAAGTAGCTGGCACCCCACTCTGCTTCTCCTGCATCGCAAAAGTAAACGTTATGTGTATCAAGTAGAAACATGCATGATAGAAAATAAACCATCTTTTCCATGTATGTACATACCATCCTCTTCTTGAAGCGGTCGGTGTTGAGGCTTCCTCCACTGTGGGTGCCCCCGTGGCCTCGGTTCTTCTTGTTCCGCTTGCTCACGGCATTGTGTTCGGGGTCTTCCCCGGCCCACTTCCTAGCCAGCACCGCCCATGCGTCCTCGTGTCTTTCGGCCCAGTGTGGAATGACCTGAGAATGCAATAGTGAAGTAAAAAGGAGGCAATGCAATGGAAAATTAACTGAAATGTAGAATGACATAGATAGTTTACTTACCCTCATGAAATCCTCGACTGTCATCTTGGGCGGGTCCGCGACATTGTCCTTCTTCTTGGCCCTTTTGCCCTTCTCGGCCATGAACGCGCTGATGGCGGTGTGCTTCTGGTTGTACCACACCTGGCGGGTCAACCTCATGCACGCCTTGCGGAGAACCCGACACGCCGCGCCTCTATCCTCCTCAAGCACCCGGAAAAAGCACTTCAATCATGCATGAAGAAAATAGCGAGTTAGAACGGTGGTGTCATCAACTACGAACGAAACTCATGAAAATATAACTTACCCAAAACCTGGTGGTCACGGCGTCAGAAGCCTTCCCGAATGGCGCGCAATCGGCAGCCTCGTAGTCCAGCCAAGAAGACGCCAACTTCGGCTCGCCATCCACAGCCGTGGTGTAAAAGCCCGGCCAATAAAGCCGGATCAGAGCTCCAAGCAAGCTCGAAGGCTAGCGGCTCCCTTCAGCATATGTCCAATTGCTGCATAATAATCAAACATTAGTACATATGCCAAAAATGAAACTACATATTTAAAATTACAAAATTAGTAAACTTACTCCTTCTTATTTGGATAAATAAGAGTCTTCTCCTCCTCCGTGGCAGGCTGCTTATCCAAACCGGGGACTCCCGCTTCCCCGCGAACTCGCAGCTTCTTCGGTGCCCCTCCTCCTCCCTCCACCTCCCCCTCCATCTCCACCTCCTCGTCCTCGTCCTCCTCCTCCTCCTCCTCCGGTCTGTACTCCTCCTCCTCCTCCCGTCTGGACTCCGTCTCCCCCTCCTCCCTATACTCTATCTGCAGCTGGGAAGCCACATCACCAGACGCGGAGGGTGGAAGCTCCAAGTCTACACCTCCCCCGCCACCTCCACCTCGTCCTCGTCCTCGTCCTCCACCTCGTCCTCCACCTCGTCCTCGTCCTCGTCCTCCAACCGCATCGTCGTCCACGGGGTAGCGCCGATTGCGAATCAAGGATCTACCACTCCGTGTAATCTTCTTGATCAAGGACGACGACGATTCCTTGCCTTGGCTCATATTGTCCAATCACCTGCATCGAGAAATAGAAAACAATTAAATCACATATACATAGTAAAAATATAGGCACTTAGCATAAAATGGTGAAATGTAGGCACTTAGCATAAAATTGTGAAACTTGGCATAAAATGTAGAGCATCACTAGGCATGTTCAAAAGAAAAAATACTAAGTATAAAATGGTGAAACTTGCATAAAAAATGCTAAGATAAAATACTAAGTATAAAGACATCACCTAGAATCATCACTCTCATAATTAGGTGGGTTCTCGTTCTCACTATCCGTATCACTATCACGTGAGTAGTAAATTAGAGGATCTTCGAACGGTGGTGGCTCATCATCGTCTTCATTGTCTGTATGTAGCTTGGTGAGCATGTCTATGTCCTTTAGATCCACCACTGACTCACCACGAGTTTCCGCATTGTTCTCGAGGTCCTCAAAACCACCCATTTGTAAGTCAAAGTCTCCGAAGTCCTCTTGCTCTTGATAGAAAATTCCTTGGTACGTTTTCGGGTCAATGTTGTTATAATCGTCGTCGGACGGCATGGGTAGTTTACCATGTGGCGATACCCTGAACGCAACCTCCCAACCCTTGTGTGCCTCTTTCTGGCATGGGTAAGGCAAATAATAAACTTGCTTAGCTTGGTGAGCCACAATAAAGACATCGGCTCCGCTATAGGTGGTTGAAGGCCTAACTTCAACTAACCCAATGGAAGGGGTACTTTTGTATCCATGGACGGGGTCGAACCAGTGGCATTTGAACACAACGAGCTTGAGTTCTACGTTGGTGCGATTGAACGTCAGCTCGTATACCTTCTCTAACGTTCCGTAGTAGTCTATGGAATCGGCGCCTCGGGTGAAGACCCCGGTATTTACCGTTTTTGCATTCGGCCGACTCTTCTGGTGATCCTCCGTATGGAAGCGATACCCATTCACATCATACTTCTCATATTTCATGACGCTACGGGTAAAACCTTGGGAAACACATCTCAACTCATCCGTCATCTGAACGTTGGGATTAGCTCCCTACAAATACGATACAAATTGTTTTGTGCATTAGATAGGTGTAACGAAAGGGACAAGCCACAGATTGCAAGGTAATAGGGAGAGGTTAGAAATTACTTTTTCCATGAACCAAGACACAAATTTTTTCTGTCCGGGAGCACCCTCTTTCAGAAGAGTGTCCAGCTCTCCGATAGATGGTTCCTCCGCTCCAGACCACATTTCATCCGTGAATTCTCTAAAAGAAGAGAATACGTATTAGATCGAAACAGGGTTACTAGTTGGAAAGTAATTTGTACCACTATTTTACCTGATATAATCGACCACTTCCTTCATGTTCGTAAGAACATAGAGCATTATGCAATCTTGCTCTTCCTTGGTCAAGGTATATTTTTCTCGGCCACCTGACTTGCCACCGGGACATTGGAAGAGGAGGAGCTGGGGGTCATGCTTGGGCTCGTCGATATTGTACCGAGATGCCTGGTTATGCATAGTGGGAACTTCAGCAGGATAGTACGTTGTCGCGGCGTCTGCCATCTCCTCAAGACATACTCCCTCAGCTATGCATGCTTCAATCTTAGCTTTATTTCCAGTTTTGTTTCTAATGTACTTGAACTCTCTCTCAATACAAAACTGCCAACGAAACTGCACCGGTCCACCCAAAAGTGCCTCGTTCGCGAGATGCACAACGAGATGTGCCATCGGAGTAAAGAAGCCTGGCGGAAATATCATCTCTAAGTTGCATAGCAACTCCGGCACTAGATCATGCAGCTTCTGAATAATCACAGGACATATCTGCTTAGCACAAAGCGTGCGGAAGAAATGGCTCAACTCCGCGAGCACTCGCCAGACACGCTCGGGTAGATACCCTCGAACCATCACCGGCATCAGACGCTCAAGCCATATATGATAGTCGTGACTCTTGAGCCCGTTGACTTTTCCCGTTAAAAGATTGACCCCCTTGCTTATATTCGAACAATAACCATCAGGAAACATGACAATGAATTTGAGCCACTTGAATACCTCCTTCTTTTGAATACTGTCAAGGCAGTAGTCGGCGAGCGGTTTAAACCAATTTTTTCGCCGGCGGTCAGGAGGCTGCATATGTAATCTCTTTCTATCACAGAGTTTCTGGACATCGACTCTAGCCTTCACATTATCCTTCGACTTCTCAGGAATGTTCAGGATTGTGTGAAAGAGTGACTCTCCGACATTCTTTTCGGTGTGCATCACATCGATGTTATGGGGAAGTTCGAGATCCTTGTAATAATCAAGCTGCGTCAAGCCTGCCACGTGAGTCCAGTTGTGTGTTTTACCATATCCGACGTATCGTGGGCCATTTCCCCCAGCGGGAACAAGAGCATGTAGCTCGGCATCAACAGCTGCACCATCGAATGTTGGTATATTTTTTTCTACACGCTCAACTCTGCCCTTCTTGAAGTTCTTTTTGTCTTCTCTAAATCGATGCCTTCTTTTGAGGAATTGTCGATGCATGTCAAACGAGGAATACTTCTTACCCGCGCTTAACCAGAGGAACTCCAATCGGTTCCTGCACACTGGGCATGGCCACTTACCAGCGGTACACCATCCACAGAATAGAGCGTACCCTGGAAGGTCGTGCATGGAGTATTGGAACCAAATTTTCATTAAGAAGTTTTTCTTTGATGCCCGGTCGTATGTGAACGTCCCGTGGTGCCAAGAGTGGTCCAAATCATCCACAAGCGGCTGCATGTAGACACTCAGATTCTTTCCCGGGTATTCTGGCCCTGGAATGATCAGCGACAGAAATATGGTATTCCTTTGCATTAAGACTCCAGGAGGGAGATTGAGCGGAATAACAAACACGAGCCAGCAGCTGTATGAGGCAGTCGACATACCATATGGATTGAATCCATCTGTTGCTATCGCAATCCTGACATTTCGAGCCTCTTTTGCCTCATCGGGGTATTTTGCATCAAAATTCTTCCATGCCTGACCATCAGATGGATGTCCCATCTTTTCCCGTCCGTGCTCGTCTGTGTATCTCTTCCCCATCTTGTGCCAAGTCATCTGTTTGGCAGTCTCCTCGGACCAATACAGCCGCTGGATTCTTTTAATGAATGGGAGATACCGAAGAATCTTCATAGCGACTTTCGTCTGCTTCAACTGACCATCGGCTCCCTTTACCTCATGATACCTAGACGCCTTACAAATGGTACAGTACTTGTCATCCGCAAACTGTTTCCAAAACAGAATGCAACCTTTTGGACAAGAATCTATCTTTGTATAATCCATGTTGAGCCCTTTCAAGACTTTCTTCGCTTCGTGCATGCTTTTAGGGAGACAATGCCCCTCGGGCAACATGTTACCATAGGTTTTCAGATTAGCTTCAAATCCAGCACGGGTGGTGGAGTACCGGGCCTTGTCGGCTAGTGCTTGAGAGATGGCATCGAGTTGAGAAATCTTTGCACCCTCGTATAGCGGCCTCTTAGCCGAGCCCATCATTTCAAAGAAGGCCTTCGCTGTTGGCTCGGGTTCATCCGGTTCCTCCGGTTCGGGCTGTTCCTCCACTTGAGGTGGCGAATCAGGCATGTCGGCATCACGGAAATAATCTAACAAGTTCCTAATCCCATCGTACTCAATGCCATTGATCCGCTGGCGCATCACCTCTCCTCTATCACGCTCGTACTGAGCAAAGTCGACAGTCGTCACGTAGTTCTGCATATATCCATGCAACCACAGGTGTTTAGTCATTTCAACCTTTCCATGACGATGCCGCCTCCGACAATTAGAGCAAGGGCATAATGGGCGAACCGCTGACTTTGAACCACGCGCTAACTCTTTCACTAACATGTTGGTCTTCCATTCCCACTCATCGGTTCTTTCAGTCACAGAAATACGGCCGCTGTACATCCACTCATTACCAGACATCCTCTGCTTTATTGGGAGACAAACAACAACGCATTTCTTAAAATGCAGCAAGTTATAATACTTTTTTACAATGTCATCGGATTAATTACGACAAAATTTTATATTTTACAGCATGCAACGGTTCACCTACATGTCTAATAGGTAGGGGCCTAATCCCAGCCGGGTATGTGTAGATCGGTCCGTGTCCCATGTTCTACCCCGACCCGAGACGGAATTTCGGCAGCACCTCCCCGCTGTTCTTCAGAATACACGTCTCGAACTTTTCAAGCCGAGAGGGTGTGCATCCGAAGAACAACGGGGGGTGCTGCCGAAATCCGTCTCAGGAAGGAGCAGAACATGGGACACGAACCGAACTACACATACCCGAGCTGTCCAAAACGTGGACAATCCGGAAGAGCTACGGTTATAAATATGCAGAGACGGACAGTCCTGCATATTTATAAATTTGCAACCCTTCCGGACGGGAGACGCCTAGGGTTACGCGACTAAACATGAATGTAAATGTGACATCGGCTCGAAGGCCGGGGCAGAGCAAGGGGCAGAAGGGCAGAGGAGAAGAAAATTTAGCTCACCTCGAGCGTAGGTGCGAAGCTGCAGGTCGTCGGAGCTGCAAGGAAGGAGAAAGTCGATGACGCGCCGCCTTGGACTCACGGAAGAAGCTCGATAAGACCACGGCTGGACCTACGCCATCTGAAACCACACAATGAACATCCATTAAAACATTGCAACATTTTTTACGAAATTACAGTAAAATTTTCAAATTGTAGCATTATGCGTGCGAGGGGCATCGCCACCGAAGCAATCGGCGCGCGAGCGGCATCGCCACCGACGCCGATGCAACCGGCGTGCGGGGGCATCGCTATCGACGCTGACATAACCGGCGTGCGGGGGCATCGCCACCGACGCTGACGCAACCGGCGTGCGGGGGCATCGCCATCGACGCCGACGCAACCGGCATGCCCGGGCATCGCCACCGACGCAATCGGCGCGCGAGGGGCATCGCCACCGACGCCGACACAACCGGCGCGGGGCCATCTCCAATTTTTTTTCCAAACCTAACAATTTTTCGAACCTAATTTTTTTATAACCTAACTATTTTTCTAACCTAACTATTTTTCTAATCTAACAATTCCTATATTTCTAATATAAAAAAAACAGAAAATAAAGGTGAGGCTCACCTTCTTCGGGAAGAGAGGACGGGGCGGCGCCGGAGGGGACGCAGAGGGAGAGTGGGCGCCGGGAGGGAGGAGGTGGGCGCGCCGCGGCGCCGGAGAACGGCGGGGGACGGCGGCGCGGGTGGAGGAGCGGGGAACGGCGGCGCGGGTGGAGGAGGCGGGCGCGCGCGAGGTCGAAACGGCGGAGGGGCGCGGGCGGCCGGTGGCGGAGCCTCGTGGCGGCGGAGGGGTGGCGGAGGGACGACGACGACGGAGGGAGGGACGGTGGCGGCGCGGTGGCGGAGGGGCGCGGGACAGAGAGATGCGTGTGTGAGAGTGCGAAGAGAGAGAAAGGGGATCGGGGCTGGATATTTTGTGCCCGTAGTTAGTGTGCCGACGGCAGCCGTCGGCACATGTTTTAAAAAAAAAATTCGCAGTTGCCTGTGCCGACGGCAATGCCGTCGGCATAACTTTTTTCATTTTAAAATTCCACGGTAAAACCAATGGCATTTTTTCTCTACGTATGAAACCTATTTTAATTCATTTTAATTCATTTATTTATTTCATTACTGTGACTTATATTAAATATTTTCGTTAACATATGAAACCTATTTTGAAAATTATAATGGTATGCTTTAATATTCCAATATAACCATAAGTAACCAACACCAACTATTTTCAATAACATTAAAATCCTAAAACGTTTTACACTTCATAATCCCATGAAACCAATAGGATTTTACAAGTAGGTATAGTTGATTGTATTATGTACTCACTTGCTTGTGTTGGGGATACGGGGGTTTCACCCTATAAGCGCGTGTAAACTCACGAGAGAGAAGTGGATGCCGGTGAAGCGGCCCACACCCCGGAGTGAAATCTTTGCCATCAAAAGCACACAACACACCTATAATGACATGCTATGGCATAAACTTGCTTGTGTTGGGGTCCAGACGCTCCGGATCCACCCCTCCGGTGAAACCCTAGACCCGCAGGAGAAATACCGGACTTATACGGAAACACGCGGTAACGGCGTCGAAAGGGGGTAGCATTGTGGAACTAGGTGCCTGGTTGTGTTAGGGTAGGCCATAGGAACATAAAACAACAAGGTAAAACCCACCTCTTCGGAAGATTCACGACGTTTCGTCCGATACGGGGGTTTCACCCTATAAGCGCGTGTAAACTCACGAGAGAGAAGTGGATGCCGGTGAAGCGGCCCACACCCCGGAGTGAAATCTTTGCCATCAAAAGCACACAACACACCTATAATAACATGCTATGGCATAAACTTGCTTGTGTTGGGGTCCAGACGCTCCGGATCCACCCCTCCGGTGAAACCCTAGACCCGCAGGAGAGATACCGGACTTATACGGAAACACGCGGTAACGGCGTCGAAAGGGGGTAGCATTGTGGAACTAGGTGATTGGTTGTGTTAGGGTAGGCCATAGGAACATAAAACAACAAGGTAGAACCCACCTCTTCGGAAGATTCACGACGTTTCGTCCGATACGGGGGTTTCACCCTATAAGCGCGTGTAAACTCACGAGAGAGAAGTGGATGCCGGTGAAGCGGCCCACACCCCGGAGTGAAATCTTTGCCATCAAAAGCACACAACACACCTATAATAACATGCTATGGCATAAACTTGCTTGTGTTGGGGTCCAGACGCTCCGGATCCACCCCTCCGGTGAAACCCTAGACCCGCAGGAGAAATACCGGACTTATACGGAAACACGCGGTAACGGTGTCGAAAGGGGGTAGCATTGTGGAACTAGGTGATTGGTTGTGTTAGGGTAGGCCATAGGAACATAAAACAACAAGGTAGAACCCACCTCTTCGGAAGATTCACGACGTTTCGTCCGATACGGGGGTTTCACCCTATAAGCGCGTGTAAACTCACGAGAGAGAAGTGGATGCCGGTGAAGCGGCCCACACCCCGGAGTGAAATCTTTGCCATCAAAAGCACACAACACACCTATAATAACATGCTATGGCATAAACTTGCTTGTGTTGGGGTCCAGACGCTCCGGATCCACCCCTCCGGTGAAACCCTAGACCCGCAGGAGAAATACCGGACTTATACGGAAACACGCGGTAACGGCGTCGAAAGGGGGTAGCATTGTGGAACTAGGTGATTGGTTGTGTTAGGGTAGGCCATAGGAACATAAAACAACAAGGTAGAACCCACCTCTTCGGAAGATTCACGACGTTTCGTCCGATACGGGGGTTTCACCCTATAAGCGCGTGTAAACTCACGAGAGAGAAGTGGATGCCGGTGAAGCGGCCCACACCCCAGAGTGAAATCTTTGCCATCAAAAGCACACAACACACCTATAATAACATGCTATGGCATAAACTTGCTTGTTTTGGGGTCCAGACGCTCCGGATCCACCCCTCCGGTGAAACCCTAGACCCGCAGGAGAAATACCGGACTTATACGGAAACACGCGGTAACGGCGTCGAAAGGGGGTAGCATTGTGGAACTAGGTGATTGGTTGTGTTAGGGTAGGCCATAGGAACATAAAACAACAAGGTAGAACCCACCTCTTCGGAAGATTCACGACGTTTCGTCCGATACGGGGGTTTCACCCTATAAGCGCGTGTAAACTCACGAGAGAGAAGTGGGTGCCGGTGAAGCGGCCCACACCCCGGAGTGAAATCTTTGCCATCAAAAGCACACAACACACCTATAATAACATGCTATGGCATAAACTTGCTTGTGTTGGGGTCCAGACGCTCCGGATCCACCCCTCCGGTGAAACCCTAGACCCGCAGGAGAAATACCGGACTTATACGGAAACACGCGGTAACGGCGTCGAAAGGGGGTAGCATTGTGGAACTAGGTGATTGGTTGTGTTATGGTAGGCCATAGGAACATAAAACAACAAGGTAGAACCCACCTCTTCGGAAGATTCACGACGTTTCGTCCGATACGGGGGTTTCACCCTATAAGCGCGTGTAAACTCACGAGAGAGAAGTGGATGCCGGTGAAGCGGCCCACACCCCGGAGTGAAATCTTTTCCATCAAAAGCACACAACACACCTATAATAACATGCTATGGCATAAACTTGCTTGTGTTGGGGTCCAGACGCTCCGGATCCACCCCTCCGGTGAAACCCTAGACCCGCAGGAGAAATACCGGACTTATACGAAAACACGCGGTAACGGCGTCGAAAGGGGGTAGCATTGTGGAACTAGGTGATTGGTTGTGTTATGGTAGGCCATAGGAACATAAAACAACAAGGTAGAACCCACCTCTTCGGAAGATTCACGACGTTTCGTCCGATACGGGGGTTTCACCCTATAAGCGCGTGTAAACTCACGAGAGAGAAGTGGATGCCGGTGAAGCGGCCCACACCCCAGAGTGAAATATTTGCCATCAAAAGCACACAACACACCTATAATAACATGCTATGGCATAAACTTGCTTGTGTTGGGGTCCAGACGCTCCGGATCCACCCCTCCGGTGAAACCCTAGACCCGCAGGAGAAATACCGGACTTATACGGAAACACGCGGTAACGGCGTCGAAAGGGGGTAGCATTGTGGAACTAGGTGATTGGTTGTGTTAGGGTAGGCCATAGGAACATAAAACAACAAGGTAGAACCCACCTCTTCGGAAGATTCACGACGTTTCGTCCGATACGGGGGTTTCACCCTATAAGCGCGTGTAAACTCACGAGAGAGAAGTGGATGCCGGTGAAGCGGCCCACACCCCGGAGTGAAATCTTTGCCATCAAAAGCACACAACACACCTATAATAACATGCTATGGCATAAACTTGCTTGTGTTGGGGTCCAGACGCTCCGGATCCACCCCTCCGGTGAAACCCTAGACCCGTAGGAGAAATACCGGACTTATACGGAAACACGCGGTAACGGCGTCGAAAGGGGGTAGCATTGTGGAACTAGGTGATTGGTTGTGTTATGGTAGGCCATAGGAACATAAAACAACAAGGTAGAACCCACCTCTTCGGAAGATTCACGACGTTTCGTCCGATACGGGGGTTTCACCCTATAAGCGCGTGTAAACTCACGAGAGAGAAGTGGATGCCGGTGAAGCGGCCCACACCCCGGAGTGAAATCTTTGCCATCAAAAGCACACAACACACCTATAATAACATGCTATGGCATAAACTTGCTTGTGTTGGGGTCCAGACGCTCCGGATCCACCCCTCCGGTGAAACCCTAGACCCGTAGGAGAAATACCGGACTTATACGGAAACACGCGGTAACGGCGTCGAAAGGGGGTAGCATTGTGGAACTAGGTGATTGGTTGTGTTAGGGTAGGCCATAGGAACATAAAACAACAAGGTAGAACCCACCTCTTCGGAAGATTCACGACGTTTCGTCCGATACGGGGGTTTCACCCTATAAGCGCGTGTAAACTCACGAGAGAGAAGTGGATGCCGGTGAAGCGGCCCACACCCCGGAGTGAAATCTTTGCCATCAAAAGCACACAACACACCTATAATAACATGCTATGGCATAAACTTGCTTGTGTTGGGGTCCAGACGCTCCGGATCCACCCCTCCGGTGAAACCCTAGACCCGCAGGAGAAATACCGGACTTATACGGAAACACGCGGTAACGGCGTCGAAAGGGGGTAGCATTGTGGAACTAGGTGATTGGTTGTGTTAGGGTAGGCCATAGGAACATAAAACAACAAGGTAGAACCCACCTCTTCGGAAGATTCACAACGTTTCGTCCGATACGGGGGTTTCACCCTATAAGCGCGTGTAAACTCACGAGAGAGAAGTGGATGCCGGTGAAGCGGCCCACACCCCGGAGTGAAATCTTTGCCATCAAAAGCACACAACACACCTATAATAACATGCTATGGCATAAACTTGCTTGTGTTGGGGTCCAGACGCTCCGGATCCACCCCTCCGGTGAAACCCTAGACCCGCAGGAGAGATACCGGACTTATACGGAAACACGCGGTAACGGCGTCGAAAGGGGGTAGCATTGTGGAACTAGGTGATTGGTTGTGTTAGGGTAGGCCATAGGAACATAAAACAACAAGGTAGAACCCACCTCTTCGGAAGATTCACGACGTTTCGTCCGATACGGGGGTTTCACCCTATAAGCGCGTGTAAACTCACGAGAGAGAAGTGGATGCCGGTGAAGCGGCCCACACCCCGGAGTGAAATCTTTGCCATCAAAAGCACACAACACACCTATAATAACATGCTATGGCATAAACTTGCTTGTGTTGGGGTCCAGACGCTCCGGATCCACCCCTCCGGTGAAACCCTAGACCCGCAGGAGAAATACCGGACTTATACGGAAACACGCGGTAACGGCGTCGAAAGGGGGTAGCATTGTGGAACTAGGTGATTGGTTGTGTTAGGGTAGGCCATAGGAACATAAAACAACAAGGTAGAACCCACCTCTTCGGAAGATTCACGACGTTTCGTCCGATACGGGGGTTTCACCCTATAAGCGCGTGTAAACTCCCGAGAGAGAAGTGGATGCCGGTGAAGCGGCCCACACCCCGGAGTGAAATCTTTGCCATCAAAAGCACACAACACACCTATAATAACATGCTATGGCATAAACTTGCTTGTGTTGGGGTCCAGACGCTCCGGATCCACCCCTCCGGTGAAACCCTAGACCCGCAGGAGAAATACCGGACTTATACGGAAACACGCGGTAACGGCGTCGAAAGGGGGTAGCATTGTGGAACTAGGTGATTGGTTGTGTTAGGGTAGGCCATAGGAACATAAAACAACAAGGTAGAACCCACCTCTTCGGAAGATTCACGACGTTTCGTCCGATACGGGGGTTTCACCCTATAAGCGCGTGTAAACTCACGAGAGAGAAGTGGATGCCGGTGAAGCGGCCCACACCCCGGAGTGAAATCTTTGCCATCAAAAGCACACAACACACCTATAATAACATGCTATGGCATAAACTTGCTTGTGTTGGGGTCCAGACGCTCCGGATCCACCCCTCCGGTGAAACCCTAGACCCGCAGGAGAAATACCGGACTTATACGGAAACACGCGGTAACGGCGTCGAAAGGGGGTAGCATTGTGGAACTAGGTGATTGGTTGTGTTAGGGTAGGCCATAGGAACATAAAACAACAAGGTAGAACCCACCTCTTCGGAAGATTCACGACGTTTCGTCCGATACGGGGGTTTCACCCTATAAGCGCGTGTAAACTCACGAGAGAGAAGTGGATGCCGGTGAAGCGGCCCACACCCCGGAGTGAAATCTTTGCCATCAAAAGCACACAACACACCTATAATAACATGCTATGGCATAAACTTGCTTGTGTTGGGGTCCAGACGCTCCGGATCCACCCCTCCGGTGAAACCCTAGACCCGCAGGAGAAATACCGGACTTATACGGAAACACGCGGTAACGGCGTCGAAAGGGGGTAGCATTGTGGAACTAGGTGATTGGTTGTGTTAGGGTAGGCCATAGGAACATAAAACACAAATAAAATAGACTTAGTGTGTGAAAACCCACTCGATAGTTGTGTCGGTGTAGTATGAATAAATGAAATCGACTTAGATCTCTCGATACATGGTAACGGTTGTGAATTTCTATATTTTAAACATGAAATATTAACATATTAATTTTATCAATTGATAGTAACTAATAAATACACATGCATGCACAA
This sequence comes from Alopecurus myosuroides, assembly GCA_028641055.1. Classification (NCBI taxonomy): domain Eukaryota; kingdom Viridiplantae; phylum Streptophyta; class Magnoliopsida; order Poales; family Poaceae; genus Alopecurus; species Alopecurus myosuroides. The sequence continues at coordinate 365,124,419 of CM054061.1, forward strand.
AATAAGAAAAAAAAAATTCACCTGTGCCGACGGCAAAGCCGTCGGCATAGTGCTGGGTAGGGCCCAGCCAGCGGGCGCAGTACGGCGCAGTAAGCCGTGCCGACGGCCTTTCGGCCGCCGAGGGCCACCGTCGGCCTATTTGACTCTGTGCCGACGGCTAAAATACTGCCGAGGGCCACCGTCGGCCTCTGTGGTGTTGTGCCGACGGCCAGATTCGTGCCGACGGCCTCTGGCGCAGGCTGGGGGTCTGACCCCCTGTGCCGACGGTGCCCGACATTTGGCCGTCGGCACCTGTTTTGGCCGTCGGCACATATTGCCATTCCTGTAGTGTGCCACGCGTCCCATCATTGTGTGGTTGTCGTCATTCCCTGATTGCCCCGCCACCATCAGGGGACCGCTCGTATGGATGTCGGTGTCTCAATCAAGCCATTGGTTATTTTAAATGGGTTTTTATGGCAAATCAGATCAGCATGGGCCGTTCATTTGACAGGATCCCACGGTCTAGAATCAAACTACTACTCCAGATTTACAGTAGTAACCCGGAGGGCCATTTTGGAGATTTTTTTTTTTGAAGCAGGCAAAAGCTTTGCCTTTTTATATTGATATATAGAAGGAGTAAACATGGTTCGGCCTAGACCATCAGGAAAATAAAAGAATGAACCACACGGTTAGCTAATAATTTCCGCCCGTCAAAATCCAGTTCCTACTCTCGTCTTTAATCTTTTGGAGAAGCGAATGAGGTCTTGTCGCAACTTCTGTTTTCCTATCCCTTTGTGTTTTGTCAGGTATATCGGCGTGTCACACGTGTTCTAGCACCCAACCTGCTAACATCTAGACAATTCTGGCGGTTGCCACGCATCCCGTCATTGTGTGGTTGTCGGTGTTCCCTTTTTGCCCGGGCACCATCAGGGGACCTCTCGTGTATATTTGACACACAGGGTGCAGAATAGTTATTCTACACCCACCCTGTATCTTTTGAACCGTACATGATTTTTACGTCACGTAAATTTTGGTGTATTTCTTATGTCGACTAGAACGTAAGAAATTATTTACATTACATAAACCTTTTATTCACGTGACGACATAAAAAAATTTAAAAATTACACATTTTTACGTTGTTTTTATGACTTTTATGTTGCTATGACTCATATTTTTTCATTTTTATGCCGAATATTCTCTTATGGATGTAACATGAATGCAAATAATTACATATCAAACATAAATTTTTGACTTGAGAACATAAAAAAATTGTGGGTGCAAAATAAGTTTTCTACACTCAGGGTGTTGAATAGGGTTTCTATATATATATATATATATATATATATATATATATATATATATATATCAGTGAACCCATTAGTTAATTTAAAACTCCTCATCGTTAATAACACGAACTTCTTTGTTCGCACGGTTTATATGGCCACTGGTCTAGCTTTGCTGACATGGGAACTTTATCTTTTCTAATTGATTCTTCTGATTAATTAAAAACATGCATCGTTAATAATACCACTCGGTGTTTTGATTTAGAATTAGAAGGAAGCCCACTTTTCAAGCATGAACTCGCGAGTAAGTTTACTTTTTATGCTAAAACTTGTGTTCGGTCCAAAACAGACCTTAAACTAACTCTTCAAAAAGTTCACATTCCGCTGGAACCAAGGAAAACAGTGAAGTGTACAGCCCTATCGCATCACAATCTTTAAGCTGAAGGTAAGTGCTTTACAAGATGTAACAGGAAACACCAACACATAAGTATTCAACTGACTCCTCCCCAATCGATAAGGCCAGCTCCTTGCGAGTCGCCTTTGCCGAGTCATCCCGACCTGGCCTTGTGAAGTCCTCTGGACCCAGCCGACAGTGTCGACTCTTCCGGAGTGGACTCGCCCCACTGTGCGATCCATCGGATATGGGTGGGATCTTCTGGAGTAGCCGACTCAGACCACGCTTTTGGGCGGGTCGAGGAAGTCGTCTCCGGGATGCCCGAATGCTAGGTTTGCAGTCGATGTTGGGAGCGGCGGGTTAGACGCGCCATGGTGCAAACGCACCTTAACCTAACAAGAGCTCATTACACCTTCTAGAATGCACTAATTTTTAGAAAGGCTAAAATCAGGGACAACTTTCATTAAATGGGGTAATTCGGATGAATTTTTATTAAATGGGGTAATTGATGTCAAAAATAGAGAACTAGGGGGTAAAAATTGGAATTTACTCTTTTCCTAACTATGTTTCCAGCATCCATGTTTCTCATTAGCAAGGAGAATCCATGACGAAAGGTTTTGGACACCATTGATCTTGATGAAGCATTATGCAACAGTCGCGAGAGTGAATCTCGTGTAGTATTTTTTTTGTCCATCCTCTGCGAAAAATATATTTCGAATATTCCTACCAAGTTTTCATTTTGATAAACAATTGAGGTCTATGGCTCTGTCCATTCAGTAATTATTTTTAGAGATTCTATTATTACCGTCCCCCGATCTGGGGAGTGCTATTTCTTCCTCTATTGGTGGTTTAACGGACGGATGATGTAGCTTATCCAAGAAAACATTCGGTGGAATGGTGTCGTGGTGGTTTCACGACAGATGTCATAGGATGGTTTGAGTTGGGGGCCGATGGACGCTATCGGAACTGGGGAGGGATAGCCTGTTCAGGAACACAGATAGAAGACACAAAACACACACGATGTACATATATGCAGGGCCCTCGTGATGAGGTAAAGCCCGTTGTCGATTGTGCATGTCGATAAATCCCTCGGGTGATCCGATAGGGTTTCGAGTAGGAGAACGAAGTAAGCGCTAGTGAAAACGTCGGCTAACAGGGGGCACGATTTACCCACGTTCGGGGCACTCGTAGAGGTAAAACCCTTACTCATGGTTGTCTGTCTTTGTATTATGAGGATTGATTACAACGGTGGATGCGTTTGGCGAGAGATTGGATCTCGAGCTAAGGCTATGGTGGAGAATAACCAAGATTTGATGTCCCCCTCGGGTTGGTCTCCCAGCCTTTAAATAGATGGCCGGATCTCAAGCCGTACCCGAGGGGGTTACAAACCCTAGCTCTATTCGGTGGAAGCTTTCTATCTTGCCCCGCAAATCTTGCGGGTGGGCCGGTGCTGGGACTTCTAGAGCCACGTGGTAGTTCTTTGCGTTGGGCTTTATTGCTGGGCGTTAGACCAGGTAGGCTCACTCGATAGCTCCTGGAGTCATCCCCTCGTCACCCCTACTCCTGCCGGCCTGGATCTATATGGATGAATATCTGAGTTACAGCCGTGCTCCTTGAGTTGTATTGGCTAGAGGAAGAAGAAGAAGAATATCTCGTGATCTCTATCATCGTATGTGTTGTCCCTCACACAGGAGGGCTTGGGCCACCTTATATACTGGTGCCCAAGACACTGGTACAGAACACTGTGAGTAACCACAACGTTGCCCATTACGGCTACCAAAGTCCAACATGTGTCATCCTCCATGTCTCCTTTGTGATCAGACGTGGTCAGCGGTATGGGAGAGACCTTTTCGCCGAGTAAGTTGCACCATGGCGCGTGTACCTGCTCCGCAACAACACGGATTTGATATAAGCATTGACCCATAGCCGAGATCGGAGATACTCTCGTTATGTCGACTTTTCCCTGCTAGACTCGGATAACTCGGTCGAGTCTCTCCTGCATAACATGATATCACAAGATTACTCCAACATACCCTCTGTATGTTGGTTAAGATATGTCAGTATGACCGTACCGACCATATGATGGTCCCTACTATGTCGGTCAACCTCGACCCTGTCGACACCTGGACACTTGCTTTATACCTGCCCTGATATTAGTCCCCGAAGCTGTCGCGATCCTGCAGCCTCGGATGATGGGCCACGACGGATTTCACCAAAAACACAATAGGATATGCGTAACAACTGACATGACATATGCCGGTCTTGCTCTTTGTACCGGAACTGATTATCAACCACATCTTGTTCTTGATCATATCTCTGTCCGCTCTGACATGTGGGAGAGCTCCTCGTTTTATCCACTCAGTGGGTCAAGATACATGGCAGAGATTCACCACACCCTCTCGATTCCGGCGCGTGGACAGCCCTGTCACCGCACGCGCACCACGCACGCCCAGTGGGTCCCTCAGGCAGTCAAATCGCCCAGGCACTTGAGTGCCCGCCGCTCCGGATACTGCGTGATTTACTGCTCTACTACGGGTAGTACTCTTCTGTTAACCTTCATGGGTGTAGTTATTTGCGGCAGTTTCCAGAGATCGTGGCGCAGTAAATCCGCGACGCGCAATCTCCCCCATGGCTTAAATAGGGGTCCACCCGCGCACCCATCTCTTCTTCGCACCACAGAGCGCTGAGCGCCCAGAGGATAGAGCATAGCACCGCCGAACCGCGCAGAGCCCGGAACATACCGCTGTAGCGCTGCGCCCCGTATACCACCGGAGCGTCGCCTTCCACCGCATCACCGCACACCGCAGCAGCACCGCGCAACGCCGCTACAACGTCTGCCTTCTTCGCCACCGGAACACACGCTGGCGCCAGTCCCTGCGCTTAGCTCCGCCATCGTTGCTACGGAAGCCTCACCATCTTTCTTGCCGAAAGTGGCTGCGTTCGTTCTTCTACGTGAAGAACACTACCACCGATTATTTGATCCGGCTATCAAAGTTCAGTCTCGCCCCGCCCGTGGACCCATTCAACTAGGGCTACGATCCGAAGGATCAATCACTACTAGGAAAACAGCTATAGGAGTGATGATACCCGTGACGCACCAGGAAAATGGCGCGTCACTCCTAATAGCCGTGGCGCACCGCGGTTCGGTGCGTCGCGCCTATAGAGTTACCCGCGGCGCACCTGGCAGAAGACGCGTCGCACCTATGTGTGGGGCCAGGGTAGCGAGCCTCCGAGGCATACCCGCGACGCACCCTGCCACTGGTGCGTCACGGCTATGTGGTATAAGGCGCGGCGCACGTGCCGGCGGTGCGCCACGGATTAGATAGGCGTGACGAACCAACGGGTGGTGCGCCACGGCTACGGGGAGTACAGGTAGATAAGCCGTTCCCCTCTTCTCCTTCTCTCCACACACCACACCACACCAACACATACAGATCGACGCGCCGCGCCGCCCTTCTGCATCGACTAGGAGGCGCCGCGGGGGAGGAGGAGGAGGAGCGCCGCCCTTCTGCATCGACACCGGCCATCTTCCTTGAAGGGTAAGCCCCCTCTTCTCCCTCGCGCGCGGTACCTCCTCCTCGATCACCATCTTCGTTGTGCCTCTCTCGATCGGCTGCGGCATTCTTCGCTGGTGGTCGAGCCCACGATGCCGGAGGATGTGACGAACAAATGCCCGATAAGTGTCCATGATCTTATTCGGCGGCCTGCCGCCCGGCCACAGGCTCGCGCCGCTGCCGCAGCTGCTCGGGGACGACGCGCGGAGCCGCTACAGGGAGTTCACCTGGATGGCGTACAAGAGCAGCAGCCACAAGGGCAGGCTCGTCGACGACCGCCTCTGCCGCTTCGAAAACTAGCTACCTACCCACGGATCTGTGGTGTTGATAATTAAGGTGCCTAGCTAGGCCTAGTACCTGTGAGATGCATATAGCCTGGAGTAATTCACTGTGGTTTCTGTCGTCTGATTAAGTGTTAACACTTAACAGTGAAAAGTTTGCATGATGTGATTAAGACCAATCCCAAGTTGGACGTTTAGGTTGTTGACCCACGAGTTGTCATCGATCCGTGGAGAAAGAGGGGTTGGTGCAGTTTCAGTCTTGGACAGGGCACAAAACGATGTGTGACTACTACTCGTGTACCATATTGTTTTGTTTCTGCTTGCTATTTGCAAATTGCAATGCATAAAGGAGAATATTGATCTGGTTATTTATTTGTGGACCGAGAATTTGCAGTCACTGAGTGCACATGTACATACAGGTGCCATAGTTTTAGAAGGCTGCAGGTTCTTGTGTGTTTGTCGTGTGGGTTAACAAGCGGAAAATGATACCGTGGTTCCTTTGTGTTAACTGCAGGTTCTGACACGGTGAGTTGCAGCAGGGGAGGGCGCCGCGGCTTGCGGCTGGGTCCCTGACTAGCCATTGGTTGCCTAGCTGTTGCTATGGTGTTGTAGTGGTTATGGTATGATTTTTAGGTTGGACTTGTAGTCACAGGAAGGAAGTAGTGTCGCTGGTGAAATATGAATCTTCCTTGTGATATATATATCCATCTTGTTTAATTAGTCTTGGTGCTGGGGCTGGGTATGAAGGTAGCAACGGTGGTGGTTGTGTTTGCAGTCGCTGAGTGTAACCCGAGGAGCGAGTTGAGAATGTGATAGGTGCGTTGCATCTGTCGCAGATGCAGTTTGCTCGTGCACGTATACTATATATAACTACCTATACTATATATGGCGTATCACTCACTCAATCTGTACAGGAGCTAGCAGGAACAAATTTAACCAAACGAATGAACGAATAGTGTGTCGACCGGACGGACGGATTCGATCTTTTTACCACTGGACCCAAAACTTATGCTGGATCGATGGGATCCATGCAGGCAGTTGTTGTTCACTTGTTGAAAATTATTGTGTGATAAAAATACACAAGATAGTAGTTTATGGTGTGATAGCTACAACAAAAACACAGTAATCTGGTGGTACCACACACAGCATGTTCACCGGGTACCAACTGTTTCCCATGTGGCTTCACAATGCTGGCAAAGCATCGGTTTCGTCACATGATTCTGCATTTCAGGAATCCACCTATAAGTGTTGCTTTGTTTTTGGATATTCCATTAAAGTAGATAGCCTTTCTGCATTTGTTTTGTGATAGGTAGGTTCTGCCATTTGTCTTTGTTTTGTGATAGCTATACTCCTCTAACCTCTATGTGTACTTTCTTAATTTAATAGAACATGGCTTGCAAAGTATGTCGGTCCCGATGTGCCCAAGGACGATTCACCGGGACTTCTTTTATGCTTCAGCTCCACGACGATGACGTTGATTCGTTGGTAATTAACAATTCTTTTTATGTTAACTTGTTCTTTCGTTTTACTATCTAGCTTGAGACTTGTGTTTCTTAACAAAAGATTCTTTATATTTCTTTTTTAGATTCTACCATGCAATATTCGCGAAGAGTTCAACGAGTTGGTTGGCAATAACGTGGATTTCGATGTTCACGGGACCACTTACATTCTTCGAGTGAAGAAAGAAAGAAAGAAGACCTACTTCTGCGGGGAACAATTGCAGGCTATCATCGCCACGTACAATTTAAGCGGAGGTGATTACATTCACTTCTCTATGGAAGGACCGCAACCTCGTATCAAAATTCTGTATATGGGCGGGATTGCGAGCGAGGATGGCGGGAGTGAGGAGAAAATTGGGAACACTGAGGATGATATGGACACCGAGGATGATATGGACGAGGAGGGCCCATGGAAACATGTGGTGGTTGCTCAAAGAGCGAATCTTAGCGAGCTTGAGAAGGACCGTGTCCTTCAGAAACTTGCCCAGATAGATAGCTACATCGGGTTCCCTTTCGTGCATCGCATCACCAACACTAACTTCTCCAATTGACATGTCATGGTATGTTTCTTAACACTTTCTTATTCCTATAGTTTCTTATGTTATAATGTGGCCGGTATTTGACATTGTGCCTTTATTCTTTCTTGGAATTGTGTGTTGTAGAAAATACCTATGGCGGTATCGGACAGTGCTGGCATGGAGCAAGGTACCATTGGAGTACGCCGTGGAGAATCAGGAAATGTCACCGCAGTTCCGATCACCAGGGATAATGCTGATGGTCGCGTCATCCTCAACTCTCAAGCATGGAGGCAGTTCCATTCCGCAAGAGTTGGTATGGAGGCTGGCCGAGCTATTCTGATCACCATGAGGAATAGTGACATCCCCAACATGGACATGATGATGGTCATCGACTACATCAGCGCCCGCTAGATAGATGAACTATGTGGTGATGATCGAGACTATGTAATATGGTTGTTTTCGAGACTAACTCCTGGATTTATTAGTAGTATATATGGTTGTTTTCGAGACTATATAATATTTCTGCTATGAAAATTTATTCTGTCATTTTGCTGTCAATTGCATACCTGTATTTGAGCTACTGATATTCTTCTGTATTTTGTCTACTGACATTCTTCTGTATTTGAGCTGTATATACCTGTATAAATACGGTACTGCTTTTTTTTTAAAATACAACATAGTATAGCCGTGACGCACCAAAACGAGTACCCGTGACGCACTTGAGAGATTAGGCGTGACGCACCTAGCAGTAGCCGCGGCGCACCACCCCGGTGCGTCACGGGTATAGATAGGCGCGGCGCACCAGCTTGGTGCGTCACGGATAAATCCATAGGCGCGGCGTGATAGCCGTGACGCGCCCAGGTGCGTCACGGATAAGAAACTTGGTGCGTCACGGGTAAGCTTTTCCCTAGTAGTGAATATGTGGAGGTCACAAAATCCACTAGATCGTCGCCGCGCAAGGAGGGCGGCATGACGGCCGGGGATCTCCTGGCCACGTTCATTAGTCGCCGAGTCTCCCCAATCAAGCGTCGGGTCCAATAGATCTGCTTCATGACTGGCCGGCATGACCCTCCCAGACCTCCACCTACGAGCTTAGCAAGGCTCAGATCCGGACGCGTCAAGGTCTTGGCCGGACAAATCTAGCAGATGATTGGGAGTGGGGAAAGAACCCCATGACAAGAGGCCCCAGGAACCTGCAGTAAGTACCTCATAGAACACAACCTGCATAACCTTATGTCAACATATCTCGTTACGACAGTATATCATTTTACTTTCAATCTGAATTTTACATCTTTGTCTTTGTTGCGCAGAGATTCCAGCGCCAAAAGACCGAGGACGGTCCAGACCTGTCCGCCACATGGGGCAAAGACCTCGCCGAGTCCGATACGGAGGAAGCAGACACCGAGGACTACATGCCAATCCCGGACACCGGCATCGCTCTCGGTGCGGGTATGACTCCCATCAGTAATTTAATAAAAGAATGGTCTGACAACGATGATGATAATTGTCGTATTTTAGAGGTGCTAGACTCCTGTCCGCTGGCATTCACCTTTCTGCTACCTTCGACATCAGCTGATCTAGACGACTTGGTGTTTGGAGGGGATGCCTGTCGCCGTGGGAGGTCGCGTCGGGTCTGGGCCTTCTGCGCCCGCGCAGAAGAGGCATAAGAAGAAGGGAATGGCCAATCCCCGCACGAGGACGATGTCACACAGATATATCTTTCCGATATAAATTTCTTAACTTTGCACTTCCTTTTTTCTTTCCTTTGCCCGAGGTAACTTATTGTCTTGTTTTAATGCAGGAGCGCCCAGGATGTTGTCCAGAGCGCATCCTACATCCGCGCCCCAGTACCGACACCGTCCTCGCCCCGACACGCCGATGTCGCAGGCCATAGCACCGCGAGGATGAGTCCTCCCCTGACACATCAATCGGACACCGGCATACAGTAGCCGAGATCCGAGGCCTAGGTCAGAGGGAGACATAACGTCCTAGAAGATGAGAACACAGACCGAGCCGGAGCCGACACTTCAGCTCCAGATCAAGTTGAAAACCTCAGTGCTAGCAACATGGGCACCGAGATTGAGAAGAGCAAGACTCCGGAGCTCCCGGAGTAATCCCAGCCACAACAACAGCAACAGCCACAACAGAGGCAGCCGCCACAACAACAGCAACAACAACAGGATCCACCACTGCAGCCACCGGCACAACAAGCTCCGTCGTAGCCGAAACCTACCCCGCCAAAGAAGAAATCCAAGCCGCATCCATCCAAGTTAGCACAGCAGAAATCGCCAGCGACCGTATTGAAGATAAATTCGGATAGAAAAGTGGCCTTGCGCCAGGGCCAGGTCTATGCGTCGGCAAACATCGAGACCACGACAGCCGACGCCGGGTTCCTGATGCGCACCCTGAGTGCACTAGTGGAGAACATGGCATTAGCCCCGGTTAGGATGGGCCTTATGCCCCGGCTTCCCAACCGGGTTTGCCAAACCCGGGCTAAAGGCCACCTAATGCCCCGGTGGGCTTACCAACCGGACTAAAAGGAGTGCACACGTGGGCTCTGCTCCGCGAGCAGGCCGGCGCCCTTTTTCCTCGGTTGGTAACCAAACCGGGGCAAAAGGTTATTTTTTTCTGATTTCCTGTTCTCTACAGAAGATTAGAAATTCTATTTTTCCTCAATGGCACTAATACTTCAAGTGCACTAATACTTCAAGTGCACTAAAAATTCAATGATCTTTCAAATAATAAACATTTATAGTAAGAAAGATGAAAAATTATCGAACAAAAACACGGATGAAAACCAACAATAACATAAACATATAGTCTGTCGCGAATACAAATATTGTTCGACACAATGACATAATTAAAGATAGTATGACACAAACATAGTACGACATATATACATAGAGCACATAAGCATAGAACGACACAAACATACTACGCCTCTGCGTCGGAGGAAGCCTTGCCCGAGCTAGACTCGCCGGAGTTAGACTCGTCAGGCTCGGAAGCGGAGCTGCTGTCAGACGAGCTATCCTGGCAGCAACGGGGGCGAGTACGGTGCCGTCGAATATTTTCACCTCCAGCACGTCGTCCTCCGTGTCGTCGTTGATGTACCTGAATGTGAGCATGTTGCCCACATCCAGGTTGGACATGCGCTAGAACTGCCCCGACCCATGGCGCAGGTAGAGGTCATCGTCACGTCGCTGCAGGACCACGTGAAAGGGCCCTCTCCTCTCCAACTGGAGGCGGAACCTAAAGGGCCCGCCACCACTGCCACCTACTTCTCTGAGACGCAGTCCACCGGTAGCACAACGACCTACAATGAGTTCGACTCGATCATCGCCAACACACGTCGATGCCATGGACGTCAGCAGCCCGAGTCCGGCTCAATCTCCGATGCCTGAGCCGACTCCTTTGCCCACTAAGTCCTCTAAGCGGAAGACTGTTGCCTCTAAGTCTTCCCCAAAGAAGAAACATGCTCGGAAGAAGAAATCCAAGCCGCCGCAAGAAAAGTTGCCTTAACAAATGAATGACGAGGAGACCAATGAGTGGGTGACTGCGGACATGAAACGTCACATGTCTGCGTGGGGATGGAAAACCTCGGATCCGCCAAAGAAACCAATAGATCCAGCTGTAAATAAGCACTTTAAGAATATGCTGGAAATGCCATCCCAAGTTCAGTTGAATCTGCCATCTGACTATTATCACGGATTATTGATGACTTATAACCACTGTTCCAAATATCATCCGATATGCCGATTTATCAGCCGATTTATCGCTTATCGGGTAGTGACCGATATGATAAATGAATATCGGTGGAGTTTATCATTCAAGCCATTTTATCGGTCTTACAAGCGGTTTATTAGTCGATATGCCGATAAATCGGCCGATATATCAATTTTCCAGCACTAGAACATATGATAGATGACATTCATCACAGAATTTTTAGAATTATTGAATAAAATATATTTATATATCATAATTTAGAGTTTTTAATACCAATATGATATATTTGAATATCATATTTTAGTGCTACAATTTAGGATTTACAAAAAAAACGGCCGATAAACAGTCGACCGATAAAATCGATTTATCGGCCGATAAGCCGATATATCTCTTATCATGGGCCGACCGATAAGTTAACGATAAGCGATATCCTGAACATTGCTTATAACAAAGTCAAGAAGACGGGGAAAACAATTCCCTAGCTCGGGAAGCAGCCAAGCCAATCGGTCCCTCCGCTCAAGGTGTTGGACACTTCAAAGACTCCATCCAATCCAGTTGATATGGATGCAGCTGCGAGGTTTGCCAAAGAGTGTGGTATAACAGTTGACCAACTGCTAAGCGATTCCGACTCCATCGCAACGGCTAATTTGGCATGGAAATATGAGTTAGGGAAGTCTCTCGTCAGACCTGATCAGCTCGACTCTATGACAACATTCAAGCGCCAACTTCATAAGTAGTATGTCCAAAGCGCAAAGGACGGGCAACACCAACTCATGGTGAAAATTCGACATGAGGATTACTTTCGCGAGGAGTCGGTCTGATTGATTTTGAAGTACTTTTTTCTTATATAATCAAGACGCCCTCGACAAATCACTCATCATCATTGTCTGTAAGTCTCTACCTAAGCTAGTTCGATTATTGCTTCTTATATTATCCACACGGTACGATATATAATATGCAGGTTGAAGATTCGGGAATGTAATGGAAACGGTGGCATTGGGTTCATTCACCCATATGTCGTCAATGATTTCATTTTAGGGCAATACCCTGAAATCACGGAGGATAACATCGTTATGTTTTTTACGAAACAATTTCACTGTAGTGAAATACTATTTCCTTACAGATAAAGGTGAGTGTTACAGTCTTATGCATATTCCTTCATATTTCAATTTTCGTAAGTCGGTCTTACACTACGGGAATCAGGAGCTACGCCGACGGCCGGCGGCCCTCGGGGTAGGCCCTATCCCCCTCGGCGTAGGGGTACGCCGACGGCCCCCCTCGGCGTAGCCCCGTCGGCGTACACGTCCGTCGGCGTACGTGTCTTGCCCGTCGGCGTAGAGGATCCCGTCGGCGTATACATGCCGTGGGACCCACCAGCTGTCAGAACGGAGTCCGTTCAACGGAGTACATACGCCGACGGCCAAACTAGACCCCCCTCGGCGTATGAAGGTCCACGTGGAGGCCCCCGCGGGTCTGGCCAAAGGCTACGCCGACGGCATCCCCTCGGCGTAGGGGTACATACGCCGACGGCATCCCCTCGGCGTAGGGGTACAATATTTCAATTTTTTTCAAATTTTTTTTTTGAGTTTTTTTTTTTTTTGAATTTTTTCTGAGTTTTTTTATTTCACTTATTTAACCACTTAATCACACTATAGTCACATTTATATTCATCTTTAACCATTTTTATTTTTAATCTAAATTACTCGTTTCTACTAACACTTCCCGATCGGTCACCCATCCTGAGATTGCTCCAGCCCCAGCACGCTTAACTTCGTAGTTCCTTCCTTGTGAGATACCTAGAAACAACGGATGTGTTGTTGTCAATATTATCCAATCTATCCTCTTAACCTTAACTCTTGGACCATCAATGTCACACTATTTTATTTTGTGAATTCGAACAATTATTTAAGTAAAAAATAATAACTAATAATAAATTTGAATTCAAATAATCTTTAATTTAAATAATAATTAACATTTTTGTCTTTTCTATTTAATATTGAAAAATTCATATCTATAAATTTGTAAATCGAAATTTGACAAATAATATGTCTATATCGATTAGAAAAATGAGAGAAATTCAAATATGACATCCATATAATATTTTCCATCATATATAATTTTTTTCTGTTCATTGAAGAAAAAAACCATTTTCCATTTCCCGAGTGTAAAAAATGGGTTTTTTTGTGAAGGACCTACCACAAATATGTTGCAAAACTTGAGAGCTATAATTTTTGAAAATTCTAGACCATGTTATATGCACAAATAACCAATTTGTTTCATATGAAAAGGTTTCCATCCACCTCTTTTGAAGAACAGAAGTTTCTGCCGATTCCGCTGGAAACTGGTCAAATTTGAACTATAGGTACCTCATCGTTTGCTCATGATTTTTGGCAAAAATCATTTTTAGGTACAAAAGTACCTATTTCAACATAGATATACCAAGAGTTTCTCAATATTCAACCCCTAGCTACGAACGGTTATGCCCGCCGCCTTGACTTTTTCCTCAAACGGGGTTAGAAAATTCCAAAAAATTCAAAAAAAATCAAAATGATGCGAGACCTTCGCGTGGTGTCATTATATAGGTACTAGTATACACCAAAAATAATAAACTTGGAATACGACAGTTGTGTTGAAAATGTGTTCACAAAAATTAGCTATCTCCTACGAACATTCCTGGGTTTCGGGCCAAATGACGAGTGTTATGGTCATATCCATGGCATAGTTTTTTCAAATGTTCCCATATTACACACAAACATGCATGTTGGAAGCACGAACAATGTTGACGGAGGAAGTTTTCCTTTTCATCGAAGAAAAAAACCATTTTCCATGTCCGGAGTGTAAAAAATGTGTTTTTTTGTGAAGGACCTACCGCAAATATGTTGCAAAACTTGAGAGTTATAATTTTTGAAAATTCTAGACCATGTTATATGCACAAATAACCAATTTGTTTCATATGAAAAGGTTTCCATCCACCTCTTTTGAAGAACAGAAGTTTCTGCCGATTCCGCTGGAAACTGGTCAAATTTGAACTACAGGTACCTCATAGTTTGCTCATGATTTTTGGCAAAAATCATTTTTAGGTACAAAAGTACCTATTTCAACATAGATATACCAAGAGTTTCTCAATATTCAACCCCTAGCTACGAACGGTTATGCCCGCCGCCTTGACTTTTTCCTCAAACGGGGTTAGAAAATTCCAAAAAATTCAAAAAAAATCAAAATGATGCGAGACCTTCGTGTGGTGTCATTATATAGGTACTAGTATACACCAAAAATAATAAACTTGGAATACGACAGTTGTGTTGAAAATGTGTTCACAAAAATTAGCTATCTCCTACGAACATTCCTGGGTTTCGGGCCAAATGACGAGTGTTATGGTCATATCCATGGCATAGTTTTTTCAAATGTTCCCATATTACACACAAACATGCATGTTGGAAGCACGAACAATGTTGACGGAGGAAGTTTTCCTTTTCATCGAAGAAAAAAACCATTTTCCATGTCCGGAGTGTAAAAAATGTGTTTTTTTGTGAAGGACCTACCGCAAATATGTTGCAAAACTTGAGAGTTATAATTTTTGAAAATTCTAGACCATGTTATATGCACAAATAACCAATTTGTTTCATATGAAAAGGTTTCCATCCACCTCTTTTGAAGAACAGAAGTTTCTGCCGATTCCGCTGGAAACTGGTCAAATTTGAACTACAGGTACCTCATAGTTTGCTCATGATTTTTGGCAAAAATCATTTTTAGGTAGACAAGTACCTATTTCAACATAGATATACCAAGAGTTTCTCAATATTCAACCCCTAGCTACGAACGGTTATGCCCGCCGCCTTGACTTTTTCCTCAAACGGGGTTAGAAAATTCCAAAAAATTCAAAAAAAATCAAAATGATGCGAGACCTTCGCGTGGTGTCATTATATAGGTACTAGTATACACCAAAAATAATAAACTTGGAATACGACAGTTGTGTTGAAAATGTGTTCACAAAAATTAGCTATCTCCTACGAACATTCCTGGGTTTCGGGCCAAATGACGAGTGTTATGGTCATATCCATGGCATAGTTTTTTCAAATGTTCCCATATTACACACAAACATGCATGTTGGAAGCACGAACAATGTTGACGGAGGAAGTTTTCCTTTTCATCGAAGAAAAAAACCATTTTCCATGTCCGGAGTGTAAAAAATGTGTTTTTTTGTGAAGGACCTACCGCAAATATGTTGCAAAACTTGAGAGTTATAATTTTTGAAAATTCTAGACCATGTTATATGCACAAATAACCAATTTGTTTCATATGAAAAGGTTTCCATCCACCTCTTTTGAAGAACAGAAGTTTCTGCCGATTCCGCTGGAAACTGGTCAAATTTGAACTACAGGTACCTCATAGTTTGCTCATGATTTTTGGCAAAAATCATTTTTAGGTAGACAAGTACCTATTTCAACATAGATATACCAAGAGTTTCTCAATATTCAACCCCTAGCTACGAACGGTTATGCCCGCCGCCTTGACTTTTTCCTCAAACGGGGTTAGAAAATTCCAAAAAATTCAAAAAAAATCAAAATGATGCGAGATCTTCGCGTGGTGTCATTATATAGGTACTAGTATACACCAAAAATAATAAACTTGGAATACGACAGTTGTGTTGAAAATGTGTTCACAAAAATTAGCTATCTCCTACGAACATTCCTGGGTTTCGGGCCAAATGACGAGTGTTATGGTCATATCCATGGCATAGTTTTTTCAAATGTTCCCATATTACACACAAACATGCATCTTGGAAGCACGAACAATGTTGACGGAGGAAGTTTTCCTTTTCATCGAAGAAAAAAACCATTTTCCATGTCCGGAGTGTAAAAAATGTGTTTTTTTGTGAAGGACCTACCGCAAATATGTTGCAAAACTTGAGAGTTATAATTTTTGAAAATTCTAGACCATGTTATATGCACAAATAACCAATTTGTTTCATATGAAAAGGTTTCCATCCACCTCTTTTGAAGAACAGAAGTTTCTGCCGATTCCGCTGGAAACTGGTCAAATTTGAACTACAGGTACCTCATAGTTTGCTCATGATTTTTGGCAAAAATCATTTTTAGGTAGACAAGTACCTATTTCAACATAGATATACCAAGAGTTTGGCAAAATAAAGATTTTTTTTAAACACACACGCAAACGGCCTGCGCATCGCGATCGAGCAAAGGAAAAAAAAAACAATACCTACGCCGACGGCATCCCCTCGGCGTAGGGTTAGATACGATCGAACGGGAAGAAAAAAAAAATTTCCTCCACCTACGCCGACGGCACCCCCTCGGCGTAGGGTTAGTTTTTTTTTTTTTACCTCACACGCACTCACACGGTACGGTCTAACGCGGGAAAAAAAAATCATTTACCTACGCCGACGGCACCCCCTCGGCGTAGCCTATCACGTAACGGCCGCGTTCGAAGGGCGTAACGGGGCATCGCTACGCCGAGGGGGATAGATACGCCGACGGTTCCCCCTCGGGGTAGCCTCCAGACGCCGAGAGGGTGTATACGCCGACGGGCAACGGGAGGGCCGATCCTACCGGCCACCCTACGCCGAGGGGGCCGATAGTTGGCCGTCGGCGTATTGGCCGGCCGTCGGCGTCTATTGGCTCTCCCGTAGTGTTAAGTGTAATTGATGAGTTATGCATGACTATGTATATAAACGCATGTGCACTTTGCTACCCTCTTATGGCGCACGTGTAGGGGGTAGCCCGTAAAGTTATGGTTTTCTCCAGCGGGTTTAGAGTTTTTCCGTAGAGGGGCACGAATTCCTCCAATTGGTAATAAAAAACATAACCATGGTAAACTAATTGAGAGTAATAAACAAGTACTCTCTCTCTAGTATACTATAAAACAAGCAAACATTTTCTTCTGAAGAACCACCCCACAATCGGACACCCGAAGACTAACACCATCGGATTAGGTCCACCTGAATAATTCCAACCGCTAAGATACTTCTAAGCCCACTTGGCGTGTGCGCTTACAAATTAGATTGTGCAGACCATACTCTGTCGCAGAGGAAAAAGTGAAAAACTCCTCGCACGACCATAACTCCTCCACCCAAATCTTCATCCCCAAATTCATGGCGCAGATTGCGTTGAATATTAAATGACAGCGCTGCATGCGAGGAAAAGAATTAAATCTCACACCTATGCACGCGCCCATTATCTCCAAAAATCACGCAGCTCAGCTTCTCCTTCACACGACGACATGACGAGTAGGCAGACCGTCGGCGTCAGACGCTTCGGGCTTCAACACCAGCGTGATGTGCAGGAGAGGACCGTGACGATAGCGGCCATTTCAGCCAGGTCCGTCGCACAGTGAAAACCGTCGAAAATTCGTTGGGCGTGCGCGCGACGGCGGCCACGCCATCGGCAACAGCTTTGTTGATGCCTTCTATGGCCGCGCGGCATGTGCGCGCTTGAAGAAGATGCCATCCATCACGTGTGCAGGGCCTAGTGCTTTGAGGACGACTCAGTTCATGGCGTGCACGACGGCGACAGCTTGGGCGATGAAACCCTCTATGGCGAGCGCTGAACCTGCGTCCTTGGAGGAGAAGCGCAATACATGGCGTGCACTGCACCTACGGTTTTAAGGGCGACTCAGTTCATGGCATGCACAAGGGCGACCTGATGGCGACGTCATGCTCTTACTTCAGTGCCCTCGACACATGCGCAACAAGGACGTTCTCACAGACTCACACTGCATTATGGTGCCCTGGACTACGTGCTCTTCTATGCCCTCTGACCAAAGGCCCGGCTATAGCCTTCCAAGAGGCTCCGGGCTACGGCTAGAGCCTTCATATGCTATATGGAGAATAGCCGCTAGTAGCCCGGCTATATGGATATAGACCAAATATAGCCTCTTAGCCCGGTTATATCCCGTCTGGGGGACCAAAAAATTTGGGCCAAAATTTGACACATCCGTCAACTTTGGAATCCAAATCAATCACCGTTGTTTGCTGAATTGCTGTTGTGAGGTGCGAGTGTGACCCATAGCGATATGGTCTCAGAACTACTGAACCGTGTCATGAATAGTTATTATTTAAACTCCTGATTGTTCGTTCATCTTATATGACTATGTTTTTACGTTGTGCATTTGCGAATAATACTATATAAACGATTATATTTATCTAAATTTTACTATTTTTTCAATATTCTAGTAAAACGGTTATGTGGTTATAGCCCGGCTATAGCCTTTCATGGCTTCTAAAATCGTCGGGGCTATATGCAATAGGCCGATATTTTAAACTTTGCCTCCGACATGGATGGCCTGTTCGTCCATCCCACACTTGCACGGCCGGCGTCCTCCAAGGCATCCATGGTGGCAGCCTGCACTGCGTGCGTGAAGAGGTCCTCTTGGGAGTATGTAACGTATCTTTGTCACCGACTGATTAAGCCTCCAGGTGAAAGCCTTTATCTTTTGTTCTTGGCCACTAACACATGTGCTATATTGGGAACATCCATATTAACTTCATATCCACAAATATTTGAATTGGTCTACCTCACCATTATTTATCATTGGTACCTCAGCCAAATACCAATACTTTTATTTTCACCATTGTTGATCATTGGTACCTCGCCTAGCTTACATTTTAAAATGACCAACCCTTCATGTTAGAATTCTAAACATGTGTTGGAAACTTTCGATGAATTAGTGTGACTATAGTTTATGAGAACTTATTGGTAATACACTCTGATGTAACCTAGCTATATGCTGTTGCGTCTTTGATGTTGAGATCATTACAATGTCTCTACACTGTTATGTCCTATTACATTCATGGACGGTTGGGTTCAGTCACTATTCAATTAGTTATTCCTTGTCTTACATGGTTTTTATTTCTATCTTCTGAAGTGTGCAATGTCTTTTTGCACATGCAGTTGTCCATTTACATTATGTTTGCTGATGTAAGTGTTTTACATTGACAAAATGTCTCTTTGATGTTTTCTTGATCAGTGTTCTAATGAGGAAATGCAAAGTAAATGTTTTTTTTGACATTTTGCCTGGATCACCACTGAATTTACCATCCTTAGGATATTATATAATGTTGTAGGTTAAGTCTTAGACTGTACTATAGGGTCCTTCCAAAAAATAATAGGCATTTTAACTTAAGATGTGACTGCAGTTAGGTTTGCTAGGTTAGTGTTCACCAGCACGTTTGTACTGTTTGCAAATTGTTTCGATATAGAAGTTAATTAATCTTACAACCAGATAATATGCAAATTCATAGCCTAATGTTGTCTGTTGGTATGGGGAATCCAGAGGACGGATTCATAAAATAAGTCATAGCCTAATGTTGTCTGTTGGTATGGTCAACTATCCGGTTGTAGCCATGCCTAATGTTCCCGCTCAAGATTTGCCACTAATGTTATCTTCGCAAAACATGTATTGAGGCTCCCAAATAAACAAGGAGATACAAAATAAGTCATACTAATCCAAGTTGTTTTCTTAATTTATTTATAAACATGTGCTTTGATTAAATTAAGGAGAATTAGGGAGGTCACATGAAGGTTTTGCACCTCAATATAAACCAAGCTCCCACTATATTGACATGTCGTGTTGCGTTTCATTGCTTCCCGTCCACCTTGACTAATATATATAAACATTAATTTTTACTTGAGTACCACAGAAATTCGAAGTTCTAGTATAACCTTAGAAATTATTCTGGTTTTGAGCTTATACGAATCGAATTTGAGGGTTTACCATGTAAGAGAAGCATATCATGCTATTAGAATTGTGATTAGGTCTCCATTCAATCCTTTCGTCCGAAATTTGATGAATTAACCGCAAAAAATGATTTTTACCAATTTGGTTTTCTTGACATATTTAAGCCATTTTTCAGTATGTACATGTGACCTCATTGCTGTTAGAGTGAAAGATTTTTTACTTTGTCGATTTGGTCCAATAACTAAAGATTTTTTTTCAATTGCATTATAACTATGTGTCTATATGTTTCAAGAGTTTTATCTAAGAAAGCATCTCTATAAATTTGGTATATATTGGGCAGTATGACAATGGTGTATGTTTGGGAGATGTTTTAATCATAAAATTTTATAATTTAGGTGAAACTATACCTCGCAAATGATTTAATAGTTTTTTTTGCTCTTGTTTATTAAAAATTCCGTGGTTGATGCATATGGAGATGTGCGTTGCACATGCATATCAACTTCATATATACTTTGCTAGATATTCTCAAAGTATAGTAATTACAGTTATTAACAGCTTCATATATACTTTGCTAAAATAGATTACATTTGTTTAGTCGTTTTTTTAGTAAGATCGTATTATTGGGTCGGTTCGGTACTATTGTTATCCTAACAATAAACTCTTATGTTTTGCTAAACTTTAAACCAAGTCCATTATCAGAAAATGTGATCATCTCACAAAGCATAAGCTAATCTTGGATACGACATTAGGAACTCTTGTTTGTTCATGTCTTCTCACCCGCACAGAAATATTGTTTTTGGTTGTTCCTACGGGCTAACCTAAAAAACCAAGAAATTGGTTGCACTTTGCTAGCCTCTTACGACGCACGTTTAGGGGGTAGCCCATAAAGTTATGGTTTTCTCCAGCGAGTTTAGATCTTTAAGAGGGGCACGAATTCCTCCAATTGTTAAAAAAACGTAACCATGCTAAACTAATTGAGAGTAATAAACAAGTACATACCAGAATCGTAAATCTTAACCATAAAATGAAGGAAAAAAATTATGTGTGCCGACGGCTTAGCAGTCGGCATAGCCGTGGGTTAAACCCTACCTTGTAAGCTACGCTCATGGCTTACGTATGCCAAGGGTTTCCGTCGGCACATATAACGTAATACGCTGACTGCTTTTGTACGCTGACGGTGGTCGTCGACCCTAAAATGCCTACGCCAATGGCCAGGCTGTCGGGCTGGCCTGGGTCGGATTTATGACAACCTCGACAAAATACCGTCGGCGGCCTTCGGTGCTGCGGCGCGTTCCTGTAGTGAATGACTGAATGAGTTATTCGCGGACGTGGCTGTTAAGCCTTTTTTACAATTATTACACAAGACAATTTTTATCGGGTCTAATCTTACTCTTACATCTCGAAAATCGTAATTCACACACCACGCATATAAATTTGCAACCGCTTAAATACTTAGTCATTGCAATTTCACGCATTGCAAAGATCATAGGTACTATTATCTATATATATCTATGGAAATATTTTCATGCATCTTAGCCGAGACGGCAGATCGACCTCCAACAGCACGAAGGGAGAAGTCGAGCAATCTTGCACGCGCATCTCCTTCGTCTCCATATCGAGGATGGTGAGCACAAAACGACGACAGTTCTCTGAACTAGGACGGTAGACACGTAGTAAAACCGCACTGCTGCCCTCGCCGGAGCACTTGAACTGAGTAAACACGGGCCGACCAGTGATGATGATTTTGGGCTCTATCGACAGAAGCTTCTGTTCTGTGTCGATTGTCACGTCCTCCGGCAGCCAATCTCCGCCGGTGGCTTGATGCCACACCGAAATCCTAAACCCATCAACACCAAACAACCTTAATAGTTTCTGCCCGTCATGCGAGTAGTGTGATCCCAAGTGGAGTTTTCCGTTGAACTTGGTAATGCGCTTAGGGAGCTTTATCATTCCCTGCTCCATGGTGCAGACGTTATAGGTGAAAATCTCCCCACGGTGCCGCACCAGCCAGTGGATGATACCACCATGGAGGACGATAGCTTCTCGTGGAAACTACCGATGAAAGCTAAATCCAGCGGTGTCGTGAATAGTTGCAGGAGGTGCCCAGGTGCCAGATGTTGACGTGATGGTTCGTACTTGGATGTTGCATGTATTGCTCCCGGGCAAGCTTTCGAGAATGGCGACTAATTACAAGAAGGCGCATTTGATGCCGTCCGAGGCATTGAGCAAGAGGCAAGTGTAACTACGAATGATATGATTGTGGTCGATGACTAGCGGATCGGAGAGAAAGGTGCGGTGGCCCGTGATTAGGTCATACACGCACAAATTAGAGAGGTAATTTTTGGCGCCATGCTGACGGAGGAGCACGAGGCCACCGCGGGATTTCACGGGATGGTGTTCCCTAAGGAGGTCGTCCATGAAGCGCGACATGTATGGGGACATATGGTGGTCTGACACGGCGGCGGGCGTAGACGGGTAGATCAAAGAGAGAGATGGAGGTCGATCGATCTCGTCAGCGTTTCTGCTG
Source organism: Alopecurus myosuroides (assembly GCA_028641055.1). Lineage (NCBI taxonomy): Eukaryota > Viridiplantae > Streptophyta > Magnoliopsida > Poales > Poaceae > Alopecurus > Alopecurus myosuroides. Next base: position 365,146,871 of record CM054061.1, read on the forward strand.
AGACAGGCGAGGATCCACGGAGACACAATGCCTCCTTGTTGGGTGACGCGGTTGATGTAGGATGTGCTGAGTATGTCGCGGCGGAGGAGCTTGCAGGTTGCGGCGCCACGGACGAGAGTGCGGGTGTCCGATCGTGCAACAATCTCGAGCAGTAGATCTGCCGGGAGAGTCCACTCAATTGCCACCGGCGTAGGAGAAGCATGTGGGAATTTCGACGCCGCCATCACCGCCTTTATTTTGCCGGCCGGACGAGGTTATAAATTTGTCTGAAGCAGCGATTTCCTCTTTGTTTGCTGTTGTATAGGAGGCTAGATGCAAAGGCGATTTGGGTTCGGCTGGGAAGGAAACTCCGAAACCGGACCGGACAAGTTTCCTGAACACGTGTGTTGTCTGTCCCTCGGCAATACGAGTCCGAGTCATGTTATACTATTTAGTATGCACATGCACTAGTACGTACTTGGATTTATTTGGGTGTATCCATTCCACGCCGTGAGAAAAGAAAACAATCTGGCTGCCAATTGGCAACATCGATCATATTTTAGGTCTCTGATCCCAACCACACGCGTCAAGGATTCCATCTATCTAGCTCGATTAAGTCGCCATGGCCGGAGCTCCGCCACATCATGGGCTTAGGGTATCCTTGTGCGCTTTTGGGCATCACGCGACACAACCACGACCGACACCCGGCCATGGCTCCTCGCCTGGGCACTATTCTCTCCTCCTATGTTTAGGTGTTTCTTCTTCAAGTACGGCTACATGTTCGGCGTCACTGTCAGAACTAGGTGTGAAGAGCCAACGGTACATCGGTCGGGTAGACGGTCCAACACCTCCGCCAAGCCTCCATGACCCTCTCACGGGTGATATTATTTTTCGGAGAAGAATGTCGAGCGACCAGATGTTGCGGGGGAGGCAATCAAAACTGCGAAGTTCTCTGTAATTTGTTGCTATTGAAATTTCTGTATATTTTCCTCTAGCTTGTGTTCCTCGGAAGTTTTCTGTTTATACGAAATAGTGAAATTCAAGTTTTCTGTAATATGATGGCTATTCGAAATACTTTCTAGTTTCCTGAAACATATGCTGTATAGAGGCCACGGCCCAGAATTCATTGTCTCCTTAAAAGGCTATGGGTGACAAAACAAGCTAAAATGGCCCTCTGTTGGACTGGACCAAAAATTGTATGGGCTCTGTAAAGCCCATGGCCCAAATAATATTTACAGAATTACAAAAGGAGAAAATAAAACAATTATTAAAAGGCCAAGGCCCATATTGAAAAAGGCTGAAGAAAGGCATAGGCCCAAAAGTAAAAACCGAATAGAAATGGCTGAGATGCAGAAAACAAAAAGGCCAATATTATTGGGCTAGGCCCATGAAGATCATCGAAATGGACCGGGCTGATTTTGATCCACGACGTTTTCAAACCGTCATGATTTTGCCACGTAGGATTAGCCACGTCGGAGCTGATGTGTCCTGCCCGGACTGCTCACGACGATTTTCGATCGTCATAGATTTATGACGTTCCTAAATCGTCGTGGATATCCACGACGTTTCCAAAAAAAACGTCGTTGTGGTTAATTACTGACGCTCGGTTTTCAACGATTTGTTTTTCGTCATAGGATCGTCATGGATGAAATATGATGACGATTTGGTGACGAAAATAGAGCGTCAAGTATCAGCATATTTCTTGTAGTGGTAGTATCATATCAATCTTATTAACATGTTGGTCGATGCCACATTTCTTTATTGTTTGAATTTAAAATAAATCTTTTAAGAAACAAAAGTAATAATGTAATTAATAATTTTGAATAAATAAATAAACATTAACTTTTTAATTTGTATTATTTCTAAAAATACAAATAATATATCAAAAAATGAAGAACAATAATACTAATTCATTTTAAAATCTTAAAAATACAAATAATATATCAAAAAATTAAGAAAAATAATACTAGTTCATTTTAAAATCTTAAAAATACAAATAATGTATCAAAAAATTAAGAAAAATAATACTAATTCATTTTAATACTGGATGAGTTTGGTATTGACTAGATATATGTTTTCCTGGCTTAGATTAATTTTTGGTGAACAGATATATAGAAACTATAGTTTTTCTGTTTTGTTTTCTTGATGTGTTTTTGTTTGTTTTATTGATGTGTTTTTGTTTTTGCTTGTTTTGAAACGTGTGTTTGACATAATATAGAAATAGTATAGCTAGGAATTAATATAGAAATAATATCCATTACACTTTGCAACACTTTGCAAATTTTTCCAAGTCATTTAAAACTAGGAAACAAAAATAGTTTTATGAACAACAAAAGACAAGTGATAATTAAATCACAAGTAAAATACGAGTAGAGACATCACAATCATGGATAGAACACAATCATATCACATTCATAACATAGAGTCTTACGATCAGACATAACACAAACATAAGTCTCACAATACTAAGATATCCATTACATACTAAGATATCCATTACATGCATATATCGAACGCATACATCTATGGCTCCGTCGAGTAGATGCGGAACAACTCGTAGGAGACGTATGCATCTATGGCTGCATACTTGACGTTCGTCCAGTCCAATGGGGTCTTCTCCCAATACCAGTGATTCCTCGAGGGGAAACCAGACTTCATTGTTTCGTAGCCCTCGTGGATGAAGGCAGTTGCCATCTTATCCATCCCGGTCTTGGGCCCGGGCAACTCATCAAAATGGATAAGATCCTGAAGATCAATGTAGTGATCTTCAGGTATCACAATACCCAAGCGCATCAATTTCTGACGGTCAACGCTGCAAAAGTCATACCCCTTGTTGACAAGAAAATCAACAAGTGCTGGAGAATGCTTTGAACTACTGCAACAACAAAAATTTGATACGTGTTAGATATGTTGCAACACATGTATTCTTCAGATGCAACAAACAAATCGAAGATGCAAGATTGTACGTGTGCGTTACCTTGACCATTGGAAGACCAAAACGGCCTCCTTGAACGCAATCTGGATGACGACAACATCCCGTTGATCCGCCGTATACTCGAGATCAAGCCCGAAAAACCGGTGTTCATCGGGAGAGGAGAAATAGAGATTGGTCAAATGCCCAAGAGCACCGGGGAGCCTCTCGGAAATGTTGGTGTAGCACACGTCGAGATGCTTGCCGCATGGTGTGGGACCACGGATTCTCGGCCAAACTTCAGCCATGCTGCTTGGTGGAGGAAGATCGAAGAGAGGGAAGAGAAGAGAAGAAGAAATAGAGACTCGGAAGCGCACTGTAGCAATGGCGCAGTTCTGCCTCGCTCGCGGAATAAAAACCGCCGCGCGGGAGGCGAGCAGTTTGTATCTTTAGTCGCGGGTGGCCATGCCAACAGGGACTAAAGACTCATTAGTCCCGGGCGGCCAGGCCAACCGGAATTAATGCCCTCCACGCGCCTCAACGCGCTTCCCAACCCGCGACGCATGACCTTCTGTCGCGGGTCTCCTCCCGACCCGGGACTAAAGACTCATTAGTCACGGTGCGCGACGTTTGGGGACTGATGGGGGCGTATGGAAGGCCTTTTTTCTACCAGTGGGATTTCTTCAGATTGCCCTGGTCAAGCACTAGCGCAAAATGCTAAGATAGTACTCTGTATTTTCCCATCAGTAAGAAGAAATAGTAATAGAAATAGGAAAATTAGAGAATAGAAGTAACAAAATAGGAAAAAACACGAGTGGTAGTTTATCCGTGATGATGTTATTCTAGTGAAATTTTTCATGTTGTCATACAAATGTTCTTACATATGTTGTTTCTGTGTTTTTAGATGGACTAGGTCTCGCCATCCACCAGCGTAGGCCCCGCGTTCTCCTGTGCACGTCCCCGAGCTTCTCCTTCCTTGCTGCTCCACCGTCTTCGCTTTCGCCCTGTGCGGTTGAGGTGAGCTACATTTCCATCTCCTCCAGCTTTCCACCCCTTGCTCTTCCCCGGCCTTCGAGCCGATGACACATTGATATTCATGTCTAGTCGCGTAACCGTAGGCGTCTCCCGTCCGGGAGAGTTGCAAATTTGTAAATATGCAGGACTGTCCGTCTCTGCATATTTATAACCGTAGCTCTTCCGGATTGTCCACGTTTTGGACAGCTCGGGTATGTGTAGTTCGGTTCGTGTCCCATGTTCTGCTCCTTCCTGAGATGGATTTCGGCAGCACCCCCCGTTGTTCTTCGTATGCACACCCTCTCGGCTTGAAAAGTTCGAGACGTGTATTCTGAAGAACAGCGGGGAGGTGCTGCCGAAATTCCTTCTTGGGTCGGGGTAGAACATGGGACACGAACCGATCTACACATACCCGGGTGGGATTAGGCCCCTACCTATTAGACATGTAGGTGAACCGTTGCATGATGTAAAATATAAAATTAATTAATCCGATGACATTGTAAAAAAATATTATAACTTGCTGCATTTTAAGAAATGATATGAACGTATTTGCATAATATTTTACCGAGGAAATAACTGTTATTTGCATGCTGATGTTTTCCAATGCAAGAGCTAAATTTTTTCAACGGGTCTTGCATTGGAAAACATCAACATGCAAGTAATAGTTATTTCCTCGTAAATGGTCTGGGAAGACCTAAACTTTTTCTATGCATATTTTCCATATTCCCAAGACTACTAGTGTCTTGGGAATATGGAAAGTATCTATGGAAAAAGTTTAGCTCTTGCATTGGAAAATATTATGCAAATACGGTCCTATCATTTCTTAAAATGCGTCGTTGTTTGTACAGCGGCCGTATTTCTGTGACTGAAAGAACAAATGAGTGGGAATCGAAGACCAACATGTTAGTGAAAGAGTTAGCGCGTGGTTCAAAGTCAGCGGTTCTCCCATTATGCCCTTGCTCTAATTATCGGAGGCGGCATCGTCATGGAACGGTTGAAATGGCTAAACACCTGTGGTTGCATGGATATATGCAGAACTACGTGACGACTGTCGACTTTGCTCAGTACGAGCGTGATAGAGGATAGGTGATGCGGCAACAGATCAATGGCATTGAGTACGATGGGATTAGGAACTTGTTAGATGATTTCCGTGATGCCGACATGCCTGATTCGCCACCTCAAGTGGAGGAACAGCCCGAACCGGAGGACCCAGATGAACCCGAGCCAACAGCGAAGGCCTTCTTTGAAATGATGGGCTCGGCTAAGAGGCCGCTATACGAGGGTGCAAAGATTTCTCAACTCGATGCCATCTCCCAAGCACTAGCCGACAAGGCCCGGTACTCCACCACCCGTGCTGGATTTGAAGCTAATCTGAAAACCTATGGTAACATGTTGCCCGAGGGGCATTGTCTACCTAAAAGCATGCACGAAGTGAAGAAAGTCTTGAAAGGGCTCAACATTGATTATACAAAGATAGATTCTTGTCCAAAAGGCTGCATTCTGTTTTGGAAACAGTTTGCGGATGACAAGTACTGTAGCATTTGTAAGGCGTCTAGGTATCATGAGGTAAAGGGAGCCGATGGTCAGTTGAAGCAGACGAAAGTCGCTATGAAGATTCTTCGGTATCTCCCATTCATTAAAAGAATCCAGCGGCTGTATTGGTCCGAGGAGACTGCCAAACAGATGACTTGGCACAAGATGGGGAAGAGATACACAGACGAGCACGGACGGTAAAAGATGGGACATCCATCTGATGGTCAGGCATGGAAGAATTTCGATATAAAATACCCCGATGAGGCAAAAGAGGCTCGAAATTTCAGGATTGCGATAGCAACAGATGGATTCAATCCATATGGTATGTCGACTGCCTCATACAGCTGCTTGCCCGTGTTTGTTATTCCGCTCAATCTCCCTCCTGGAGTCTTAATGCAAAGGAATACCATATTTCTGTCGCTGATCATTCCAGGGCCAGAATACCCGGGGAAGAATCTGACTGTCTACATGCAGCCGCTTGTGGATGATTTGGACCACTCTTGGCACCACGGGACGTTCACATACGACCGGGCATCAAAGAAAAACTTCTTAATGAAACTTTGGTTCCAATATTTCTATGCACGACCTTCCAGGGTACGCTCTATTATGTGGATGGTGTACCGCTGGTAAGTGGCCATGCCCAGTGTGCAGGAACCGATTGGAGTTCCTCTGGTTAAACGCGGGTAAGAAGTATTCCTTGTTTGACATGCATCGACAGTTCCTCAAAAGAAGGCATCGATTTAAAGAAGATAGAAAGAACTTCAAGAAGGGCACAGTTGAGCGTGTAGAAAAAAAGATACCAACATTCGATGGTGCAGCTGTTGATGCCGAGCTACGTGCTCTTGTTCCCGCTCGGGGAAATGGCCCACGATACGTCGGATATGGTAAAACACACAACTGGACTCACGTGGCAGGCTTGACGCAGCTTGATTATTACAAGGATCTCGAACTTCCCCATAACATCGATGTGATGCACACCGAAAAGAATGTCGGAGAGTCACTCTTTCACACAATCCTGAACATTCCTGAGAAGTCGAAGGATAATGTGAAGGCTAGAGTCGATGTCCAGAAACTCTGTGATAGAGAGAGATTACATATGCAGGCTCCTGACCGCCGGCGAAAAAATTGGTTTAAACCGCTCGCCGACTACTGCCTTGACAGTATTCAAAAGAAGGAGGTATTTAGGTGGCTCAAATTCATTGTCATGTTTCCTGATGGTTATTGTTCGAATATAAGCAAGGGGGTCAATATTTTAATGGGAAAAGTCAACGGGCTCAAGAGTCACGACTATCATATATGGCTTGAGCGGCTGATGCCGGTGATGGTTCGAGGGTATCTACCCGAGCATGTCTGGCGAGTGCTCGCGGAGTTGAGCCATTTCTTCCGCACGCTTTGTGCCAAGCAGATATGTCCTGTGATTATTCAGAAGTTGCATGATCTAGTGCCGGGGTTGCTATGCAACTTAGAGATCATATTTCCGCCAGGCTTCTTTACTCCGATGGCACATTTTCGTTGTGCATCTCGCGAACGAGGCACTTTTGGGTGGACCGGTGCAGTTTCGTAGGCAGTTTTGTATTGAGAGAGAGTTCAAGTACATTAGAAACAAAACTGGAAATAAAGCTAAGATTGAAGCATGCATAGCTGAGGGAGTATGTCTTGAGGAGATGGCAGACGCCGCGACAACGTACTATCCTGCTGAAGTTCCCACTATGCATAACTAGGCATCTCGGTACAATATCGACGAGCCCAAGCATGACCCCCAGCTCCTCCTCTTCCAATGTCCCGGTGGCAAGTCAGGTGGCCGAGAAAAATATACCTTGACCAAGGAAGAGCAGGATTGCATAATGCTCTATGTGCTTACGAACATGCTGGAAGTGGTCGATTATATCAGGTAAAATGGTGGTACAAATTACTTTCCAACTAGTAACCCTGTTTCGATCTAATACGTATTCTCCTCTTTTAGAGAATTCACGGATGAAATGTGGTCTGGAGCGGAGGAACCATCTTTCGGGGAGCTGGACACTCTTCTGAAAGAGGGTGCTCCCGGAAAGAAAAAATTTGTGTCTTGGTTCATGGAAAAAGTAATTTCTAACCTCTCCCTATTACCTTGCAATCTGTGACTTGTCCCTTTCGTTACACCTATCTAATGCACAAAACAATTTGTATCGTATTTGTAGGGAGCTAATCCCAACGTTCAAATGACGGATGAGTTGAGATGTGTTTCCCAAGGTTTTAATCGTAGCGTCATGAAATATGAGAAGTATGATGTAAATGGGTATCGCTTCCATACGGAGGATCACCAGAAGAGTCGGCCGAATGCAAAAACGGTAAATACCGGGGTTTTCACCCGAGGCGCCAGGGGAGGCGATGGAGCCGATTCCGTAGACTACTACGAAAGGTTAGAGAAGGTATACGAGCTGACGTTCAATCGCACCAACGTAGAACTCAAGCTCATTGTGTTCAAATGCCACTGGTTCGACCCCGTCCATGGATACAAAAGTACCCCTTCCATTGGGTTAGTTGAAGTTAGGCCTTCAACCACCTATAGCGGAGCCGATGTCTTTATTGTGGCTCACCAAGCCAAGCAAGTTTATTATTTGCCTTACCTATGCCAGAAAGAGGCACTCAAGGGATGGGATGTCGCGTTCAGGGTATCGCCACATGGTAACTACCCATGCCTTCCGACGACGATTATAACAACATTGACCCGAAAACGTACCAGGGAATTTTCTATCAAGAGCAAGAGGACTTCAGGGACTTTGACTTACAAATGGGTGGTTTTGAGGACCTTGAGAACAATGCAGAAACTCGTGGTGAGTCAGTGGTGGATCTAAAGGACATAGACATGCTCACCAAGCTACATACAGACAATGGCGACGATGATGAGCCACCACCGTTCGAAGATCCTCTAATTTACTACTCACGTGATAGTGATACAGATAGTGAGAACGTGAACCCACCTAATTATGAGAGTGATGATTCTAGGTGATGTCTTTATACTTAGTATTTTATCTTAGTATTTTTATGCAAGTTTCACCATTTTATACTTAGTATTTTTTCTTTTGAACATGCCTAGTGATGCTCTACATTTTATGCCAAGTTTCACCATTTTATTCTAAGTGCCTACATTTCACCATTTTATGCTAAGTGCCTATATTTTTAATATGTATATGTGATTTAATTGTTTTCTTTTTCTCGATGCAAGTGATTGGACAATATGAGCCAAGGCAAGGAATCGTCGTCGTCCTTGCTCAAGAAGATTACACGGAGTGGTAGATCCTTGGTTCGCAATCGGCGCTACCCCGTGGACGACGATGCGGTTGGAGGACGAGGGCGCCGGGCACGAGGTGGAGGTGGAGGACGAGGACGAGGACGAGGTGGAGGTGGCGGGGGAGGTGTTGACTTGGAGCCTCCACCCTCCGCGTCTGGTGACGTGGCTTCCCAGCTGCAGATAGAGTATAGGGAGGAGGGGGAGACGGAGTCCAGACGGGAGGAGGAGGAGTACAAACCGGACGAGGAGGAGGAGGACGAGGAGGTGGAGGTGGAGATGGAGGGGGAGGAGGAGGGGCACCGAAGAAGCTGCAAGTTCGTGGGGAAGCGGGAGTCCCCGGTGCGGATCAGCAGCCTGCCACAGAGGAGGAGAAGACCCTCATTTATCCAAATAAAAAGGAGTAAGTTAGTAATTTTGTAATTTTAAATATGTAGTTTTATTTTTGGCATATGTACTAATGTTTGATTATTATGCAGCAATTGGACATATGCTGCAAGGAGCCGCCAGCCTTCGAGCTTGATTGGAGCTCTGATCCGGCCTTTTTGACCGGGCTATTACACCCCGGCTGTGGATGGCGAGCCAAAGTTGGCCACTTCTTGGCTGGACTACGAGGCTGCCGATTGCCCGCCCTTCGGGAAGGCATCTGACGCCGTGATCACCAAGTTTTGGGTAAGCTATATTTTCTTGAGTTTCGTTCGTAGTTGATGACACCACCGTTCTAACTCGCATTTCTTTATGCATGATTGAAGTGCTTTTTCCATGTGCTTGAGGAGGATAGAGCCGCACCGGTGTGGTACAACCAGAAGCACACCGCCATCAGCGCGTTCATGGTCGAGAAGGGCAAAAGGGCCAATAAGCATGTGAATGTCGATGACCCGCCCAAGATGACAGTCGAGGATTTCATGACGGTAAGTAAACTATCCATGTCATTCTACATTTCAGTTAAGTTGCCATTGCATTGCCTCCTATTTACTTCACTATTGCATTCTCAGGTCAATCCCGGCTGGGCCGAAAGACACGAGGACACATGGGCGGCGCTGGATAGGAGGTGGGCCGGGGAAGACGCCGACTTCGATGCTGTGAGCAAGCGGAACAGGAGGAACCGAGGCCACGGGGGGACCCACAGTGGAGGAAGCCTCAGCACCGACCGCTTCAAGAAGAAGATGGTATATACATAGATGGAAAAGATGGTTTATTTTCTATCATGCATGTTTCTACTTGATACACATAACGTTTACTTTTGCGATGCAGGAGGGTCAGAGTGGGGTGCCAGTTACTTACTTGGCGGCGTGGAAGAAGATGAGGCAGAAGAAGTCCGTTTCGGACGCCCCCACGCCCTCGGCTCCTGAGTACTACGGCATAGCCGAGGAGGACTTGCAGTCTTACTGATCGGCGTTCCAGATTCTGCACCCGCAGGTCGAGGACCCCATCGAGCACGAGTACGACGAGACGGCGTTGATGCTGGGGGGGGGGGACGGGAGGGAGAACGGCCGTCTGAAAGTCCTTGATAAGGTGTCCATGCCTACCGCGAGCCTCACGCGTATCAAGGCTACCCTCCCCGCCAACGCCGTCCCTGTCCAGCCTCGTCGACGGCGTTCTGGAGCTGCCTCTGCCTCTGCCGATGTAAGTTGTTCTGTCATTCTCATCATGTTTTCTGACATTCCCCTCTGCATTGCTAAGTTGTCGATATTAACTTGTTTCCTAAATTGTAGCCGGAGTTCGATGCGGCCTATGCCGCCGCTTATCCGAAGTACAAGGAGGACCTACAGGCGTGGCAGCAGAGGAGTGAAGTCTCCACTGCGTTCACTAGGGAGTTAGAGACTATAAGTTTTCAATCCATATTTCTGCAAAATATGACAAGTCTAATCCATCTTGGCAACACATGACATCTAAACCATCTTTTAGGCGATGGTGAGGTGGATGACCACCGGAGAGCGAGGAGCGCCTCTAGGAGAGCGTCCTGATGGGCCAGGGCCGATCCTGGTATTCACATCGAGGGAAGAGTTTGCCCTCACATACTACGCAGAGACCCCGGTATGTTTCTTTTCCACACGTCGATTACTGATTTACTTTGCCTCTAAAGTGTCTAACTCGTGCTCGAATATGTAGGGTACTGGAGCTTCGGAGAACGCGGCTTTTGGCCGGGCTTCTCCTAGTGGCTCCCGGGGTTCACGCCAGACGACGCCGATTCACGGCCGTGCTTCGGCCACTCCTCCTGGTTCCTCGCCTGGTGGCTCCGGAGCTGGTTCGACGGACGCGACACACGATCGGCCCTTTTTCACGAGGGGCGACTTGGGCTTCACCCCTTCTCCTCCGGACCGTCTGTAGCTAGCTATGGATGTATCTGGATCGATGTATGGATGTATCTGGATCGATGGACGTATATGGATCGATGTATGACATTAAACGATGTTTGTATGGATATTTTGATGGTCAATAATGATGGTACTGTGCTTCTACATGTTTTTGTTGCATAGAATTATTATTTGTGCCATTTCTGTGGTTTTTGGAACCAAAACAGCACAAAAAAAAACTGGGCAGAGGCTATGCCGACGGCTGCGCTGACCAAATGGTCAGGCCTGTGCCGACGGCATTGCCGTCGGCATAGCCCCTCCCCAAGGAGCGCACCAGCGAGCTCCACGTGTCCCCTGTTGTGCCGACGGCATTGCCGTCGGCACAGCTCCCTCCACCAGCCCAACGCACTGACAACGTGGGGCCCACTGTCAGACCAAGGTGGGGCCCACCACATACCTGTGCCGACGGTATTTTCCTGTGCGGACGGCCAAAGTGCCTGAGCCGACGAGGGGATACGCCGACGGCGAGGTGCCGACGGCCACCGTCGGCACAGCCTGTGCCGACGGGGTTCCTATCTGTGCCGACGGCTTCTGGCCGTCGGCCTATAGACAGATTCCTGTAGTGGGAGGCCTATTTCGGGGGCAAACAACAGTTTTATTTGGCGCACTAAGCTACCTCCTAAAATAAAGGTTTTTCTTTCCCAACTTGTTCAAGATGCTATCATGTCCGGGAGTAGTATGCGGAAAAGGAAGTAGCTATGTTGTCAAAACTGTTGTAGTGCTAAGATCGACTAGGTCTAGATTGTCATTGGTATTAGCCAAAAAGTATGCCTCTGTGAATGTATCCGAGAGAGAATTCGAGAGGGAGAGAGAGAGTAGAGAGAGACAAAGGAGAACGCCACCTTTACTACCCTTGAAGGAGGACGGCGTGGAGGATGACATGATGGCGACGGTAAGTGGCGTGGCGGTGCTTCCCGTCGCTTCTGCGCTAACCCTAGATCGGCAGGGGTGTATCAGTGGGGGTTGGCAACAGCGTCGAACCTTGTGATGCGTGCCCCAGCCCCCCACCTCTTTATATTGCACAGCACGATGGGGGTCCGTCAACCATATTCGGTTGTGCGCCCCCGATCAGGGCGCGGTTTAGCGGGGGGGGGGGGGGGGGGGCTCGAAGTGGCCGTTAGGCCACTCTCTCTCTCGAGATCAATATAACATTCTCCCCCTTGATCTTAACTTATACTTTTATCTTTATGCCTTTACTTTTACTTGTTTCATCACATATTGATACATAGAGCATGTTTTATCGTCACAGCTCAATTACCGATAGAATCAGACAGCTACAATGTACCTTTCTGTTTTGAAACAGAAAATTGTTTGTTTTGGGGCCTCTCTTAATCCAGGAATCATAGGCTTTTCATTAAGCCCATGCCGGCTATGTGGTCTTTGAACACGCTGGGTGGTAAGCCTTTCGTTAGCGGATCCGCAAGCATATCCTCTGTCCTTATATGCTCGAGACTTATAGTTTGATCCTGGATTTTATCCTTCACAACATAATACTCTATTTCTATTGGCCTTGTCGCATTACTCGACTTGTTGTTGTGAGCATAGAATACTTTGGGCTGGTTGTCACAGTACATCTTTAGTGGTTTGCTAATGCAATCTACCACTATCAAGTCGGGTATAAATTTCTTTAGCCATATCGCCTGCCCCGTGGCCTCATAACATGCTATAAATTCTGCATACATCGTGGATGATGCAACTATTGACTGTTTGGAGCTTCTCCACGAAATAGCTCCTCCTGCGAGAGTAAACATGTATCCTGACGTGGATTTTCTATCATCTTTGTCTCCCGTAAAATCAGCATCTCAATACCCTCTTATCTCTAGAGAATCAGACCTTCTGTATGTTAGCATGAGGTCTTTGGTGCCTTGTGTATAACGCAATGCTTTCTTTACCATTTTCCAGTGCTCTCTGCCTGGATTCTCTTGATATCTACCGAGTACCCCGGTGATAAAAGCTAAGTCAGGGCGAGTGCACACTTGTGCATACTGTAAACTTCCAACAACCGAAGCATATGGTACTGATTTCATTTGACCGGTCTCATATTGGTTCTTGGGACATTGGAATTTGCCAACACTATCTCCCTTGACTATAGGAGCAGGTGTGGCAGAACTTGCATGCATATTATACTTTTTGAGAAGTTTCTCAAAATATGCCTTCTGCGATAGTCCTAAGACTCCATTCGTTCTATCTTGGTGAATCTCTATGCCCAAAACATATGAGGCTTCACCAAGATCCTTCATATCAAAGTTTGAGGATAAGAACTTCTTTGTTTCTCGTAGAAGACTAACATCACTGCTAGCAAGTAAGATATCATCCACATACAAGATTAGGAAAATGTATTTTCCACTTTTTAACTTTGCATAAATGCAATTATCCTCAACATTTTATTTAGGTCCAAAACTCTTTATTGTGTCATTGAATTTTAGATACCACTGTCTAGAAGCCCGCTTTAATCCATAGATGGATTTCTTTAGACGACATCCCATATCTTCCTTGCCTTCCATGATAAACCCCTTGGGTTGTTTCATGTACACCTTTTCTTTTAGATCTCCATTCAAAAACGCCGTCTTTACATTCATTTGATGTAGCTCTAAATCAAAATGTGCAACTAGTGCCATTATGATTATGAAGGAATCCTTACATGAGAGTGGAGAAAACGTCTCATTGTAATCTACGCCTTCTCTTTTTGTAAAGCCTTATGCCACAAGACATGCTTTATACCTTTCTACATTCCCATTAGACTCATACTTTATTTTGTAGACCCATCGTTGGCTCCTTTAGGAATATCCTCTAAGTCCCAAATATCGTTGGAACTCATCGATTTCATTTCGTCTTCCATAGCCTCCACCCATTTAGATGAGTTACGGCTTCTCATGGCTTCTCCATATGAGGTGGGATCACCTTCCTTATGCGCCTTTTCTGTGTTATAAACTTTATAATCACAAGAAATGGATGACTTTTTACGTATTGTAGACCTTCTAAGGCCTTCGTTCTCTTGTTCATGGCGTGCCTCAACTTCTGGCACATCCTCTCGAGAAGACTGTTGCTCCTCTCTTTCATGCTAAATTTCGGGTTCAGTCGGCTCGTGACGGGGTTCGGAATCTTCACCTCTAGTTGTCATGGTTGGAGTCACAACAGGTGCTTACACCGCAACCTCAGGGGTTGACGATGCATGTACAATAGGTAGCAAGAAAAACGTCTCTTGAATCATCGGATTAGGTGCACACACCCTCTTCTCATCAAGATAAATTTTCCGAGTTTCCATGCCCCCCTCATCATTTCGTCCTCTAGAAAGACCGCATGTCTCGTTTCTACAAACTTTGAGTATCTATCAGGATAGCCAATGAAGTGGCAACTTACTGTTTTGGTATCTAACTTTGCAATGTTTGGATTAAACACTTTTTCCTCAGCTGGGCTCCCCCACACCCTGAGGTGTTGTAGGGATGGAACTTTTCCTGTCCACAGCTCATACGGTGTTTTGGGCACCGACTTGCTTGGTACTCTGTTGAGAATGTGAATGGAGGTTTTAAGTGCATCCATCCATAATCCCAATGTAAAGGTGGAATAACTCATCATACTGCGTACCATATCCATAAGAGTACGATTACACCTTTCAGCTACTCCGTTTTGCTGAGGTTTGCCCGCCATTGAATACTGGGCTAGTATGCCATTCTCCTGTAAGAACCTTGCAAAAGGTCCAGGGACTTGGCCATATGGAGTGTGTCGGCCGTAGTACTTCCCCCCACGGTCAGATCTCCCTATCTTTATTATTTTATCATGTTGATTTTCAACTTCAGCCTTGAATATCTTAAATTTAGCCAACGCTTCAGATCATTCTTTAATTGGATAGATGTATCCATATCGGGAGTAATCATCTGTGAACGTTATAAACGAGTCATAACCATCCACACTTTTCACGGGAAATTGTCCACAAATATCGGTGTGAATAATTTCAGGTGTTACTATACTTCGGTTTGCACCCCCTTTTTATTTGCTTTACATACTTTCCTTTAATAGAAACTGCATACGAGAGAATTTTTTATCGGAGAATACCTATGTTGTCGGCATAGGCTAAAATGCCGTCTGCACAACATATGGATGTCGGCGTAAGGCCGCGTAGGCTTATGCGAAATTACCGTCGGCACACCAAAAGCAGTCGGTATACCTATCCCTACGCCGACGGCAAAGCCGTCGGCATAATATTTCGAAAACAATATAAAAAAATTCAAGAAAATTCGATTTTTTTTTAACTTTTTTAAAATTCTATTCCAGAATTTTGCACTTAGCCGCATATTTAATCTCTAATCTCTAATTACACAATTAATCTAGTCAACAGACTTAACTTAGTCAAGCTTCCCGTTAAATTCCTCCAGCACGCTTAACTTTTGAGTTCCTTCCAAACTATATTCGAAATGATATGTTAGAACTTACTGATATTACTATCATACTAGCAAAGTGCCCGTGTGTTGCAACGGGAAAATAAATGTCATGCCTTGTGTTCTGATAGTAAGAGGTTTCAATGAGAGAATAAAAACTATGTCTTATGTCCTAATAGTAATGTTTTATTGGCAACAGAAGTGACTCTAGGTCCATAACAGATGTGTTAGCTCCACTTGATCTATATAAGAGGTTTCTGCTGAAATATTTTGGCCCATATGTGTGTGCTGAAATATTGGGCCCATATATGGGTAGCCCAATAGACAAATCCTGAAATATCAAAATGGCCCATGTGTACAAGTGAGTGGTGGGAGTGGGAAGTTAGTCCCACATTGGAAGTTTGAGCAGTTGCATAGCACCTTATAAGTTTGAGCAGTTACTGACGTTTATAAACGCAGTTTCCATTAAATTCTGCTACTCATTGAAGTTGACTCCGGAAGAGTTGAAATCGACGACTCCTTGGCAAAACCTCAAGAGATGTACCAAAACATTTTAGGTGCGCTTCAAAGGTAATTTCAAACATTATCGCACTATATCTGGGTTATTAACTAATAACTCATTTTTCCATTTTATTTTCCCGTTCTAGATTTGGAAAAAATCACCGAGAGGACACATGGTGAATTTGAAGAGAATCTTAGTTTTCGCCATGTCAAGGTAAGTAATACGAGCTAACTCTGCGCATCTCTTGAATTGTAATAGGAAAATGCTTGTTTTAGCGGGGCCTATCGCGCCCTCGCGTAGGTCCCTTCGCGAGCCGCTCGATCAAACTTCATCCGACGGTTCAGACACGTTGTTGCGACGTTACGCCGCGCCGCTCATTTTTTGTTTCGACGCAACGCAACGCACCCCGACACATTCATTACTTTCTCGTCTGTCTCCCCCGCGGCTCCGCGGAGGCGTGCCTGGCGACGCGGAGGCGACGCAAAGGCGACGGCAATTCGCTCCGACCGCGCGGGTGCCGGCGTGTGGAGTTCGTGCCTCGCCGTCGACAGTGCGCTCGCAGATCAGGTCCACCTTTTGCTCCTGCTTCTCCTCTCCCCCGTGCGTGCTTGTCCTCTCCTCTAGCTCAACGTCCCGAAGTAGATAGCCAGATCTATCCATTTCCGGCGATTGCGGTGTGTGGAGTTCTTTCCTCGCCGTCGAGGGTGCTATCGCAGATCAAGTCACCCTCTGATACTGCTTCTCCTCTCTCCTGACGAGCTTGTCCGCTCCTCTAGCTCAACTGCCCAAAGTAGGTAGGAGATCTATTCATTTCCGGACGACTGTGTAGAGTAAAGAGGCGAACCCGCACGGTTTGTAGTGTTCTAGGGTTCATTCCGGCGACTGGTACCTAAATTTTTGTGGTTATTTGTTCTAGATCTAGCTATTGTTGGCTATTGTTTGTGGTTCGAAGTAGCTTTTTTAGTTGATATTCAGACTGATGCCACTAGTTTTCCCTATGCAGCTTGTTGTTATAACTATTTTAATTATTTGTTTCATTTGTTGTGTGTTTTTGGTTCATGTCATGTGCAGTGTGCTATTTTTTCTTTTGTTTCAAGTGCACATTTCCTTTTGTTTGTTACTTTGAAATATATTATGCAGAGTTAGTGTGTCTATGATACATTTATCCTTTTTTGCATCTCTGCTACATGATATGGTACCTGTAGGTGGTTTTTTCTATCGCTTGCTTGTAACATCTATCTCAAAATGAACGTTGTATTTCAACATTTTGTTTGCTGTTTTTGTTTCATGTGGATGCAATTACACATGTTTCTTTTATATTGCTTCTGAAGTTTAATCTATTCTTTTTTGTTTGCTGTTTGTGTTCTGTGTTTTCTTTTTTGTAGAGTTCTACAACATGGGATCAAAGGAAGTTGTCTTTCAGATGCGCTTTGCAGCTAAGCGGTTGCGTCGTGTAATTGACGAAGACATGAGTGTTGGGAAGAGGAATATAATTGGCAGGAACGCGTTCAAGGTCTGCTAGATGTTTCTGCCTTCGGAGCCCCATGGAACTGATTGAATTTGTTGCTAAGCACACAAATCACAAGCTCCGCGAGTTCAGATTTAAAAACAAGACCATACTTTTTACCCGAGCAATGGTGAAGAAGGTTCTCGGTGTCCCTTCCGGCGACAGACCAATAGATTTGCTGAAGAGGAGTGTGCAGTCCGATCTCCGGGATATGTACAAGAATGATAAAGGCCGTACAACTTTAGCCAAGGCAATTGATGTGCTCAAGTTTTGTGACGATACAGATGAAGAAATAGTTATCAGAAGCTTTGGTCTCATTGCGTTTGGGGCCGTGCTTTGTCCCGGCACCGGAAACATGGTCACGTGTGAATTTCTCGGGAGCATGATGGATGTTCATGCTATTGATCAGTATGCTTTTGATGAGTATATACTTTCTGAGATTATGAAAGAAGTTGAGGTATTCCAGTTGAAGATGAAAAGGCGTTCTGAACTAGATGATTCTAGCATTCAATGGATTGGACAGTGCCTTCCTGCCCTTGCGGTATGCATCCTTGTTTGCTTTTTACAACATTTTGTTTATGCTTTTCTTGCTTGCGTCATTTTGCTGCTTTGGTGTTTTGCATAGACTAACTTTGTTTTCGTGTTTTTCATGACAGATCATTTACATGGATCACCTCAGCTTCCCTCCACTTCCTCCTAGTGAGCATAGCATAAATTATGGGACACCAAGGGTTTGTTTTGTCCGTGATGCTGACTTTGCTCTTGTAGTGGAGATTGATAAGAACAAGATTAGCCTCAGCAATGCTGCTCTTGGGATGCGTCCAGTAAGCACTGCTCTTTTTTTTCAGTTCCATGTTTCGTTGCAGGAGCTAACCATTTTGTTTGATGCTTAGTCTTTAGTTTGTTTTTCTTCATGTATGTTTTTGTAGCTATTGAACATTCTCAGACAGTGTATGCTGATGCTCCGGCTGTTGGTAATGTAATCGCCCCCGTTGGTAATGTAAACGCCCCCCAAGTGGGAATTCAGGCCGAGGCTGCTGTGGAAGAATCTGAGGTGATCTCTTCAGCTTCTCTCAATGAGTGGCTCCAAAAGGCGATGCCAAGCAGCCATGATTTGGAGGTGAATAATTCGTGTTCCTCTTGGTTTCTACCTTTTCGCATTTTGGTTGTTGTAAACATTATTTTTTATTGTATCTGATACTGTGTTTATATGTAACATTAGCTGCTTTTATTTGTTGCAATACCTACAGTTGTAGTGTACTATCGCCGTTTTAAGCTGTTTTAGTTCAAGAAATGGATTGTTGCATCTCAACTGTTTTTGCACACTTCTGAATAACTTTTTCTTTACATTTTGCTTTGTGTGTTATTTTTTGCAGGTGCCCCCACATTTGTCTGCAATATACAATAAGCATAAGGGATTGTTTGCTGTTGAGATTGACGAGGATTGCGTGGCTTTTGGGAATGTTTTGAAGACTTTACAGGGTAAATGGATGGCATCACTTCTCATGGATGTCCATGCTGCAAGCACAGCCTATGCGAGCTTCACAATCCCCTGCCCCATGGGCACGGGTGAAACTTCAGAATTTGGAGCATCTCAGAATCAGGCAGCAAAGGAGAATGCAGCCCCGGATGTTTTTGCACCACAGCAAACCCCAGAGGGGCATCCAGACGTTGTCGTTAGTGCATCTCAACATGTGTCAGCAAAAGAGCCACTTGATCAAGTTGTCCTCGAGAGTCTGGAAGACATATGCACTGTTCAGCCTCCTGTTGTTGCCAGCGTTTCAACGGAAGATCAAGTGTCAGCCAGTGAGCACGCTCCAGGCATTGTTGCCCAGCCTTCCGATGCAGGTATTCCAGTTGTGACTGACCAGATTTCAACAACTGTTGTCTCGCCTCCACGCGTGGAATCTCCTACAACAACTTCTCTGTCTCCACTGCCAATCCCATCTCCAAGTAAGTATAGGAATCTTCCAAGGGGCTATTGGGATGATACACCATCAATGGAACTGTTCGAGGAAGGTTCAGAAGAATATAACCTTTTTGCAAATATTCCAGATAGTCCTTCTAGGATGGAGTCGATGTTGCAATCTCCTGTACCTGCCACTAGCGCAGAGTCTACCGGCTGTGCCTGTCCCGACAAAACCCCGTTGAAAACTGTTGCTGTTGAAGAGCCAATTGCGCAACAAGGTAGTTTCATCAAAACAATCAAGCTTTTTCTTCTACCCTTTTGTGCTTTTCACATTTTTTCTCTATGCTCTTCGATCATTTCTTCTTCTTATTGTTTGGCAGTAGCCACCATTTTTGTAGCAGAAGATACCTTTGTTGATTTCACCAGCGGTGTTGCTATTGCTAGCGGCCCCGCCACTCATGAGAAGAAGCAACGATACAAGAGGCAGGTAAGAGAGACATTAGTCCTCCAAAAATCAAGAAGTTGAAGGTTTCAGCTGAAGATGATGCAATGTATGATAATTTCATTCTTCATTCGCGGAAGCCAAAACACTTGAAGAAGAACGAGCAGTGAGCACATCCTTTTTGGTGTTACTTTTCCATTTTTCTGTTCCGATTTTTATGATGTTGCAATGTGTTATTTTGTGTGTGGATAAAGTACCTTATTTTTGTTTCAAAAGACTGTTTGTTTTGTTGCAGATGAAACCTCATGTGGAGACCATTTTTAATTTTTGATTGAATTCTTTTTGTTGCCATGTGTTGTGATATGCAAAGTTTATCTTTGAGATAGGTCTTGGTTGTTGTATCATCTCTAGTCTATTCACTTGTTGAAAATAGGCAAATTAGTGATAGGGCATTCAATTCTCACTTGTTTCATATATGATTTTTTTTTGTTGTATTATTGTTTTTTTTGTTTCATCAGTATAGATATTTTGTGCACTTTCTTATGTTTGTATTTTTAATTACATGTTTCATTATATGTTTTTTGTTATTGAAACCATTATTCTTTTTTGTTTGATCAGTTTTTTCTCTTTGTATCATTACAAGGGATTTTATAACATCATGAATTAATTTACTTTTCTTTTTTGTTCACTAGCTTTTTGTTTGTTGTTGCTATAGTTATTTTCTTCTGTTTCAATAGTTATTTTTACAGTTATTTATTTTTTATTTTACTTTGCAACAATTTTGTTGTTTCAGTTTATTATTTTTGTTTCATTAGCACATTTGTTTTGCATCTGTACCATTTGCTGCATCATTTATTCCTTCTTCCTTTTAATTTTGTGGTGGCACAACTAATCCACGTCTCATCTCAACATTGTAGCCAAGTTTTTATCACCATTGGGAATTCATTTTGCTTTTACAAGAACTTCCACTCTTCTATGAGGCCCCGTGGTTGGATGGATTCAGAGATCATGTCGCTCCACAACGAGAAGTTTAACAATGAAAACAAGTTGAAAGTTGCAAACAACAAGAGGGTGAAGAAGAATTTTGCATTTTATCACCGCATCACCGTAAGTAGTTTTATCGCTGTTTTTTCACTATCGGAAGACCCAATTCTGCTTGCGAAATAGTTCGCCTTACCCATTGTTCTTTTGTTTGTTGTTTTTCTGTTTGTTCCATTTGTTTAGTCTGAGCTCATCAAGGACCCTAGCAAATTCAACTCCAAGGACATAATGGTTGAGTTCAAGAACGTCTGTGATAAGTACAAGCTAGAGAAGCAGGATTTGGTTAGTTTTACAGTTCTAACCTTTTGTTAGACCCCTCTCATCTCATACGTTGCGATTGAATTATCAACCAGCTTATTTTTGGTACACCTATTGTGTTTTGTTGTAGCTATTCTTCTCAATCCTGCAATATAAGCATTGGGTATCCTTTTGCATCAATTTGTTATGCAAGGAATTTAACACTTTCAACTCAATCAAGCCAAGGAAAACATCCAGTGTTGCTACTTCAATGGACAAGGCCATAAGCAATCTGGTAACATTTATTGATTTTATATGTTGTTTGATCATTGTGCAACTTCCCAACTATTCTGTTTGTGTATACCAGAATCATTTTTTGCTCTTTTGTTGTGATGCATGTCAAGCTCTGAGGTCTGTTATTGTTTTGTTCTTTTGAATCATGTTTCGTATGTTAATTCATCTGACTAACTTTGCTTTACTTGCAAAAGAGGCTGGGACAATCAACTTTGATCCTACTCTATTTAAACATGGAGGACCATCAGATTACCCGCAGCAGCCCACCATGTGAGTATATTTTATCTTGTTGCAATGAAAAGCACTTTTTTTGCGGCTTGTTGCATAGTGACTAATTTGATTTTATTTTCCTTTTTTCTGTTGTTGCATACGACTGCGGGTTCTTTGTCATATTATACATGGAGAACTGGGATGGGAAGGCGATGACCCCCTTCGACCCCGATGCAATCCCGTACTACCGTAGGGTGATCTCTGCTAGCTTCATCAAGTCTGCAATGAACTCTGAAGATTCTGCCGGTGTACTCGATGCAGAGTTCGAGTGATGTTTCAGTTGGTATGTTTTGCGCATACATTTGTTTCATCAGTGCTTGTAATATAGATTGGAGGAAACTCTGTGTTTTTATTTTGCGTGCTTTTGTAATATAAAGTTTGTAGCAACGTTTGGAGGAAACTATGTTGTTCTAGCAGGGGAAAGAACTATGCGCTCTCTTTTGAACGTCGGTGTTGCGATGCAAACTTGGTGTTTATCTGTGTAAACCTCTGGAGCTTAATGTATATCAATGATTTTCACTGGAATGTATCACTGTTGTTTTGATGAATTTTGTCGAAAGGAGTTGTTGTAAACCTCTGGATCTTTGTTGAAACAGCTTGATAACATCTGGATAACCTCTGGATCTTTGTTTTGATGATTTTCACAGGAATGTATCACTGTTTTTATATTGAAACAGCTTGATAACCTCTGGATGTTTTTTTCACTAGCATGTATCACTGTTGATTTTTTAAAATTTCTTGCAAACAACATTTTTCTTTGTTGAGTTAGATGTTAAATTTTGTTGACAGTGAATTTCATGCTCTGAAAACAAAACACCCTCCAGGCATCATTTTGTATCGACTATTACAAATTGTTGTTGTAATACAAGGAAAAAATTGTTGAAACACAGCACAAGGCAATAAATCCCACAACTATTCTTGCTTACAACTATTTTTGATTTATCCTTCTTAGCCATAACCTTGCTGTTCTTCCTAATTGGTTTAAATAGCTGCCACATGCATCTTCTTTTTTGTTCTGAATAAAGCTTTTTGGTGGGCAACAAATGTTTTGTTGTAAATGCTTAATGTTTTTGTTGCATCAGTCACAAAATCTTGTTGACAGATGAATAAAACTCAAACCAAGTACCACAAGAATGAATAACTTTTTTTTGTTTCTATACATAATTTTGTTTTTCGATTGCTATCAAGCTGAATGATGACTAGTGGGTTGCACTGTGCAGTTAGGTGGTTCCCAAAAAGTTTGCTGCATTTGTGCACCTTCTTGCACTGTTGAAGATTGCATTGGATAACATGATTGCATCCAACCTGCTTGTTGAATCGCAACACCAACTCCAGAATTGTTAGGTTGCATTGGGGAAGCTTGTTGCATACCTAACAATTGTTGCAGCGCATTTACTAGTCGGGGATCGGCCCCTTGAATCGGGTATCCAGGGTGGACTGCAGTAATCTGATGTGACGCAGTATCACTATCAGTAGCCTCTATTACTGGATTCCCAACTCCTTGCTTCACCGCAATCATCTCCATCGCACCTTTTGCATCATTGGAAAATTGGCACGCCGACACATGGTGTTCTCCCCAACAGAATGCACACTTGACTTTGGCTGCTTTACCTTTCTTTTTCTTGTATGCAGCTTTCTTAGTCTCCCCCTCTTTATTTGCTTTCTTCTTTGCAGCATCTTCTATCTTTTCAATGGTGGGCTTTCTTCTCTTCTCAGTTTCTGTTGGCCGGCCCTTCTTCTTCTTCCTTACAGGGTTCTTCAATCCACTTGTATGCCCAGTTTCCTCATCATCAACCTTCTGTTCTCCTTCTTGCTGCATCTGCACAGGAACTTCGTCATGTTTAGTTTGGTCTTGCTGGTCTTCTAAATTGGCTCCCCTCCGTTTAGCAGCAACCTCTACTTGAGCACTATCAATTGTGGCTGAAACAAACTCATATGTTTCATCACTAAAGCAAGCATCAGAGGCTAAGCGGTTCATTTTCCTGCACAATCTGTTGTACCTCAAGGTATTTGTGCCTGGATTGCCAAACAAGCGTGGACGGTTGTTGGCGTTGGGCACTGGATTATCTCTTGTCGCTGTTTCACACCATCTTTCCAAAATGTACCTTTCGGGTATCAACTGGACGTTAAGGTGTACCATCACCCTCACTATGTGCGAGCATATCAGGCCGCACATGTCAAACATGTTGCAGCTGCAATCATAGGTTCCAGCCGCGTGTTCAGCTTGCACCCTGTATGTCCTTGGGTCTCCCTCACAATTAGCTACAAGTGTGAACAATTGTGTATCCCCTTCATGGTGCTGTTGCTGCAGGCTGTACCCAGTACTTGCTGCAATTATTTCCTGAAATTTCTTGAAGACCTCTCTTGTGTACAAAGTTGCTGCCTGCTTCTCAATGTTGTAACTGCATACATTTTTTGCATCAAACATTGTAAATATTAGTAACATTATAACAAAATAATTGTGCACATGAGACAGCTGTTTCAATGTTTGTTTTAATACAAACAGAAGTTGTGTTATTTGTTGTAACTAACCTGCCCCACAACGGAGGAAATGTCGCCTCAACAATGAACCCAGCATTGTCTTCACGGTCCAGCATCATGCCTTGGCACAATTCAAATTGCCTAACAAATGTCCACACTGAATCTGCTGGATGGACAAGAGTCTTGAAATACGAGTTTAAGCCTTCAGATCTTCCGGTTGTGCTTGTGAAGGGAAAGAAGTTGTGCCTAAAGTAAACTGGAGCCCATGTTTTTCGTGTTCTACACATGTTTGCAAGGTGTTTGTGTGCCGTCATTTCAAAGCATTGCAACATATGCTTCCAACTGCTCTAAAACTCCTCCACCGTGTCGGTACCAAAGATGCATGCCCAAAACGCAGTTGCAAATGGCTCCCCATCCCGGAGTGGTTTGCCATTTTTTTATTTTGCAATTGGACACACATGCCAGAAGCAACACCTATGAATAGGATCCGGGAAAACCATACCAATAGCTGTAGCCATTGCTTGATCTTGATCCGTCATGATGTGGGCTGGCGCAAGTCCATCCATTGCTTCAAGCCACTTTTCAAACACCCATTTGAACCCTTCTGTGGTCTCATCAGCAAGCAAAGCGCAGCCCAACACGATTGTTTGTAGGTGGTTGTTGATGCCAACAATGGGTGCGAACGGCATGTTGTAGCGGTTCGTGCAAAACGTTGTGTCAAAGAAGACACAGTCTCTATACTTTGGGTACAACAACCTTGTCCTTCTGTCTACCCAAAATAATGACAATACCGAGTTATCACTATCAACCTGCGTTGCATAGTAAAAGTTTGGATTCTCGGCACGTCTCTTCTCAAAATACTCAACAGTACGATCAACGTCTCGAAGCAACAGTTTTGCCCTCATTCTTGACCTTTCATTTGTAACATCTCTCTTCACGTAGCCCAAGTTTCTTGGATCACCTCCATGTGCATCCCCCAACAGTCCCATGATATCTGAGGTTCTCAAGTTGCGGTTATGCAACAGCTCCAGGAATTCTCGATCTTCTTCAGGTATCTTCCGGTGTGACCTGTAGTATCTACGTCGACCAAGTTGCTGCACTAATGGATGTGCGTGTTCATCTTGGAAAGTTGTTATCACATAACGCCCTTGCTGCAACGATACAATCATGTGGGCTTTGCAATTGTGTCGTAGCATTCTGTTTCTCTGACGTGCGTCGGACATTTGCATTGTTGTACCAGCCAGCTTCTTGCCTTTCCCTTCAGTGCTCATCTCTGTAGTTGTACCTTGTGACGTCGCACCACTGCCTGACATGCTCCTGGTAGTCGCTGATGTATCAATTGACTTGCCTGCGTGCACGCACTTGAAGGTTTTGTTGACGACAACTTTCTCTTGGCCCCTCTTACGGCTGTTCTTTGAGCTAGCAACCCGTGTGCCAAAACCCATCTTGTATGCATAATCATTGTATAACTTGTGTGCTTTCTCGTGGTCATCAAACGTCATCCCAACGAAAGGCACTACTGGCTGCGATGTCACATCCTCATCTATGTTTCCATCATTACCACTTCCTGCAACATCCGGCGGCTGTTGTGCTGCATTTGATTCATCCTCTGAACTTGCCGAATAGTTATCATCAAAGAAAGCCCCTACTCCGCAAAGATGTCCGCGAAACTCTGTTTTTGAGTAACAAATAATAAACAATTTGTAAGCAAGCTTGGTATGAATATATGTCTACAATGTTTCATATGCATATGAATTTTACCGAGTTTGTAACAATTGGTTTGCTTCGAAACATTTTTACTTTGTACCATCAGAATGTTTTGCATTTGTAATTGCTTCAACAATAGAAAAGCTCATATAGTTGTTGTTAAAGTTAAACTTTAATGCTAAATATCATCGAAGCATCAACATTCTTAAATCTACCATTTTCAGTGTTGGGTTGCAACAGAATAATTAAAAGGACTGGTCTGAACAGATAGCTTCAAGTTTTACATTGATATGAAATTGTTTCATCTACTTCTTCCTTGTACACAACTTTTGTTTCAATAAGACATTTTTTTTGCAGCATCAAGCAACAAATAAAAACTGTTTTGCAACATTTTTATAACAATTAAACAGTCTGCTGACTTGCAACAAATAACAATTTATAACAAATAACTACGTTGCAACTGCACACAAATATCCTTGCTGCTTTGCAACATTTTCATATCAATTGAAACAGTCTGCTGATTTCTCCTTTTTGTTGCATCAAAAGTTGTCAGGTATTGTTGTATCGTAACAAACACAAGTTGGATGCGGGATTCACCTGGTCGCCGCCGGCAGATCGTTGTTGAGACGCGGGGAAGACGACGCAGGGATTTTGCAACCTTGTAGGAGTTCCTTGGCGAGCGGAGGTCGCCGGAATCCCATCCACGGGGTCGGAATTTGCTCGCCGCGGCGGAGCTTGCCGGTGTCTCGATCTGCTTCCACCCCGTTCTTCTGGGAATAGGATGTCGCGGATTAGGTGCGCCATGGATCGTTGAATCTCTTCCGGTACGTAATCGTAGCGGCGGGGGGTGGCGGAGCCACCGCCGATTTGACGGCGCGACGAACCTCTGTCGCCGCGCGGGGGCGAGAGCGAGTCGTTGAGCCGTTGCAACTCTGTCCGTTGTTTCGATACGCTGTCGGGATGTGTCAATACTGTGCTCTGTCGGTACGTTCAATCGGACGGCCCACACGTCGTTGATCGGACGGTGCGGAAGGGGACCTAAAACTCCCCCGCGTAGGGCGACCTACGCGTAGCGCGCGCCATTGTAATATAGCATTCATTATATCATGCTTGATTATAGTTATTTCGATTGAATTCTATTCTTATCCTAGTGCGGGAGGTAGCCAACGGGGTCAAATATTTGTGGATACTTCGTTGCGAGTGAATTCGCCGCGAGGTCACTGAGTGGAACAAAACGAAAAAACTAGAAGTAAGTGAACAAATTAATGTATTCACAATTTTATTCTATTACCATGAATTAATTGTGTTGAGTGTCGTTGTTATGATGATTTATATTCGTATTGATCTCCTTCATTCACAGTTGGATACATTGCGGAGGAAGATGCAACCAAAGGAGCGCTTCCTAGCAATTACGTAGGAAATTACAATGGACCAGGTGGTAAACCCAAAGGGAAAATACAATTGCATAGAGTAAATGTGATTTTGATGATGACATGTAATCGAATAGACGGGCTCTACTCCCGATTGTGATCTCCTTGTAATCAAATAGACGGAATGTACTCCCGGCTATGATCTCAATGTAACCGAATTGACGTGCTTGAGTACCGGTTCTCATAAAGAATAAATTATATTGTTATTACATAAATATTTATTTTATAAACATTTTAAAATGCTATACGTATTTTTCTGATTTGTAGTTAATTAACCATGTATTTTGCAAGAATTTGAGTATTAAAAAATTTAGTATAAGGTGGAAAAACAAAAAACAAAAGTCATAGGGAGCTGTGATGTGGTGACTTCTCTAGTTCCAGGTTGTATTAGAACCCACGACTAGAGGTCATCTGCTAAGGCGCCCACGTCCATGGCTCTCTAGACCAACCGGGACTAGAAGGGAGGGGGGGGGGAGGCAGGGGCTCTAGTCCCGAATCTGTACCGGAACCGGAGGCCCTTACTAGTCAGGACTAAATCCCAGTTTCTAGTAGTGGTAACCCGTAAAGTTATGTTTTTCTCCAGTAGATATAGGCTTTTGCCGGAGAGGGGCACGAATTCCTCCAACTGGTAAAAGAAACGTAACCACGCTAAACTAATTGAGAATAATAAACAAGTACATAGCATAAAAATGAAGAGTAAAAATATTTAATTATAAAATGAAGAAAGTAAATTACGTGTGCCAACGGCTTAGCCGTTGGGTAGCCATAGGTTAAACCCTACCTCGTAAGCTATGCCTCCGGCTTACGTACGGCAATAGTTGCCGTCGGCACACAATGTCATATGCCGACGGCTTTTGTACGCCGACGGTGAGGTTGTCGGGTTGGCCTGGCTCGAATTTAGGACAGCCCCGACAAAATACCTTGGGCGGCGGTCGGTGCAGCGGCGCATTCCAGTAGTGACCGAGCACGTCGCTGTGAAGCCTTTTTTAAAATTACACAAGACAATTTTTATCAACAAATATGCGACCGTCTAATCTTACTCTTACATCTCGAAAATCATAATTCACACACTACGCATATAAATTTGCAACCGCTTAAATACCTATTAACAGAAAAGTGAACGTAGACACCGAGAGTAATTATTGCTCGGGTAATACATAAAATAGACTCTCATATAAATCAATATAGTCTGGCCATACTTAGTCATTACAATTTCACGCATTGCAACGATCATGGGTACTACTATCTATATATATCTATGGAAATATTTTCATGGATCTTAGCCGAGACGGCAGATCTACCTCCAACAACACGAAGGGAGAAGTCGAGCAGTCTTGCACGCGCATCTCCTTGGTCTCCACGTCGAGGATGGTGAGCACAAAATGACGACAGTTCTCTGAACTAGGACGGTAGACACGTAGTAAAACCGCACTCCTGCCCTCGCCGGAGCACTTGAACTGAGTAAACACGGGCCGCCCAGTGATGATGATGTTGGGCTCTATTGACCGCAGCTTCTGTTCTGTGTCGATTGTCGCGTCCTCCAGCCCCCAATCTCCGCCGGCGGCTTGATGCCACACCGAAATCCTAAACCCATCAATACCAAACAACCTTAATAGTTTATGCCCGTCATGCGAGTAGTATGATCCCAAGTGGAGTTTTCCTTTGAACTTGGTAATGCGCGTAGGGAGCTTTATCATTCCCTGCTCCATGGTGCAGACGTTATAGGTGAAAATCCCTGCACGGTGCCGCACCAGCCAGTGGATGATACCACCATGGAGGACGATAGCTTCTCGTGGAAACCACTGATAAAAGCTAAATCCAGTGGTGTCGTGGATAGTTGCAGGAGGTGCCCAGGTGCCAGATGTTGACGTGATGGTTCTTACTTGGATGTTGCATGTATTGCTCCCGGGCAAGCTTTCGAGAATGGCGACTAATAACAAGAAGGCGCTTTTGATGCCGTCCGAGGCATTGAGCAAGACGCAACTGTAACTACGAATGATATGATTGTGGTCGATGACTAGCGGGTCAGAGAGAATGGTGCGGTGGCCGGTGTTTAGGTCATACACGCACAAATTAGAGAGGTAATTTTTGGCGCCATTCTGACGGAGGAGCACGAGGCCACCGCGGGATTTCACGGGATGGTGTTCCCTAAGGAGGTCGTCCATGAAGCGCGACATGTATGGGGACATATGGTGGTCTGACACGGCGGCGGGCGTAGACGGGTAGATCAAAGAGAGAGATGGAGGTCGATCGATCTCGTCAGCGTTTCTGCTGAGACAGGCGAGGATCCACGGAGACACAATGCCTCCTTGTTGGGTGACGCGGTTGATGTAGGATGTGCTGAGTATGTCGCGGCGGAGGAGCTTGCAGGTTGCGGCGCCACGGACGAGAGTGCGGGTGTCCGATCGTGCAACAATCTCGAGCAGTAGATCTGCCGGGAGAGTCCACTCAATTGCCACCGGCGTAGGAGAAGCATGTGGGAATTTCGACGCCGCCATCACCGCCTTTATTTTGCCGGCCGGACGAGGTTATAAATTTGTCTGAAGCAGCGATTTCCTCTTTGTTTGCTGTTGTATAGGAGGCTAGATGCAAAGGCGATTTGGGTTCGGCTGGGAAGGAAACTCCGAAACCGGACCGGACAAGTTTCCTGAACACGTGTGTTGTCTGTCCCTCGGCAATACGAGTCCGAGTCATGTTATACTATTTAGTATGCACATGCACTAGTACGTACTTGGATTTATTTGGGTGTATCCATTCCACGCCGTGAGAAAAGAAAACAATCTGGCTGCCAATTGGCAACATCGATCATATTTTAGGTCTCTGATCCCAACCACACGCGTCAAGGATTCCATCTATCTAGCTCGATTAAGTCGCCATGGCCGGAGCTCCGCCACATCATGGGCTTAGGGTATCCTTGTGCGCTTTTGGGCATCACGCGACACAACCACGACCGACACCCGGCCATGGCTCCTCGCCTGGGCACTATTCTCTCCTCCTATGTTTAGGTGTTTCTTCTTCAAGTACGGCTACATGTTCGGCGTCACTGTCAGAACTAGGTGTGAAGAGCCAACGGTACATCGGTCGGGTAGACGGTCCAACACCTCCGCCAAGCCTCCATGACCCTCTCACGGGTGATATTATTTTTCGGAGAAGAATGTCGAGCGAC
Source organism: Alopecurus myosuroides (assembly GCA_028641055.1). NCBI lineage: Eukaryota > Viridiplantae > Streptophyta > Magnoliopsida > Poales > Poaceae > Alopecurus > Alopecurus myosuroides. The sequence continues at coordinate 365,177,295 of CM054061.1, forward strand.
CAGATGTTGCGGGGGAGGCAATCAAAACTGCGAAGCATATCGTGTTACCTCAGAACATGATGAGGTTATTTGCAAGTTTTTTTAGATAAAGAATGTATATTAATATCACGGAGATACAAATTACACCTAACCTCTGCAACAACGCAATAGTCAGAGCCATTACGGATGCACACAGCCGAAAGACAATAAAAAAAAAAGTCCCGCTACAGAGTTACAATCCTTGCAACATCCCCACAACCACCACCAAAACAACACCTGATGTCAAATTCTTCAAAAGCAGCGTCTTCAACAAGAACAGTGCCAGACACAACCAATTAAGGTCAGACCTTGGATTTTAACCCTGAAGATAATCCTCCCTCTCAAAACAATGTCTCAAAGAAGACCATTGCCAGGCACAACCAATTAAGGCCAGACCTTGGGTTTCACCCTGAAAGGTAGGACTTTGAACTACACGTATGTTGTCGCCCCCTATTACACGCCGCTACTCCAAGTCATGAAACACCAAGCCAGTTCCTCCTCGATGCAAATACTCCGAACGACATTGTTAGTCCTCCAAATCTCAGCTTCGATGACCTTCTCCGCCTCTGACTTCACCATGGATTTGCCCATGGTGGAAACTGAAGCAGAGCTTCGCGCCGCTCCGTGCGTTGCGACCGAATACCATCCGATCCAGCAATCTCTAGGCATAACGTCCATGCGAGATCGCCGGCGGAACCTCCGGAACCCGACACTCCAGCCAGATCGAAGAGGACCGGCGTCAAGCAGATCTTTGTCCTTGCACGAGTTGGAACCCTAGGACCACCGACATTATTGAGCACACCGGCAGGCCCCACGCTGCCGGTCGGAGCAGCAAAGGAGCCGGTCGAAGAAGCCACTCCGAGAGCTAGCCTCACATCCACCTCCAACTCGCCGCCCCGGCCACTGTCTCCGGTGGGAAGGCATCGGAGAAGAAAGCATCACTGTGCACAACTGCAGAACAGCATCAACCAGGTTGGGCCAGTCTAGATCGGATCCCATATTGGATCCCAGATCAAAATCCCCAACTGCCACCACCGTTCAACGGCCGCCGGCGGCACGTCCCCTTCTCCTCACCGTCCAACTGCCTCACTGCCGCAAGCAGGCGACCGCCGCCGTCCTAGGGGTCAACGAATGCCGCCTCCCCCAGCCTGGTCTCACACCTGCGCCGCCATGGGGTCGGGCCCCGCGCGAAGGAAACCCGACGGGCCACGCCATCCCCGCCCGCTGCCTTCGACGGCCAGGCGTGGCCGCCACCACTGGCGCCGGCGGCAGCGGCCGGATCGATGGGATCTCGTGGAGGTTTTTTCCGGGTTCGGTGTCGCCTCCGGAACCGCCCTCGCGCGAGCGAAGCGGGAGGTTTTTTCCTCACGCTAACAAGCGTTTTTCCACTCCATCCATGTATTATTGGCTTGAGAGGCCTATTTCGGGGGCAAACAACAGTTTTATTTGGCGCGCTAAGCTACCTCTTAAAATTAAGGTTTTTCTTTGCCAACTTGTTCAAGATGCTAGAAATATCCGGAAAAGGAAGTGGCTAGGGTGTCCAAACTACTCCTTATGCAACAATTTTGAAACTTCTGCACATATGTTCTTTTCTTGCAAAACGGCTAAAGTAACATGGCGGTTTTTGGAGCTTATTTGGTGATAGGGAATACTCCTAAAAATATTTGGGAGCTTATTTGGTGACAGGGAATACTCCTAAAAATATTTGGCAAAGTTGTGTTTGGTTCTATCTTATTTGCTAAGAGAGGATAAGCTTTGTACTATTTTTCTAGCTGCACTTTGCCGGACCTTATGGACGATTTTATTACTTAAAAGGTCCAAGCATTACACCCTGCCTCTGCATTATAAAATGCACATAGGCGAAATCCAGAAACAGGGAAAACACAAAAAACGACAAGCCTAAATAAATCATGAAGACGTAGACCGTCGACACTATGGACCTGCTATCCGTAGATCAAGCGGCCATCCATGTGGGATAAAAATATCCCTCGACACTTGCTCCAGACGTGCACACGCCTCCGTATAAATATCTCGAAACTCCCCTCGATGTAATGTGTACAACGAACGGAGAATACCTGTGTAACGAAATAGAACCTATATACGAGAGAAATTTTTATCAGAGAAAATCTTGTCATTTCGACATAGCCAGAGCGACTATATAACGGCTAGCGCTCTTACCGTAATAATAGTTTTGAGTCTTTTGTCTACCCCATTTAACCAGTTGCCGAAAATATTCGCAACGGATGTGGACTGATAAAGATTCGAAGCCATTTGGATAGCGGACCATATAGAACGCACAAATATGCAATTAAGAATAAGTGCTAAATGGTCTCATCACGAGAACAAGAAACACACATTGAATTCCCATACCAATTACATTTGACAAAATTGTCTTTTGTTAGGATGACCTCTTTACCAATATACCGTGCAAAAACTTTAATCTTCTGGCATTTAGCCATACGTTTTTAAAAATATCTACTGGCACACCAAAACAGGTAAAAACTACAACTATTGAAATAGTTGTCCCAAAAATGGGCAAGCCCAATAAGAAATTCTGAAATCTCAAAATGGTCCATTTGTAAAAGAAATTAGTGGGAGTGGGAAGTTCAGTCCCATATTGAGAGTTGGAGGAGCTGCACACCACCTTATATGGTGGAGTGTTGTAGGCATTGTATCAGAGTGAGAAGAGGAGAGTCTCTCGCGCACTCCTACTCCTCATCCGATGCTCGCTCGTCTCGACTCGACACGACACGTCGCTATCGGGATTGTGTTTCGTGAATCGAGACTTGAGCCGAGAAAACATTTGTCTTTATTTTGATCTTTTGGAAAACCGATTTCGTAGTCATCACGGACGCGTCACAGCTGAGGCTCTTCGGGTCGCTCCTATATCGTGTGCTGCAACCGATTGGACGTGTTGTGTGGACCTCCCACGTCGCACCCGTTAGGGTTTTCCGAACCACGCTATAAAAGGCACGCGCCGTGAGCACTATACACAGACCGAAACCAATCTAGGTTTTCCACACCTCATTCCCGAGCTACCGTAGTCTACTCCATCCCAAGCGCCGGCGTCCATGGGAGAACGAGAGAGCAGGTGTCCGGAACCAGTCGCCTTTGTGATCCTGTATGGGAGAGGGTGAACTAGGTTTTTGGGAAGCGCTTCGCGCGACTGCTCGCTGCATCCACGATGTCTCGTCTGCCTAGCTAGTGAGGCGGTGTTGTGGACCGCCGCCTCAAGCGTCGTGTACTCCGGCCCGTCATCGCCAACATTGTCATCTACAACGTTTCTACAAGCGATTGGTACAGAATCCGTGTCCCGATATTGTTGGGTTTACATGTTTAGGGAGATCATGTTGCTGTTATTCATGTTGTCTACTTCATCTAGTATGTTTGAGTTCCATATATAAATAGCTACTTTTGTCATGATTTATATTATGGAATTAATCGTGGAAATTAGGTCTAATTATTCAACAATTCAAATACCTAATTGTAGACAATTTCCTGAACTGAGTATGGCCAATTTAAATAATGCAATGAGACCGGAAATGTTACATTATACCACCTTCAAGAGATGGCAATTGTGATTCCAACTGTGGCTCCAGTCCATTAAAGTGTGGGACATAATTATTTATGGTGTTCCTGAAGGAGCTACTGACGAAGTTCAGAATAAGTTCAAGGAAGCCAATACTAATTTCAGAGGTTGTGTTCTGAGTGTCCTGGAGGGACGTCCGTGCGATGTGTATATGCACATCGAAGATGCTAAGGAGCTCTGGGATGCACTGAATACTAAATTCGGTGCGTCCGATGCAGGCAGTGAACTATATATTGATGGGGGAGTAGTAACCCGGTATACCAGGTCCCAGGTGTGATCCGGCCCAGACGGTGGCTGGACCAAATCCGGCTAAGGACAAAGAAACTCCTGGAAGGCCCAGGGCGTGTAAGGTTCGTAACCCGGATTGTGGGTTATGGTAAGAAAAGTTAGGGTTCGTATGTAGAGTTCAAATAGGACTCGAGGAGCGCTTGGTAGGGCAAGCCCAGAGGGGTATGAGTACTATATAAACCAACCCCTGGGCTTCGCCTAAGAGAGATTCAAGTCATAGTTGTAATACCTATTATCGAGTATCCAGTATCATTGATATCGAGATCCGGCGAGTTATTTTCCGGTTCTCAGATCGCTTTTGCCATGTCTTCCTTTGAGCTAAACCCTCTCCCGAATACCTGTGTCGACTTGCCCCAAGATCAGTTACCTCAGGTAACATCTGCCGTGATTATCCCACGACAGTTGGCGCCCACCGTGGGGCCTGCGTCCAAAGGTGTTTACATCACGGGAGAAGCTCGGAAGAGCATGGAGAACTTCGTCGTCGGCGAGATCTACTCCAATGGCGAAGGAGAAAGAATAGTGGACGATTCCGGATGGGAGTTGGAGCCGGATTACTTCGAATCCGGATCCATGGTGTCAATCGGCCAAATCAGTATCTTCATCGGCATGGTACGTACACTTAATTTGAAAGGACAATATCATGTGCACGTTACAGGAACTTCCAGCAGGGACAAAAGGGCGTTAAAACAAACAGCGAATCTGTCCTCCTCGGCCACTCCGGGGTACTTGAGGTGGGCAGAGCAAGAGGTAACATGGAGCAGGAGAGATCATCCAGAAGGAATAGAGCGCCCCGGGACCTTGGCGTTAGTAGTTTCGCCACAGGTCAATGGTTACGAACTGAAAAAGGTGTTGATGGACGGAGGAAGCAGCATCAACATCCTATATTGGGAAACTTTCTTGCGCATGAACCTCAAGGAGTCCCAGCTACAAAAAAGTTCGACGGTGTTCCACGGGATCGTGCCGGGTCATTCGGCACGCCCCGAAGGGAAAATTGCATTGGAAGTAGCCTTTGGAGAATCGGTAGATAACTATCGGGTGGAGTGGCTCACGTTTGAAGTAGTCAAGCTGCATAGCCCCTACCACGCTCTGTTCGGAAGGCAGAAACGTTTATTGATGATTTAAAGGAAACGTTTAAAAACTTGAGGAGGTATCAGATGAAGCTCAACCCAACGAAGTGTGTGTTCGGAGTCCCGGCCGGGAAGTTACTTGGCTTTATAGTCTCCGAGAGAGGAATTGAGGCAAACCCGGATAAAATCAAGGCCATACAGAATTTGAAGAAACCGGAAACTCTGAAGCACGTTCAAAAACTCACGGGCTGCGTGGCAGCCCTGAGCCGGTTCATATCCAGGCTTGGAGAAAAGGCAATACCCTTGTACCGGCTTTTGCGGAAATCAGATAAGTTCGTATGGGACCAGGAGGCGGATGAGGCGTTTGAAGCACTAAAGAAGCAGTTATCTGAAGCGCCAGTACTAGCGGCGCCGGGTCCTAAAGAGCCTATGTTATTGTATGTGGCAGCCGGTCCCCGAGCAGTTAGCGCAGTGGTTGTCGTGGAACGCAAGGAAGATGGGAAGAGTTACCCGGTCCAGAGGCCAGTTTACTATGTCAGTGAAGTGTTATCGGAAGCGAAGCAGCGTTACCCGCATTGGCAAAAATTGGTGTTTGGGGTCTTTATGGCCAGCCGGAAGTTGAAGCCATATTTCCAAGAACATCCCATAACAGTGGTTAGTTAAATACCAATGTCGGATATCATCAGAAACTCGGATGCAACGGGCAGAATAGCCAAATGGGCAATAGAGATGGGAGATTATCATATCAGCTACGAGCCTAGATCGGCGATCAAGTCCCAGGCCTTGGTTGATTTCGTTAACGACTGGACGCATACTGGGGTGGTTACCGCTGTTCCAAGTTCCGAGTCATGGACCATGCACTTCGATGGATCAAAGCAGTACGAGGGGTCAGGAGCCGGAGTGGTGCTGACATCGCCAAAAGGGGATAAACTAAGTTACGTGCTACAGATTCATTTTGATTGCTCAAACAACGTGGCCGAGTATGAGGCCCTGTTGCATGGCTTGAAGGTAGCCAAGGAGATGAACATTAGAAGGATACGATGCTTTGGAGACTCCGATCTCGTGGTGCAGCAGGTGTCAGGAACCTGGGACAGGAAGGACGCCACTATGGCAGCGTATCGCAGGGAGGTGGATAGGGTTGCCGGGTGTTTCTCCGGGTATGAAGTGGAGCACATAGACAGAAGAAAGAACGAGGCGGCGGACGCACTCGCCAGACTCGGCTCGCGCAGGGAGCCGGTTCCACCTAATGTTTTCGTGGACGAGCTATGGCGGCCGTCAGTTAAATCCGAGTCTGAAGAAGAATTAGCAAATCGAGACCCGGACGTGGAGCTCGTGGCTACGATACGCGGCGTCCCCGAATGGACGGAGCCATATCTGGCATACCTATCACGGGGCGAACTACCAGAACAGGAGGTACTAGCAAGACAAATCGTAAGGCGGGCAAAAGGATACGTTATTATCAATGGAGAGTTGTACAAGAGAAGTGCGGCAGGAATCTTTTTGCGCTGTGTGACACCAGAGGAAGGCCGACAGATTCTTAAGGAGATCCATGAAGGTGATTGCGGGCATCATGCGTCCACAAGGTCTCTTGTGGCCAAGGCCTACCGACATGGGTTCTTCTGGCTCACAGCTCTAGCAGACGCGGAACGGATAGTGGCAAGGTGCGACGGATGTCAAAGGTACGCTCGTCAAACTCATGTGCCGGCTATGGAGTTACGGACCATTCCATTAACTTGGCCATTCGCTGTTTGGGGGATGGACATGGTTGGCCCCTTCCATATGTCACCTTGCAAGAAGACGCACCTTTTAGTTGCTGTTGATAAGTTTACCAAATGGGTGGAGGTTATGCCGGTCACCAATTGCGAAGCGGCCACAGCAGTCAAATTCCTGAAAAGAATTATATACCGGTTCGGGTACCCCCACAGCATAATTACCGACAATGGAACCAACATGTCCCTTGGAGAGATGGAAAAATTTTGTGGCAGCAATGGAATCAGGCTTGATGTAGCATCAGTAGCACATCCGCAAGCCAACGGGCAAGTGGAGAGGGCGAACCAAGAACTACTTCGTGGATTGAAGCCAAGACTGAGGGTTCCCTGTATCAGGGCTGCTGGGGCATGGGTTGAAGAGCTCCCTTCCGTGGTCTGGGGTATTAACACTACACCCAACCGATCCACCCAGATGACGCCTTTCTTCATGGTCTACGGCGCAGAAGCGGTATTACCAAGCGACATCATTCATGATTCACCAAGAGTGACAGCTTATGTGGAAGTAGAGAACGAGAAAACCCGGCAAGACGCCGTGGATATGTTAGAAGAACAGAGGGAGCAAGCCTTGGAAAGATCAGCCATATATCAGCAGGACTTGCGAAGATATCATAGCCGGCGGGTGAAAAGCCGGGTCTTTCAGGAGGGAGACTTGGTCTTGCGCTTGGTTCAGACAAACGAGGGAAGGCACAAACTATCGCCACCATGGGAAGGACCCTTCATCGTAAGCCGGAGCCTGCATAATGGGTCATATTACTTGATAGATGCAAGAGAAGAATCGACCACACTCAACGATACTGCTCACACAACTGCACCTATGCAAGAAAGAGATAGACCATGGAACGTGGCTCAGCTACGTCCGTACTATACTTAGCAGAAAAAGATGTAACAGGCAGCAGGTTTCAGACGCACTCTTTTCCTGTCCAGGGCACCCTTGGGGACTGGATGGGTTTTTAATGAGGCGGCTTGCTGGCCTAATTTTTTCATATCAAATAAAAAGGGATTATCAAGAAAAGAAGCAAGTGTTATTTATACGATGTGAACATTCAGGTCTTGAGGGCTGGTTGCTCATACAGGCACAGCTGTAAACTCAACAAAGACCCGGCCTTGATGCCAATGAGTTATAGGGGCCGTCACTCGAAAAAACGAGTGCGGCTACAATCTTATAACCGGACAAAGAAGTCCAAATTTCTCGGCTATTCTTACTTAAGCTCGATGTGACTCGCAACGAAGTGGCATGATTCGTTCGCTTACGACTAATGTCGGTCATGAGACCCAAACGGGACTTGCTTGACCCCGTTTTCGTATTGATGTAACAACATGGTATCCACGCGAAAGCCGGCTTATAGTACAAGATAGTTGAAAGGGTCATCTAAACCACAAGTTATGCAGAGTATAAGGCCGATAGCCGGAAACTCAACGATTATCAAGCATAACTTCAAACCTCATAAAAAGCTGTCCTGAAGTCTTGGGCATTCAGCAACAGGCGATTCGTTTACTTGAAAGAAAACAATCATGTGTCCTAGACGCGGAAACCCGGACTGGGGACTTATGAGCTCTAAGGAAGAAACAGCATCATCCAGCCGTTAAAATTAAAACGAGCCACGCATCCGGGTCTCAGGAGCTTAGGGATTCAGGTGTAAAACCGATCCCTAGACGCCAACGACACCCGGAGGGCGGGTCTTGCTAAGGAAAGTATAAAAAAAAAGTATAAGGTATCGAGAATAAAGCAAGTGGATATCAAGAACAAGCAAATGCAAAGACACATTCATCAAAAGCCCAAAGGGGCGCAAAGTGCATCGGGAGTTTAAATAAAAGTGTTACAAAAACCATAAAGTATCAAAAGAGCACAGGCGCTCTGCTTAAATGAATAGTAAAGCTGTTTTAACGATGCTTTGCCGGCTGACGTATGTGGAATGATAGGCATTACTTCAAGCTGCAGGGTCCATCTTGGCCTTGCCCTTGTCGCCACCTGTACTTGCGGCGCCACTCGGGTCAGCAGCAGTTCCGGGTTGTGCAGCAGAGGTTGCAGGAGCAGAGTCGGCCTCGGTCTTCCTGGCGGTTTCTTCCTTCATCTTGATCGCCTGCTCCTTCCAACGGGCAAGCATATCGAACGGCTGGGGGCGGTTCGCCTTGACAACCTTGTCATTAGCATCATAAGCAGGGAGAATCTCATCAATCTCTAAGCTGTCAGCAATAACGCTAGCCGGATGGCGGACTTCTTTCTGAATAGCCTTGAAGTCCTTTGGCAAAAACTTGGACCCATCCAAGTTGAACTCTGGAAATCCACTCATAAGTTTAGCAAGTTGTAGCTTGGGGGCGTAGGCTTTAGCCAGTGCGAGCCCCCGGGTTACCCCAAATCGGCAGGAGGACCGTTTCCAGTGCCAAATCCACTCGGGGATCGTGGAGCAGAATTCCAGTAATCTCTGCATATTATCTGGCTTGACATCCGGCAGTCGCAACTCATCGAGTATCCAGCTAACTCCGCCGCAAAGTTGGCGAAGAGTATTCTTGATGGTTTTTAGCTTGGCAGCATCATCTTCTTCGGGGGCAGCATCACGTGGGCCTGCTAAAGAAAGGCAAAAGGAGCAAAGATAGTAGGCAAGCAAGCGCGGTTGTTCAAATCAAAGCAATCCGAGTCATAAAAAGGTGAAATTCAAAAATCTTACCAGTCGCAGTACGGTGAACATCAGCAATTTGAGCAGAAAGAGTTGTAAGTTTTCCCTTAGCCCTGTGAGCTCTCTTCCTGTATTTTTTCGTCATCTTTTGGCACCTGCGAGCCTCAGTCTCAGCAGCTTCACGAAGGGCCGTTTCTTTTCCAATACGCTTGGTGGACTTGGCCAGCTTCTTCTCCAACTGTGAAACATAGTCCTGTAAAGAAGCATGAAGAGGGATCAGCCGGAAACATTATGCAAAGTTCCAAGCAAGTTACCTAGTAATTTACTCGGAACTTGGGGACTAGGCATGGAAACAATTGATGATTAGTCGGGATTACCTCGTGCTTGGTTATTAAGGCATCTAGTATGTTTTCTTCGTCGCCCTTCAAGGTATGGAGGGCATCTAGCATTTGAGCAAAGGTCATGTCTTCAGGGCGAAGTTGAGAAGGGCCGGAGGATTGGCCCTCTTGTGGAGGAGTTGTTCCGGGTTTGGGGGTCGAAACCCGGATTGTTTGAACGTCCGGGTTAGGAGAGTCCGGCTTGGTCTCCAAAATGATGTCTTCGTCCACTTCTTCAGAGGGCTGGGGTGATGCAGTCTGTGGTGGAATTGGGTCCTTAAAAGGATCTTCTCCATTTCCGTCCTCGGCCTCGTCCTCAACCTCAACGTCCATGTCATCACTCGGCTTCTCTTCTCCCTGCTCTTCTGATTCAGGGATATCCGGGTCGCTTAGCGTAACTGTGGCGCTGAAGAAAAGAAGGGAGACATTGATCAAGGGAATATACGGAAAAAAGAAAGGTAACCAGTACGAGAAAATGTAAGTAAAGGTAGTTTACCCGGTGTTCACGGCATAGTCCGGGGGAAGCTCGCCGCTGGAGGCGGATGACGTCGGCAAGAGCACTGGCTGCGGCACGCGAAATTGCCCGGCAAGTGGATGATTAGGAGACGGATGACGCTGAGGAGATTGGGAAGGTTGAGCTGGAGGGGTACTGGCTCGATGAGTGGGTGAAGTGGAGGTACCCGGGTTAAGGGGATCATCCCCCGGAGAATTCCGGGTCACCCTACGCTTAGCCGGGAGAGGGTCCTTCAAGAAGGATGAATGTGATAATTGCTCGTTAAGTTCATGCATAGCAGCAAAGGAGTAAGGCGCACGAGACATAGAAGAGAAGGGAACCTTTTCAACTACCCCTCTAGCCTTCCTTTTGTTCCCAACTGGGGGCTCCTGGTCAGACTCGGTGGCTTCCGGGTCATTTTCTTCTTCCTCCTCTTCATCCCCCGACCCTGAAAGCCGAGTAAGTATCAGATAAGAGAAATAACACAGATGAAGGGCAGGTGTAAAGGGTATGGGAGAGTACCCTCATCATCATCAACAGACTCGTTTTCCTCTTCAGGGTCTTGAGAAGGGGGAGGGTTTTCAACTTTCCAGAAGGGATCGTCATCCTGTGAATAAATAAACACAAGTGGTGGTTAGAGACTATAACGGATGAAAGTACTGAAATGAGAAAAAGGAGCCAGGTCTTACCGCTGGGGCGGGGTTTTCCCGAGTAAACGGGGGTAACCCGGTAGTGTTCTTTATAACATCTAGTCTCTCCATCAGGAAGCCCTTAATGGTCTTGTTGGTGTTACCGGCAGGGAAGTTTTTGGTGGAATAGCGGAGGGAATCTGTGATGTGACCCGAGTATTCGTGCAGCAACTTTGAGCGAATGGAGTTGGGCTGGACCCGGAACTCCACCCAAGTCCTTACCAAGTTAAGCCCGAGAAGGCCATGGGCTGAGAGGGCCGCTAGTTTGGCCAAAAGGGGCTGAATCGCTTCCCTATCAGGGTCAGGTGCAAAAGCACTGAAAGACCCGGAGGGCTTGAGAAGGCTCTCCGAATAACCCGGTAGCTTCCTCTCACCATCCGGAGAAGTGTCGTGGCAATAAAAGAAGGATAATTGCCAGTTTTTGGCGTTGGAGTTCAGGTTGAGAGGTGGCATCAGTGAGTGTTTGCGGCGTTGGATGGATACCCCGCCGCAGGTAAGAAGCGTTCCGTCACCGCTCTCACGGCATGGTTCGCATTGGAATAATTCGGTAAAAAGAGCAAGGTTTGGTGGAGTGCATAAGTACGACTCGGACAAAACTATGAAGTGGGTGATGCTCAGCATAGAGTTAGGCCCTATGTCGAACACCCGGAGGCCGTAGTGGCTCAAGACTTCCCGGAAAAAAGAGTGACCCGGAGGACGGAATCCCCGGGTCACATGCTCGGTAAAACAAATTACCTCGTTCCCGATAGGAGTGGGACGGGTCTCATCGCCAGGAGCCCTCCAGTGTATTTCCTTTTGAGAAGGAAGGATTCCTAGCTCGGCCATCCCATCCAGTTTGGCCTTCGTCGTTGAAGACCGGCCCCAGTCGGCAGAAGTGGCTTGGGAGGTCTTTGCAGGAGCCGGGTGTTTTCCCTGTCTTTTAGGAGCCATGGAGTTGACCTGCAAGGGACAAGGAATATATGGAGTAAGATTCGGAACATCAGATCATTCGAATCTGGAGACATTAAGGCGCTAAGGCTAAAATAAGACCCGGATAATGCGCTGCGATGCTAAATGCTGAAGATTTACCGGGTATCAGATGAAGTTGAGTAAATTGTTAAGTACTTACGTATTGAGGTGGGTTGGGTGAACATGGATGGTTGCCCATACCTTTATTGTGGAGGAATTAACTGGAGAAGGAGGATTATCCGGGTGTTAATGCGACAGGCGGAAAAAACAAGGCGGAACGGATCTAGATCGAAGAACTTGCAAGTGATCTTATATGAAGTTTGATGGTTAATAAGGGTGCGGGGGTGAATTGCGACTGCGCATCAGGTGCTTGAAGGAGCTAAGGACTATTGAAGCGGATTAATTTGATGATACCCGAAAGTTATTTACGGGTTGACCCAGATCCAATCCTGGTCAAATTGAGGAAATTGCGAGTTTCAGTTGGATGATTGAGAGAGGCTTACCAAAGAAACTAGGGTCCAAAATGAGGCTGGTGCGCGGCACGGCTTGAGTGTCTCACCACGGCCCTTGATGAAAGAAATGAAGGCGTGACGGCGATGCTTGATGGCGGCGTTGGGAAGCTCGGGGTCGATTGCGGCCGGAGATGGCCTTATCTTTCGCAGTGCGCGCGAGCCTGGAGGCAGGGACTGCGAGGGAGCGAGGAGAGAAAGGATGTTGGGGCAAAGTGAAAGGTTTAGGGTTACTTTCGGTTGATATTTATAAGGGAAGTGGTGAGCTCACCCGCGGCTGGAGAGCCGGAAGTTACGGAGCAATAATTATCCGCACAGGTTTGGCGTTGCGGGCGTTCGGAGCGAGGTGAAATGTTCCGTTGACAGGGGGAACGCGATTTATCCCGAGGTATCAGGGATCCTTATCGAGAGTAGGGCCTTAATATCTTAGGGTTCAAATCTGGAAAGGTCCGTTAAGCACTCGAGGAGGGATCGAGCTGTCGAATGACCGTCACGGAGCTGTTTCTAGTCATCTGTTAAAGTAACTTGACCCGGTTCATGTAAGCTTGGGCGTTTCATATCTTTTTTAGGGAATAGCGAGCGCTTCAAGAATGAATCTGTGAAGCCCGCGCTATCCTGGGGACTACTGATGGGGGAGTAGTAACCCGGTATACCAGGTCCCAGGTGTGATCCGGCCCAGACGGTGGCTGGACCAAATCCGGCTAAGGACAAAGAAACTCCTGGAAGGCCCAGGGCGTGTAAGGTTCGTAACCCGGATTGTGGGTTATGGTAAGAAAAGTTAGGGTTCGTATGTAGAGTTCAAATAGGACTCGAGGAGCGCTTGGTAGGGCAAGCCCAGAGGGGTATGAGTACTATATAAACCAACCCCTGGGCTTCGCCTAAGAGAGATTCAAGTCATAGTTGTAATACCTATTATCGAGTATCCAGTATCATTGATATCGAGATCCGGCGAGTTATTTTCCGGTTCTCAGATCGCTTTTGCCATGTCTTCCTTTGAGCTAAACCCTCTCCCGAATACCTGTGTCGACTTGCCCCAAGATCAGTTACCTCAGGTAACATCTGCCGTGATTATCCCACGACATATATCATGGAAAGCTTTAACGATTACAAGATGGTGAATAACCGTTATACAGTCGAACAGGTTCATGAGATACAATGCATTGTGAAAGAGCTTGATCTGCTCAAGCGTGTTATTCCTGATAAATTCGTGGTTGGATACATTATTGCAAAACTGCCTTCTTCCTGGAGGAGTTTCGCCACATCTCTCAAACATAAGAGACAGGAGATATCCATTGAAAATCTGATAGCGTCTCTTGATATTGAGGAGAAAGTTCGGGCAAAGGACACAACTGAGAGAGGTGGTGATTTGTAGTCTACGGCCAATATGGTGAAGAAAAATCATCACGTCCAGAAGAACAACAAGAACAAAGGAAATTATAAGCCAGAGTCCAATGGTCCTATCAATACTACTGCTTTTAAGAACAACAACAACAAGAAGATGCTAAGAAAAGTTGGGCTCAAGTGCTTTACATATGGAGCGCTCGGCCACTTTTCTGTTGAATGTCCATATCATGCAGACAAGAAAGGGAAAAAAATCTCCAAGCATGTCAACGTGGTGACCGCTAGCAACACTGATGGGTACGATAATATACCAATGGTACTTTTAGTTTTTCAATCTCCATGTTGGTGGATTGATACGGGTGCTAATGTTCATGTGTGTGCTGACATCTCTATGTTCACTACTTATCAGTTCGCATGGGATTCTTCCGTCCTAACGGGGAATGTATCACATGCTTCTGTTCGTGGTGTTGGCGCGGTAGATCTGATGTTTACTTCGCAGAAGATCGTGCAGCTAAGAAACATGCAGCATGTCCCTTCTATGAATAAGAATCTCGCCAGCGGCTCCCTTCTTTGCAAAGATGGGTTTAAAATAGTGTTTGAGTCCAATAAAGTAGGTGTGTCGATATTTGGACAATTTATTTCTATGGGTTCAAAGTATGGCAGTATAACTCGGAATGGCTATGGAAATGCCATGATAGGTAGGTATGGTGGCTGTTTTGAGGAAGATATTTTGGGCTTATGTGTAGATGAACAAAGTCCTCCCACGGGGTTTGGATGTACTGTCAAAGTTTGACCAACTCTAAATGTGAGAATGGGCAATGCTCAGTACCGAATAGGATAGCAAATATGGATGCTGGAAGTGCCAAAAAAACCGCAACTTAGAACTCACAAGTTAAAAGAGTACATCTAGAAATTTGATTATATAAGGCATAATGAAAATCACTTCAAGAGGGACTGTGGCAGTGACAAGTCACTATTGGCTACCCCGACCGTAGCGCGTAAGAAAAAGATATTACGATTGTTATCCGCAGAGGAAGTCAAACACCATTATACTATCAACTGGTTTTCCGAGTGCGGCACAGTTTCAAGCTTTTAGACCAACAGGTTTACACCAAGCATATTAATATCTCAACCAACAACAAATAATCAAGTGAAACAGTTTAATGACCTACTAGAGCATGCAAGTCTTTCCAACATACCATCTACCACATGTAGCATTTTATATTTCCATCAAAGACCAAATAGAAAAACCTCTCCAACTAATATAGCAATGGAACAAGAGAGTACTAACAATCCACTAAAACTAACAGCTCTGAATAAGAGATTCACGAAAAAAGAGGAGTTAAAAGAATTTGCAGCAGCTAGAAGAAAAACTAAGAATACGAGCATGGAAGAAAACGAGTATTCATATGAAAAGCGGAGTGTATCTGTCTCCCACACAAGAATGCTGGGTTCCAACTATATTTATTGCAGCAAGAAAAACAAACAGACGCTCCAAGTAAAGTGCATATGATGTGACGAAATAAAAATATAGTTTCACTAGAAGTGACCTGATAAATTGCTGATGAAGAAAGGGATGCCTTGGGCATCCCCAAGCTTAGACGCTTGAGTATTCTTAGAATTTTCTGGGATGAATTACCGGGGCATCCCCAAGCTTTGGCTTTGCACTCTTCTTGATCACATTATATCACCCTCTTCTCTTGACCCTTGAAAACTTCGTTCACACCAAACTTAATGTAATTCGCATTAGAGGGTTAGTGCATAATAAAAAATTCACGTGTCCTCCATGGACACAAGAATTATTAATACTCTTTAAACATTAGCTACAGCCACTAATATTTTGTGGAGCAAAGAAATCCACTCGACATAGTAAAACAAAGAATGCAAGTAAAAAAGGCAAAATCTGCCAAAACTAGAACGGTGTGTAAGACAAAAAAATTCGGGGCACTTACGTTGCTCAAATTGAAAAACGCGAAGCTAGGGAAAGTTTCAGAATTAGCTGAGAAATACGCACAAAAATTTGCAGGTCATTTTGATCTTTCTGCGATTTATGCGATTTTATACGGTGGACAGCAGAAATCTGTTTCCTATGCAGAAGTCCAAATCTAACCTCAATTTTCATTAGAGACTTTATTGGGCACAACAAATGCGATAAAATAAATATATAAATGAGTTGCTACAGAAGTAAACAACACCTTGACTCAAAGAAAACAAAGAAACATAATGAAAAAATAAAACCGTGGGTTATCTCCCAAGAAGTGCTTTTCTTTAACGCCTTTCAGCTGGCTTAGAAAGCAAGAAGATGCTCACATAAGAAATATGAATTAAGCAAAAGAATGCATCAAGAAGCAAGTATAAAATAAATTTAAGTTTAACCCACTTCCTATGCATAGGAATCTTGTAAAGAAATAAATTAAAGAAGCTCAAACTAGAAATCATGGTAAGGTAGAACAAGAGCAATTTCAAAGCTTTCAACACAAAGAGAGGTGTTTTAGTAATATGAAAATTCCCACAACCATATTTTCCTCTCTCATAATAATTTTGGGTAGCATCATGAACAAACTCAACAACATAATTATCACATAAAGCATGTTTGTCATGGTCTAAAAGCACACAATTCATACCAAGCTAAAAAATAGTGTGATCCAAATTAAAAATAAAGACCTCTTCTTTCCCAATTTTAGCAATAGCAAAAAAAAATGATTGGTCAATCTTATAAGGTGTGGGACACATTATAGTAATCCTATTGCAGTAGAATTATAATTTATAACATCAAGTAACATAGGATCATCATCTAGAGCATTATCATATAAATTTTCTACACAAACTTCCTCATTATCATGCATATCAATAGTTGGAATAAATAGATGATTATCATAAGATATATCAAATTAGCATGGATTATCATAAATAATAGTAGAAATATCATTCTCACAAGTTTCATTCATAGTAGTATCAAGGTCACAAGTATAGCAAGTATCAATTTCATCAAAAAGGGATATTTCAAAAGAATTAATAATATCATCAAAACTATCAATATAACACTCATTCTCCTTTGGTAAGAATGGAGTGAAATCAAATAAGGTATGAGTTAAAGAGTACTCTCATTTGGAAGTAGAAATGGGTAGCTACTCCATTCTTCCTCCTTTTGATCATGACTCTCCTCCTCTTTTTCATCCAATGAGTTTCCAGATTCAGCAATTTCTTCTTCCATAGGCTCCTGCAAGGCTGCAAGGCATTAATATCCTCCTTTGGGGGAGAGCATCTATTAAGATATTTAATTATGTAGTAATTACAATCCTGGTAATTATCAAAGCAATATTCAATTATATCATTAAGCTCATATTTATAAGGTGCATCATCAATACTTTCAAGCAAATAGGCAATTTCGAATGCACCCTTCTACGCAATAAATTCCTCAATTTGCTCCACATCATAAAGTCATAATTTCCCTTAACATAAGAATATATGGTAACATTATCATTATAATCATATTGAAAAGGGAGGTGTTTATACCTCCCACAACAACGATATTTATCAAAGCAATAAGTAACATTATAAGTAGAGCACAAGTTTTTAGCATAGTTAAGAAATTTATTTATTTGCTCCCATAAGTGTATCTCTTTTTGTGACAACGGGTGTTCCTTATAATAATTTTTGTTGTTCTTCCGTGAACCCACCTGTCCAATAAGATCTATTTCCAAAGACATTAACCATTGATAGCAAACATGATAAAGAAAGGTTAAAACAGGATAACAATAACAACAATAATAAGAACTAATTTTTCTGTGTTTTTTCAATATAGAGAACAAACAAGACAAAATAAAATAAACTAAGAAAACAAAAACAAAGTAAAGAGATTGGAAGTGAGAGACTCCCCTTGCAGAAATCCTCTTTCTCCCCGGCAACGGCGCTAGAAAAGAGTTTGATGTCTTGTAACACACTTACGTTGGGAGACCCCATGAGGAAGGTATGAAGGCAAAGTAGCAAGTTTCCCTCAAAACGGAATGGAGGTTGAATTGACCAGTAGGATAAAGAAATCACTTCGGAAGGTTGATGCAGCTGATTTTGGCAGGACGCACTACCGGTTCAGCGGCAACGTGGAATCTACACAACACAATCAAATTACTTTGCCCCAACGAAGCAGTGAGGTTTTTAATCTCACCGGTTTTGCTGAAAAAAAAGATTAGACGTGCAGTGTGGAAAATAGTATTTGTTTGCAGTAGATGAAAGAGAACGATAATTGCAGTAGGAAAATAGTGGTTGCAGTGGTTGTATATCAGTGTAAAGAAATGGACCGGAGTCCAAAGTTCACTAGAGGTGTCTCTCCAAAACAGGTAGATAAGATGTTGGGTAAACAAATTACAACTGGGCAATTGGCAGATATAAAGGATGCACCATAGTGCATATGCATGACATGATGATTATTACGTGATTCATGCGGGCATTATAACAATATACATAGACCATTATTCAACTATATCTATGACTAATAATCCACCCTCAGAGTGTCATCCGAGTAAACCTTGGGTATTAAGTTGGAAGCAACAGATAATTGCAATATGAAAAGTTCGTAATTTAAACAATAAAATCATCCTTAGATAAAGCATTGTTGTTTTCTCCCTAATGGCAACGACACATCCCCCACCCGTTACGTTTCTATCACTCGAGCGTGAGTGAAATGGAGACATGAACCCACTATCGAGCATAAATACTCCCTCTTGGAGTTACAAGCATCAACTTGGCCAGAGCATCTACTAGTAAAATAGAGCATGCAAGATCATAACTAACATACAGATGAAAAGAACATGTTAGATTCATAATCATTGGACATAGCATTCAATATTCATCAGATCCCAACAAACACAACATGTAGCATTACAATAAGATGATCTTGGTTTTGATGGGCAGCTCACCAGATCTAAACATGAGGTATAAAGAGGAGAGAACAACAATCTAGCCACTGGTATGGACCCGTATAGTCTAGGGATGAATTACTCACGCATCACTCCGGAGGCAGGCAGGGTGATTTAGAGCCCTCCAGTGATGGTGCCGGGGAGAGATCCAGAACCCTCCCAAACTAGGGTTGACGATGACGCCGGCTGTAGATGTTTTTTGTGGAAAGGGATCATATATTTAGGGTTAACCCTCCGAGAGGTAAAAATATGCGAGAGGGTAATGTCGTGGGCCGCCAGGGGGCCCACACCATCCCTGAGCGCGGCCAGAAGGGGGCACAACCACATGGTGTGGGGCCCCTGAGGCCCTCCTACGGCTTTCCTCCGGACTCCATGTACGTGACGACTTTCTAAGAGTTTTGGGTTTTGTTTTGTCCAATTCCGAGAATATTTCCAGAATAACTTATCTAGAACTAAAAACAGCAGAAACCATGCACTGGCTCTATGGCATCTTCTCAATAGATTAGTCCCATAAAATCCATAAAAAAAACATAAATTCTATAAGAAAAAGTGTAGCATAAAGTATGAAAACAAATTGGAAAATCAGAAATTATGGATACGTTTGAGACATATCAGGTATTTCAGGCATGCACAAGCTAGAGTACATGCTAGATTTCGGGGAAAGGAATCTAAAATGGCGTGGAAGAAACCAACACCGTCTTTGCTGGTTTATGATCTCAAGTTCTATTGAACTGTCCACTAGCTGATGCCACGCAGCCGGTGGCCTGAATGGTTAAAATCCATGGAGGGAGCGGAGGCCAAGTTCATTTTAGCGGATAAACAAGTTCTAGAACTCAGTTGCCATTGAAAATGATGCTCCCATCAGAAATGCAGAAAAAGCTCCATGTAGTGGCAGGAGCATCAGAGTTCAGTTTCAGACCTTACCAGTGCTACTAACTCCATTGTTTTCCAGCTGAAGTATCATAGAAAATTCAGGTATTTTTTAAATCGCATCCAAACCCTTCGTCTCAGACACACTTGAGCATGGCCTTAAGCTCATCAACTGCAGAAAAAACCGGCTAAAACATCTCAGGCGTAAATTCAGGTAACTATGTAAGATTTTTTTTTTGAAATTGTACAGCGAGCTTGTTCGTCAGATAAGCTCTGATTGCTTTAGGTTTAAACTCGGTTTTGTTAGTACATCAGTTAGCAGGCAGTGTCTTTTTATTGGCTTCAGTTATGAAACAAAGTCAAGCATCGTGATTTCCGTTCATGACTTGGACGCTTGTTTTTTGATTTCCGGTAGAATAGGTCACTTTGATCACTTCATTGGATGGGACTGCTAGAGACTTTATTACAACCCCTCAATTGTTGGAAGACACCAGCAAAGTAACTATGATCAATTAACACAATTTTGTTTCAGTTTGTCAGCCTCGCCAGTCGGCACCACAGGATCCCAACCATGACGTTTGGAGTAGGCTTCAGCCACCACCTTCTTGATCTTCAGAAACGCTACTCTGGACTCTTTACTGACACTTCTTTAGATAAATATGCACTGCCAGCACCTTCTCAATCATTTTCGGCCTTCACCTGTGGCAACCAAATAATATTGATAAGAAAAAGAAAGGGAAGTGCATAATAACTATCTAGAAAAATGCCCCACGCGTTGCTGCGGGAATCGCCTTAGAAATTATATTATATAATAAAAATGATGTATTTTGTATGATATATTAAGTTATCTAAAAGAACATGCAAAATTTTATTGCGCATAGTCAAGATACTAAATTTAATCGGCACGAAATGTGTGTATTAAAAATTATTAATATGTGGATGGCTAATAAAATGGATGATGTGGAGTTTGCATGTAGAGATGAATAAGTATTAGTGGATATGACATGGAAAATGGATTGGTTAAGAAGATGGGTGATGTGGATAGCTTGCATGTTGAGATAGAAAAATAATTAATGCATGTTAGTGGGGTTTTGCTTTATAAGAAGTATATATAGATAGATAAGATCGTTTACTTGGGGAACTACAAACTCCACCTCAAGAAGCCCATCGATGAATGTCAGGATCATTGGCTTAGGCTCAGCATCTATAGGGACCATTGGAAGGTGACCTTTTACTTTTTAGAGAAAAGACACTTTTATTGCCCTGTTTTAGGAAAGCGGCCACCCAGTTTTAGAAACACTAGGACGCACAACCAAGTTCCAGCCAAAGAGCAACTGAAAAACACAACAAAGCAGTGGCAAAACTACGAGCTAGCAGCGGGAAAAGAACTAAGGGCGACAACCAGCTACGGAAAGACCACGTAAGGCCAAAACACAGTACTACTAACCAATTCCACTACGAGGCGGAAATAGAAGTTGCTGATTCCTCGGTTCCATCTTGAGGCATTCCAGCATCACACACCATCGATCCATCTTCTTAGCAGGCACCAAGCACTTCCACTGTGAGAGAACCGATAACATAGGAAAAAGGCTATGCATAGGAGAAAAACGGAATTTATTGTTAAACACCACATCATTTCGGGAAACCCAAATCGACCGAAAGGCCGCCCCACCAATGGCCCAGCCCGCCAATTTGACGGATTTCCGGGAGACTGAAAAGCCACAAGAGTGAAATCGTCAAAAGAAAAGGGGGTTGGCCCGAACGAGGACTTGGCTCGACCGATTCCTCCTCACCACAACATTTACACATGGGGTCCCCTGGCCAACCTTTCTTCTTTAATTTCGCTGTAGTATGGATCCCGCCTCTAAATCAGAGCCACACAAAGATTTTAATTTTAAGAGGGATATTAGTTTTCCACAGGTTCCTCATCGTGAGGTTGATCATCCCCGGGTTGAGAATTTCCCAGTAGAGAGATCTAGCAGAAAAAGCCTTCTTTTTGTTAAGCAGCCAGAACCCCACGTCCTCCTCAGGAGTAAGCACCACTCCGACAGCACATCTCTTGAGGGCCTCCCACTCATCAACCTGACCTTGATGGAAGATTCTATTAAAGGATAAAATCAATCCATCCAAACTAATAACCTCCGCAACCGACTCACTCTTTTGTTCGCAACTGTAAAAAATCAGAGGGAAGGCAATTCGGAGTGGAACCCGCAACAACCAAATGTCGTTCCAAGAGGATGCCTTGTTACTGTTCCCTACTTTGAATCCCAACCAGCGTTTGACCACTAGTTAACTGAATGGAGGCCTTTCCAAAACTGTGACCCTCTGGCCATAACAGAGTTGAAAAAGCCACCCTCTCCTAGGTACTTACGACGCAAGATTCGACAGCTCAAATCTTGGTCTCCCCGCTCCAGTTTCATGATCCACTTGGCTAGCAGTGCCACATTAAGCGCTCTAGTTTCAGTAAAGCCTAAGCCCCCAAAGTCCGTCGGGCCACAAAGGTCCTGCCACTTAACCATATGATATTTACTCTACTCGCCATTTCCTTCCCAAAAAAACTTAGCCCTCTGCATATCCATCTTATAGTGAATGACTTCAGGCAAGGTAAAAATCCATGACATACGTAGGGACATTACTCAGGCAAGAATCAATGAGGATCTTCCTGCCACCAGAAGACACCGGTTGCCGACATCCTAATTTTTTCTGAATTTTCTCTGGCAAAAACGCCAAGTCAGAGGCTAGCAGCTTGTGGTTGGAGATAGGCACCCCCAAGTATCCCATCGGAAAGAAACCCAACTCGTAGTTGAACAGATCCTCCACTCTGACCTACTCCTCTCTCTCCACCCCAAAGACAAACACTTCGCTTTTGTGAAAGTTGATTTTCAACCCCGACATGGTTTCATAGCACATCAAGATGAATTTTGGAGTAATCATGGACTGTTCCTCCAACGCTAAAAATAGGATCGTGTCGTCTGCATACTACAAGTGAGTTAAACCTCCCTCCACCAGATGGGGAACCAGGCCATTCAAATGCCCTTTATCCCTGGCTGATAATATCATGGCCCCGAAAGCATCAGCAACAAAGTCGAAGAGCAAAGGGGACAAGGGGTCACCTTGTCGTAGACCTCTAAAGGTACGGAAGAACTCCCCATTTTCTCCATTGAGGTTGACACACACTTTGCCAGATTCAATTGTCTTCATCGCCCAGCTAATCCATTTGTCTGGGAAACCATTAATTTTGAGGACGTGTCTAAGAAAAGGCCATTGCACCTTATTGTAGGCTTTTTCAAAGTCTAATTTGAGGATGATTCCCTTCACATTGGTCCTCCTTATCTCATGCACCACCTCGTGCAGAACCGACACCCCTTCCAGATTGTGCCTCCCCGGAATGATCGCCGTTTGAGCTTCATGAATCACCCTAGAAGCTACCTCAGGAAGCCTGTTGGTTAACACTTTAGTGATAAGTTTAAAGACCGCGTTAAGCAGACAAATAGGTCTGAACTGTTTGATCACATTAGCCCCTTTCACCTTTAAATCAGAACAATCAACCCATAGTTATGCCTATCCACATTCAAATTGCCCGCAGACAACTCACAAAACATTTCCAGGATTACATGTTTGAGTTAAGGCCAAAACTCTTCAAAAAACTAGGCTGAGAAACCATCAGGGCCCGAAGCCGAGCTGTTTTTCAGCTGACCTTTTACTTTTGGACCCGCAAGGAATACAAGTCCCGCCAGTATAGTTATAAACACGATTGCCAGCATGTCATCGTTTTCTAACCTACAGATTTAGGTGCGCTCGTAAGAAAACTGCTCCGCATATGTCTGAAACTGAACATCTAATAAAGCAATGCAGTCCAGGGCAACAAGACGTAACACTTCCATTCCTATTGGTTCAAGAAATGCTTTGAAGAATGAGATCAAGGTCTCAAGCCTGAAAGCCTGCATTGATACATTACATGGGAAAATTAAATCCACCTACCTCCTTCTACATTGTAAAATATATATATTTCCGAACTAATTCTGAAAAGCTATCTATTCCATGCCTCCATGGAAATGGTTCTTTCTGACGGGGCTGCCGCACTATTCTGGGTGGATAAATGGATGGGTGGCATTTGAAAAGCTATGAAGGACCTAACACCGGAACTATTCGCGTTGGTTCCAAAGAGGAGAAGAGAACGTCTGACAGTACAGGATAAAAGAAAACGTCGGACAATACAAGAGGTGCTTCTGGACCGTCGGGTGAATATAAGAAATATCGGGTGCAATGAGACCCCTCGTCCTTTGGCAATATATCCAGGTGTGGAGGCTCTTACAGTGGGTGCAGTTGTGGAGACACCGGATGAGCTGATCTGGCGTTGGACAACAAACAAACAATACTACTCCAAATCCTGCTACAACGCCTTATTTCTGGGTGCTACCAAATCAAGATCCTAGAAGGTGAACTGGAAAACATGGGCACCACCAAGGGTGAAGTTCTTTGTGTGGCTCGCTTCCTCGACCGGTGTTATAGGATCGCAAGATACGCCATACCTCACCATGACCATTGCCCGCTCTGTGACTAAGAGGTGGAAACCATGTCTCATCTCCTCACTGGGCGCTCTTTCTCTAGGACGCTGTGGCACGAGGTCCTCTCCTGGATCCGACCGACTGCGAGACCGCCAGTTGAGGAAGACGACTTCGTAGATTTGTGGTCGTTGGCTCTATAGTCCACCGCCCGCACCCTGCGGAAAGGGACGTCGTCGATGATAATGTTAACGACTTGGTGGATATGGAAGCATCAAAACACGATCATGTTCGACACCTCGAGCCAGTCGGTTTGCGCCTTGATGGAAACAACATCAAAACCGAGGCTCAAAATTGGGTGAGCGTGGGTGCGAGGGCTCTTGGACAATATCTCTCTTAGAGTAGGTCCCTGGGTTGAGTTGTACGGTGTGGGGTGGCCTCATCTTTAGGCTTGTACGTGTGAACTCTCTTTGTATCAATGTAATGAAACGCAAAACTTTTGTGTTTTCGCGAAGGAGCTCCAACGGTGTGCAGGATGGACATGTTGAAGGGCCGTAGTAAATAACATAGAATTATAAAAAGGGACACTCTCTCTGTGTTTTCCTCCTAAAAAATGCGAACATTAACTTATGGCCTTCAGCCCAACAAAAGAAATTAGCAACGAAAGTTTGCTTACGAGAATTTTAACCACCGCCACATCTAAAGAATTATGTAGTTGCGAGCCATCATAAATTTTAACAACCTCCACTGCTAAAAGCCATATTAGCATCTCCGTGACAAGTTCTTGTAAAGTACCCTTGTTCACGGCACGAACAAGATGTCTGATTTTTAGAAACTGCAGCATGACCATATTTTTACACAAGAACTTCTTATAATAAAATAAATCAGGCAAAAATGAGATTAAGAGCAAGTTAGTGTACCTTATTGACAGTATATAAAGTACACTTTCGGTGCACAGAAAAGGACTCAGCCATGTATGAACTTATTAATGTCTTGCGAACCTAAAATAATATTCATATTAGAGGCCACAAAGCGCTACAGAAATAATCCCGGTCCAAGTATGTCAGATTACCATGAAAGTCAAGCGTGAAGCCAATCTGTCAGCGTCTTGGGTGATATATTTAGGCATAGTATCATCTACCCACGTATTTATCTCACGGCATATAGCTTTCAATATTGCTTCCACAGACTATACAACCGAACGGTACATGTGACATGTCAGCTGAATGTTATACTTAAAATAAGAAGATGTATTTGCAAATATATAAAAGTAATTATGGTCTTACAGCTAGACTACGTAAATTCAATAAATAAGAAGTATAATCCATGCGATCAAAAGAGTGAAGCAAAAAGGATGGAGACGCCAAGCCTAGCGAACAATATCATGACCTGCTTAGGCGAACCTTCTACCATTCATGGTATCAAGTGTTTCACGCCATTCTGCACGTAAAGATATCCTCTTTGTTCCTGTCCATAAGAACTGCATTGAGAATTGAAATAGAATGTAACTATTAACTAATAAAAAAAATCCAGGATATAATGGTTAAATGAAACATGAAAGCTGGACTTTCTGGATTAACAAAACAGAGCCTCTGCCAGTAAGAGAAGAATACTGTGAAACCTATAAGCTATAGATGCAATACTGGTCACCGAATTCTTATTCTGCCATGCTAGTCCATATTGACAAAAAGAAATGGGATAATTAACAGGGTGCCCTCAGTTGGCACCACGACCTCAGTTTTACCCCTAGCGCCGAATCGACCTCAGTTTTGCCCCTAATTTGTGCCAAGGACTCCTTTCGCTGCTCCCACCGTTATTTTCTGCCCCCGTTAGGTTGCTGACCTGTGGGACCCATCATAGAACCGTTGGCGCGGCATATGGGCCCCAGTTGTTGCGCGTTGGCGCGGCTTGTGTGCCCCAACTGTTGACGGCTGGCGCTGCATGTGGGCCCCAGCTGTTGACGAGGCCCAATGTCAACATGCAGACTACACATTATCCATTTATATTTATTAATCCCTACATGCAGACTACATATTATCCATTTATTAAACCATCAAATTATTCGTATTAATAATATAAAATATAAACTGTGATCAACTGAAATTTGTAGATTATCTTAGAAAACATAATGCATCACATCTCTTATATATAAATTTTGTTTACAATGTGCATATTTTAAAGCGATAATTAGAAATATTTTTTAAAAAAAGCGATAATTAGAAAGGATAAAACTTCTAAACAGTGGGTACATATTTGGACAAATATAAGGACATAACTTTATATATAATTAAACATACTTATAATTCGATAAATGGCCCCACTTTACATATAATCAGTGGGGCCCTAGGGACATTACATCTAATAAAAAAAAACTAACTGCTCCCGCTCTGCATGCGGGAGCCCTAACTGCTCCCGCGCTGCATGCGGGAGCCCTTGCCGCCCTCCGGCGCCCGGGAGGTCTTGCCGCCCTCCGGCGCCCTACTTCCATTCCGCCGCCCTGTACTCCATCTCCTTGTTGACGCGGACGCGGCGGTTCTCCGCCCGCATCCTCTCCTCCTCTCGCTCACGGACCCGCTTGATGCTGGCCCGCATTGCCTTCACGTCCTCCTTCGCCTGCTTCTTCTCCTCGGCCTTCAACTCCTTCTTCTCCAGCCGCTCCAGTTCCTTGAGGCGGCGGATTGTCTTGGGGGAGAGGTCGCTGTGGGCGGTGAGGGAGGGCTTGGGGTTGTGGACGAAGGGCGGCGATGGCGATCTCTCCCGTTTGGGAGATTCGACTTCCTCCGACGTATAATCGGCCTCGTACCAAGGCCGATCTTTTGGGCGGTTGTCCTCGTCGGAGACCGACTCGGGGCTAGATGGTAGAGAGTAGGAAGACATGTTAGGGCTTGAAGCTTGGGAGAGAAGGGCAAAGGGATGGAGAGGGATGAGAAGATGGAGGACGAGTGAAACGGTCTATTTAAAGGCACGATTAAACGTGAATTAATTGGGGTAGATGAAGCAAATAGTGTGAAAACATTGGGTGCAGTGTAGAAGAGTCGATGCATGGTCAAAGCGGTGTAGAAAAGGCGTAGGCGTAGGCCTAGGACAGCTAATGATACGGAGTACGAGCGCGTGTGCATTAGGCAGTCAAGTGATTCGACGTTGCATGCGTGTATTAAAGAGGTGAAGAGAAGAAAGTCCAAAGTCTCACGCCAAATCCTGCCTCGCTGCATATGCATTGATGCGTATCTTCTGAAAACTAGGCGTGGAGGGCTGCGTCGCTGCAAATGCGACGCGACTCGTGTTTCGGAAACCAGGCGTGGAAGGCTGCTGCAAATGCGACGCGACGTTAACTATTTTCTTCTTCTGCCACGTTGTTTACTCTGAAAAAACGAGGCGTGCATGCACCGGGTTGGTGAACGGGGCCCCACTAGACAGTGTCCGTTGTTACATGTCGTTACATTGAGACAAAACACCCAGTCCATGCACCGCTTCATTTTCGATCGTTTGATCGTAAGGAACGGTGCAGATCGAGTCCATGCATGCAAACTACGGCGGCAACGGCCTGCAGACGCTGAGAAGAGCGATTCTCTGTGCGGGAACGCGATCCTCTGACTTTAGGTCCCTGACAAATGGAGCCCATCACACACCGGACCCACGTGTCATGGGAGAAAGTCAGAGAACGTAAGGTGGGCAAAGTAAAAGGATCAGGTTCCCTCTGTTTTTAAGGCATGTACAATAGTGTAGACGGGTGCTGTCTGCACTACTCGGCCATGTCATTTCTAGACATTTTTAGAGATATTTGCTTGGTTGTGCTAGGATAGCCCATAGGAACACAGAACAAAAAGTTAGAACCCACCTCTTCCGAAGATTCACGATGTTTGGTCCGATACAGGAGTTTCACCCTAAGCGCTCACGAGAGAGAAGTGGATGCCGGTGAACCGGGTCACACACTGGAGAGAAATCTTTGACATCCAAAGCACACAAACACACCTATACTAACATGGTATGGCACCCCCTAGCTTATGTTGGGATCCAGACACTCCGTAGCCCCCCTCCCGGTGAAACCCTAGCCCCGCTGGAGAAATACCTGACTTATACGGAAACACGCGGTAACTGCGTCGAAAGGGGGTAGCAATGTGGAACTATTTTCTTGGTTGTGCTAGGATAGCCCATAGGCACACTAAACAAAAAGGTAGAACCCACCTCTTCGGAAGATTCAGGATGTTTGGTCCGATACAGGAGTTTCACCCTATAAGCGCTCACGAGAGAGAAATGGATGCCGGTGAAGCGGGTCACACCCCGGAGAGAAATCTTTGACATCCAAAGCACACAACACACCTATACTAACATGGTATGGCACCCCCTAGATTTTGTTGTGATTCAGAGACTCCGTAGCCCCCCTCCCGGTGAAACCCTAGCCCCGCTGGAGAAATACCTGACTTATACGGAAACACGCGGTAACTGCGTCGAAAGGGGGTAGCAATGTGGACTATTTGCTTGGTTGTGCTAGGATAGCCCATAGGAACACAAAACAAAGAGGTAGAACCCACCTCTTCGGAAGATGCAGGATGTTGGTCAGATACAGGAGTTTCACCCTGTAAGCTCTCACGAGAGAGAAGTGGATGCCGGTGAAGCGGGTCACACCCCGGAGAGCAATATTTGACATCCAAAGCACACAAAACACCTATACTATCATGGTATGGAACCCCCTAGCTTGTGTTGGGATCCAGACGCTCCGTAGCCCCCCTCCTGGTGAAACCCTAGCCCCGCTGGAGAAATACCGGACTTATACGGAAACAAGCGGTAACTGCGTCGAAAGGCGGTAGCAATGTGGAACTATTTGCTTGCTTGTGCTAGGATAGCCCATAGGAACACAAAACAAAGAGGTAGAACCCACCTCTTCGGAAGATTCAGGATGTTTGGTCCGATACAAGAGTTTCACCCTGTAAGCTCTCACGAGAGAGAACTGGATGCCGGTGAAGCGGGTCACACCCCGGAGAGCAATCTTTGACATCCAAAGCACACAACACACCTATACTATCATGGTATGGAACCCCTTAGCTTGTGTTGGGATCCAGACGCTCCGTAGCCCCCCTCCCGGTGAAACCCTAGCCCCGCTGGAGAAATACCGGACTTATACGGAAACACGCGGTAACTGCATCGAAAGAGGGTAGCAATGTGGAACTATTTGCTTGCTTGTGCTAGGATAGCCCATAGGAACACAAAACAAAAAGGTAGAACCCACCTCTTCGGAAGATTCAGGATGTTTCCACCTCATATTCTTTGAAATCTCTACTCCTGTATTCGAGGAATCTCATTTTAGTGATGGATTTCGTTCTAATGTTTATAAATCCTATTTATATTTTTCCAAGACTTGTATTAGACCTATATAATGCAATTCCGAAGACTGAAAATTTATTGGATGAATATTCGTATTATTTATTTTCTTTTGAATAATAATGGTTTTAATCGTAAATCGTAAATAAAACAAGTTTAAAACTTCAAAATGAAAAAAATAACTTTGGATCTTTCTTAGTCACACTAAAATGAAGCTTTGGTGAGATTTTGACCTTATTTGAGTTCCAAAGGTTTGAAACTCATCTCATTATCTTGAACTCTCTACTAGACTGTTCAAGATATCACATATTACACAAGACTTTTTCGTTCCATTCTTTATAAGACAGGTTTATATTTTTTTTCTCGTTACTATATGACATAACACTACTATGTGCGTCGGCAATATATTTTTTCGATTTTTTTTGAATTATGTATGCTCATTTCAAGCTTGGCCAACCCTCTGTTTGACCACCCGAAAAGCTTCTAGAAGGAAACACAGAGATTCGACCTGGGTTGTTGGATCGACGCCTTCTAGAAGGAATCGTGCATCGGACGGATGCGCTCGCAGCCACAGCGATCCGCGAGACGCTCGTTCTGCGCTCTGATTGGTTGGTATGTTGGCCACAGGGATCGATGGTTCTACATATGATTTCTTTGCTGTTAAGTATTAAACCATGTTATTTAAATAAAAAAATATAATGAAACTTCAGATTTACTACAGCGATGATTTTTATCAGTTTTACATATGATTTTTCTATTAAACCATGTTATTTAAATAATTCAAAACAAATCAAAATGACATGAATCCAACGCACAACGTTGTTATATGTGATATAGTTTCTCCTTAAATTTCTATGGATAATTTTGGCAAGGTCAAATTTTTCATGAAATTATAAACGGGGGTGTTTACCCTAGCTTCGGACTTAATTTGAAGCACATTTCTCACGAGAATTGAGCGATGGTTGCAAATGAGCATAAATAATTCAAAAAAATTCAAAATGACATAAATCCAACGCACAATGTTATTATATGTGATATAGTTGCTCCTCAAATTTGTTTGGATAATTTTGACAAGGTCTATTTTTTCATGAAATTATAAACGGGGGTATTTACCCTAGCTTCGGACCTCATTTGAAGCACATTTCTCACGAGAATTGAGCGATGGTTGCAAATGAGCATAAATAATTCAAAAAAATTCAAAATGACATGAATCCAACGCACAATGTTGTTATATGTGATATAGTTGCTCCTCAAATTTGTTTGGTTAATTTTGGCAAGGTCGAATTTTTCATGAAATTATAAACGGGGTTAATTACCCTAGCCTCGGACCTCATTTGAAGCACATTTCTCACGAGAATTGAGCGATGGTTGCAAATGAGCATAAATAATTCAAAATAATTCAAAATGACATGAATCCAACACAAAATGTTGTTATATGTGATATAGTTGCTCCTCAAATTTGTTTGGTTAATTTTGGCAAGGTCAAATTTTTCATGAAATTATAAACGGGGGTATTTACCCTAGCTTCGGACCTCATTTGAAGCACATTTCTCACGAGAATTGAGCGATGGTTTCAAATGAGCATAAATAATTCATAAAAATATCAAAATGACATGAATCCAACGCACAATGCTGTTATATGTGATATAGTTGCTCCTCAAATTGAATTGGATCGGATAATTTTTACAAGATCGATTTTTTCATGAAATTCCAAACGGGTGTATTTACCCTAGCTTCAGACCTCATTTGAAGCACATTTCTCATGAGAATAGAGGGATGGTTTCAAATGAGCATAAATTATAAAAAAAATCAAAATGACATTAATCCAACACACAATGTTGTTATATGTGATATAGTTGCTCCTCAAATTTATTTGGATAATTTTGGCAAGGTCGAATCTTTCATGAAATTTGAAACGGGGGTGTGTACTCTAGCTTCAGACCTCATTTGAAGCACATTTGCCCAAAATTTTGGAATGACTTAGTTCAACATCATACAACATTATTCTAACATTCTTTTCGCTTTTAATCTACATTCTGGCTCGAGATTTTTTCCAGAAATACTCAAAATTAATTAAAAAACGCGAACTCGTTGAAATAGGCTCAAATTCATAGATTCGACGATAGTTTTACAGAAAGCTAGACGCCATAATTTAACTAAAAAGAAACTACGGTTGGCCGAGGCTCGCCGCGATCACCCGGCCTGGTCGTCGCCCTCCTCCTAGACATCGTCCTCTACTCCTCTTCCTCGTCGTTCTCATCGCTGTCGTCGTAGGACAGCATGTTGGAGGGCCCCGCCTCGTGGTCGTTCTTGGCTAAGGGCGATGGGTTCGCCAGCGTAGCGATCGCATGCCGCTCCGCTCTGCCTCGGATCCGCAGCCGTTGCAGCTGCGCCTGCTCGGAGGGATGGCGGCGGTCCCGCCTCTCGCTCTGCAGGGCAGCCTTGCGTCGGTCGCTCTCGTACAGCGCGACGACCGCCTACTGCTGATCCGACGCCGCGGTTGCGGCGAGCTGCCGGTAGACCTGGCGCTCCGCCTGCTCCCTCTGGTGGGTCTCCAGGGATGCACGAACAGCGGCAGCCTCGGCCGCTGCCGCCGCCTCCTTGAGCCAGGAGCGGACCGTGTGTAACGCCTCCTCGTTCCGCCATGTTTCGAACGAGTAGACGGCGGCGTGCTGCTCGGGCCAGATAGGCTGCCTCCTCCTGAGCCTCCTCCAGCGCCGCGCCTCCTGCGGCGGCTCCTGCTCGGGCGCAGCCTCCTCCTGCGGCGGCTCCTGCTCGGACGCCGCCTCCTCCTGCGGCTGCTGCTCGTTCTCCTCGTAGAAGAACTCGTTGTCGCTATCGGCGTCAGTGTGGCCCCGCATCGCGGCCGCGGGGTGGCAGTACAACGGCGAGTGGCGGTTTGCACGGAGCCGGCGAGGCATCGTCTCGGGGTGTCTAGGTGGAAATGCAGCGATGAGAGCGAGTGCGGTGAGGGCGAGATTAACGGCTAGAATGGGGAGAGCGGCGAGCGGCGAGGGGCCTTTTGTAGCGCGTGACGTTACTCCGGCAGTCTTTGACCGACGCGGGGCCCGCGGTTTTCCCACGCGTCGCTGAACCCAGCGGGAAGCTTGGGTGTGGACTATTCAAACTGCGCGGTCCCACCTGTAAGCTCCGGACGGTTTCAAAGAACTTGGCAGTCCCACCCGGACCCACTTCGCGAAACGGAGTCTGACTCCTCGGACCCACTTCGCGGAACGGATTCGACTCCAAACTTACCGTTCCAGTCTCTCCATAGTAGTTGCGCACGGACTAGAGGCAAAACTGAGGTCGATTCGGCGCTAGGGGTAAAACTGAGTAGAAGTGGTCCGCTGTCGGCAATTCGATAAATGACCCAAAAGAAATTGAAATATTTGTGAAAATCTGGACATAACAATTATCCGAGAAAAAAAAATGAATGTTGTGTACGTTGATTCAGACACACGTTTCGTTGGGCTCAACCATGTGCGTTTGACAGCTCATTAAATTGTGTCGTCTTGTCTTCGGCATCTACCTGCATTCTGTTGAATGGGACGCCCGTTGACCGCATCTTCAACAGGCGTGGACTTAGGCAAGGGGACCCGCTCTCGCCACAACTCTTCATCCTTGTCATGGGTGTTTCACTACCTTGTGGAGTTGGCCGCTAGGACTGGCTTCCTCTCCCCCTTGGCTGGCAACGGGCTGCGGAACAGGACGTCCATCTACGCCGATGACGTGGTCTGCTTCATCCGCCCCTCGGAAATGGACCTTCAATCCCTTGCTTCCGCCATCGAGGATTTTGGATGGGCCTCGGGGCTGAGGGCAAACCTAGACAAATGCTCGGCGCACCTTATTAGGTGTGAGCCTGAGGTGGAGGGCCTGATTGCCCAAGTGCTTGGCTGCCCGGTCCGTCCCTTCCCTTTCCGTTACCTGGGGTAGCCCCTCTCTCTTCGGAAGCCGTCAGCGGCCCAGCTTCTTTACCTGGTGGATAGTGTGGCGAATAAGCTTCCGGGATGGAGTGCCAATCTGATCAACAGGGGAGGCCGGTTGGAGTTGGTCAAAACGACGCTCGCATCCATACCCATCTTTGCGATGATGTCTCTTGGCGTTCCGGTGAAGGCGGGGTCTTCCGAGGCCTGCTGCTTGCCCTTTCTGTGACCAGCACGCGAAAGATATTGATCACCTCCTATTGGGGTGCGTGTTGTCGCGGGAAGTGTGGACGGTTATCCTCAGACATTGGAACCGTGAGGGCTAGATTCCCAACCCTGATGATCGATTGGTGGATTGGCTTCCGGTCAAATCAGGGCAGGGGGTTGGGCGTGAGGCCTGGACGGCAATTGGGCTCATTCTTTGGTGCATGTGGAACCACCGAAACGATATCGTCTTTGATAGCCATCGGCCAGATGCGGAGGCCGTGATTCTGAAAATCGTGGAGGAGGCCAGCCGGTGGAGGGCGACGAGACTGTTCAGGACTGACTTAGCACATGTGGAGCGGTGGAGGTTTCGCGAGTAGTCCTTTGTATGAGTCGTGGGGGTGCGTTCTCGACGTCTGTGTCGACCGCGTTGTAAACTTTGGCCTCTTGGCCCTTCTTCTATGAAACCGATACGTCTATCTATGACATATCCTTGAAAAAAAAAACAGCTCATTAAATCACTGACAGCCATAAAACTGCACCATAAGCCATTTGTCGCAGCCCAAACGAAACTTTCCGTCAGTGTGCGATTTGGAGGTCGACATAAATTAGCGGATCGGTACTTGATTGGATAGGTGCCAAGTCGACATCGTGGTGTGTCAGGTTAGTGTTTTATACTCCATATAGCTACAGAACCTAACGAACCTGCCAGGTAAGAGAGGATATGTTGGAATCGCACGACTAGCTAGGGTCAGGTCAGATTCATACACCGGAATTCCACGAGCCCGGACGAAGGTGAAAGCTGTTTTCGGCAAGTGTCATGTATGAATATACCCCTTTTCAACATGATCACTGCGATTGGTGGATGGCCTCGCATACGGACGAATTGCTTGGCCGAACAAGTTCAACAGGTCTCGTCAATGATAATAGCATAATGGTAGAGTGATTGAGACTTGTAGAAAATAGTGCGTTGGGTTGTTGTAGTACAACTTGGTGGACTCATCTCCATTATTTGAGACCAGAGAGCAGCAGCCAGCAGCAGCAACAGGCTATAAATTAAGGCCAACGTTGAGAAGGTGAATCTCAAAGACTCCAAATCTGTACACACACATACATGCGTGATCTTGTTCCTGCCGGAAAATTAAGGAGAAATCTGCGAAGAAGAAATCGCCAGGTAAGAAATCTCGCAGCACAATTCCTTCCATGACTGATTATCTGCTAACATGTTGCACGATTAGTTACCGATATTTTAAATCTTTTCCCTTCTTCTTATGATGCATATATAATAGAGAGAATACTGAAGCTACTTAGCCATGAAGGCTACTACAATCGGCCAATTACTTCTCTTGGTGCTCCTGGCTTGCACTGCGCCTCGTGTGGTCTCCTCCTCCCCGTTACTTGGGAACGAGACAGATCGGCTAGCGTTGCTTAGCTTCAAGGATGGAATCGTTCTGGATCCACAACAAGTTCTCATGTCCTGGAACGATAGCACCCACTTCTGCAACTGGGAAGGTGTTTCCTGTAGGGTGTCATCACGTCGTGTCACTTCCCTAGACCTTAGAAATCGAGGTTTAGTAGGACAAATCTCTGCTTCACTTGGGAACTTAACATTTCTACGGTCTCTACACCTCACGGACAATACACTCTCAGGAGAAATCCCGCCATCCCTCGGTCACTTGCGTCGCATAGAAACCGTCCTCCTGAGTAATAACACGCTCCAGGGAAGGATACCAAGTTTTGCCAACTCCTCAAAGCTTATTGTATTGGATGTTTCAAGTAACAATCTAGTTGGCCAATTTCCTATGGATCTGCCTCCTCGTCTTGAGCTCCTAGGGATTTACATTAACAACCTTACTGGAACCATCCCACCTTCCCTTGCCAATTTCACAATGCTAAAAAGTCTTTTATTTGCGACCAACCACATAAAGGGAAATATCCCGGGCGAGTTTGCAGGTTTGTCCAGCTTGCAGTACCTATACGCGGGTGACAATCAGCTGACAGGCTTGTTTCCGCAAGACATCATGAATCTTTCTACCCTTCTCGGACTTTCCCTTGCTTATAATGGTATAGGTGGAGAGGTACCACCAAATCTTTGTACAAAGCTACCCAATCTCCAAACGATTGAATTAGCTCGCAACTTCTTTGAGGGCCACATTCCCATTTCATTCGCTAATACATCCAGACTAAACGAAATCGATCTGTCAGATAACGGCTTCATTGGATTGGTGCCCCTGATTGGCAAACTTACCAAACTCTCATTTTTTAATCTTGAAAGTAATCAACTCCAAGCGCATAGCAGGAAAGAATGGGAGTTTTTGGACAGCTTACGAAACTGCACAGATCTACTAGTGTTCTCGATGAGTTGGAATCTTCTATCAGGGAAAGTGCCAAGTTCATTAGGTAACCTTTCCAATCAACTCCAACATTTATACTTGGCACACAATCAACTATCAGGAGATTTTCCTTCCGGCATAGTAAATCTTCGCAACCTGAATATTTTGTCACTGGGCTGGAATCAGTTTACAGGTGTGGTTCCAGAGTGGATTGGAACTCTCCAAACTTTGCAAGCAATATATTTTGGCAGTAACTTGTTTACAGGGTTCATTCCTCCATCCTTGTCAAATTTGTCTCAATTGGGATGGATAGATCTATACTCGAACAAGTTCATTGGCCATATACCACCAAGCTTTGGAAAGTTACCAATGCTTGAGCATTTGGATATTTCGAGTAACAATCTTCGTGGTAGGGTTCCAACGGAGATATTTAGAATCCCAACAATGTTTGAATTTAATCTATCTTTTAACAACCTCGTTGGACAACTTCCTACTGACATTGGCAATGCCAAACAACTCATACTTTTGGTACTTTCATCAAACAAGTTGTCTGGAGATATTCCAAACACTCTGGGGGACTGTGAAAGCTTAGAAAATATTGAGTTAGACTTGAATAGTTTTAGTGGAAGCATTCCCACTTCACTAGGCAAGATAACCAGCCTCAAGTTTCTGAATTTGTCTACCAACAACTTAACTGGGTCAATACCAACAATTCTTGGCAACCTACAATTTCTTGAGATAATAGATTTGTCGTTCAACCATCTGCATGGTGAGGTTCCAACAGAAGGGATATTCAAGAATGCAACTGCCGTCAGGATCGATGGAAACCAGGGGCTTTGTGGCGGGGCATCACAGTTACAAATGATGGAATGCTCTATTATGCCGTTGAATTCCACTAGGAACAAGAAATACTTAGTGCTCAAAGTAGTTATCCCAATGTCTAGTATGTTGTTTCTTGTTATGGTCATATATCTGTTATTTCTATGGAGAGGGAAACACAAGAGCAAATCTTTTTCGCTACCATCTTACGCGAGAGAATTTCCCAAAGTTTCTTTCAACGATCTAGCCAGAGCAACACAAGGATTTTCAACGTCCAACTTAATTGGCACAGGGGGATACAGTTCAGTATATCAAGGAAAACTAGTTGAAGTTGAAAATGAGGTCGCTGTGAAAGTCTTCCACTTAGAGACAAGAGGAGCACAAAAGAGTTTCATTTTAGAATGTAACGCATTGAGAAATGTGCGACACCGTAACTTGGTACCTATCTTAACTGTCTGCTCAAGCATTGATTCTAATGGTAATGATTTCAAGGCCCTAGTGTATGAGTTCATGCCACAAGGAGACTTGCATAAATTGTTGTACTCAACTCGAGACTTTGAGGGATCTTCAAATTTGAACATTCTTACAATGGCTCAGAGGATGAGCATTGTGCTGGATGTAGCAGATGCAATGGAATACCTACACCATAACAACCAAGGAACAATGGTTCATTGTGATCTGAAGCCTAGAAACATTCTTTTGGATAGCAGTATGATGGCTCATGTTGGAGACTTTGGTCTGGCAAAGTTCAAAACCGATCCCACGACACTATCTCTTGGTGATCCAAACTCTTCTTCAGTTTCACAAATTGGGACGATCGGATACGCCGCTCCAGGTAATTAATGGACCATTTTATGTCTTGGGTGTCTACTTGTCTCTGCATTTTCATGATAACTAGTGAATATATAATTAAGTTCTCATTTATTTATTCTATCTATAGAATACGCGCGGGGTTGTCAAGCTTCAACTGCCGGAGATGTGTATAGTTTTGGTGTGGTTCTCCTTGAAATATTCATTCGAAGAAGGCCAACCGATGACATGTTTAAGGATGGAGTGTGCATTGTGAAATTTACAGAGATGAAATTTCCTGATAGAGTATTGGATATTGTTGATCCCCAACTCTTAAAAGAGTTGGAACTTTGCCAAAAATCTCCAATTGACCTGAAGGAAAATTTTGTACGCTCGCTGCTGTCTATGCTAAACATTGGAATTTGTTGCACTAGGCTAAATCCAGGTGAACGTATCAACATGCATGAGGTGGCTTCCAAGTTACGTGGAATTACAGAAGCATATTTTCGAAGAAACTAAATTGGTAATGGTATTGCTTTAGTAGCATTATCTACATGCGTAAGTAAGTTTCTTGTATAATTCTGTTTTGTAGAATTTATGTAACAACCTGGATTTACATAATTAAACACTCTCTCTGTTACTGAACCAGCCCAAGATCAAGCCAATGTCAAAAGTCCATGGGTCCCAGATAGGCCCTTGAAGCCTAATGGTGTCCTAGTTAGCATAAGGGGCACCGTAATGACTTGGAGCCTATAGGCGGGAGCCAGAATGATCATTTTGGAGTATAAGCAATGAAAATATTACCACGGTCTCTACAAGACCTCTCTTGCAATCGAATCAAATCAGATCTACTTTATTTTGTTAGGTTTTAGCGTTATGTCATTCAAGCACGTCGCCTGCAACCCTAGTTGCCACCATCTATACAACATGGAATGGGGGTCTGCCGAGTGGAATCCCATTAATGCCCATTCTTATGGCACATCGTTCACCACATCCACCATAGGCAAGATCGTGCATCCGTTCAAATTTCCATTAGCATCGACATACAATCAAGTCAGTACAAACATGAAGTATTGTTTTTATCGTACGATGTTGTTTTTCGAGGCCTGAAGCTTTGCATAAAAAATTTCTCCTGTGTGCTACCATCTAGTTCTATTGAGCGTGATTATTCCTGTAGAGGATTGGAGAAGGTTGCACGGGGCTATCTCTTCTTATATATGGGTGATCACGTAAGGATTACATCAAGTATAGGTAAGTAACATCCTTGATCTACAAGGAATCAAATCAACTATGTATGTATCCTGATCTATGTTAACACCCCCCCCCATCCGCAGTCGAAGCGTTGGCACTGACGCAAATACTGTACCAGAACTTTTCAAAAGTCGATGTCGATAATCCCTTCGTCATGGTGTTCGCAAATCGTTGGGAGGTAGGAACCCGAAGAAGTCGAACATGATCAAAAGAAACCTGCTCGCGAACGAAGTGAATATCAAGCGCAATATGCTTGGTGCGAAGATGATGAACGGGGTTGGCGGAGAGGTAGACATCAGACACATTATCACAAAGCACCATGGTGCACTGGTAGAAAAAAGGCCTTCCATACGCCCCCATCAGTCCCCAAACGTTGCGCACCGTGACTAATGAGTCTTTAGTCCCGCGTCGGGAGGAGACCCGCGACAGAAGGTCATGCGTCGCGGGTTGGGAAGCGCGTTGAGGCGCGTGGAGGGCATTAATTCCGGTTGGCGTGGCCGCCCGGGACTAATGGTCCTTTAGTCCCGGTTGGCGTGGTTACCCGGGACTAAAGATCAAACTGCTCGCCTACCCGCGGCGGTTTTTATTTCGCGAGCGAGTCAGAAGGGCGCCATTGCTACAGTGCGCGTCCGAGTCTCTGTTTCTTGCTCTCTTCTCTTCTCTTCCCTCTCTTCGATCTTCCTCCACCAAGCACACCATGGCTGAAGTTTGGTAGAGATACACGGGTCCCACACCATGCGGCAAGCGTCTCGACGTGTGCTACACCAACATTTGCGAGAGTATCCCCGGTGCTCTTGAGCATTTGACCAATCTTTATTTCTCCTCTCCCAATGAACACCGGTTCTTCGGGCTTGATCTGGAGTATACGGCGGATCAACGGGATGTTGCCGTCATCCAGATTGCGTTCAAGGAGGCCGTTTTGGTCTTCCAATGGTCAAGGTAACGCACATCTTCGATTTGTTTGTTGCATTTGAAGAATACATGTGTTGCAACATTTCTAACACGTATCAAATTTTTGTTGTTGCAGTAGTTCAAAGAATTCTCCGGCACTTGTTTATTTTCTTGTCAACAAGGGGTATGACTTTTGCAGCGTCGACATCACGCAAGACCGTCCGAAGTTGATGCGCTTGGGTATTGTGATACCTGAAGATCACTACATTGATCTTCAGGATCTTATCCAGTTGAACGGGCCAAAGACCGGGTTGGCTCGCATGGCAACTGCCTTAATCCACGAGGGCTACGAAACCATGAAGTCTGGTTTCCCCTCGAGGAATCACTTGTATTGGGAGAAGACCCCACTGGACTTGACGAACGTCAAGTATGCAGCCATAGATGCGTACGTCTCCTACGAGTTGTTCCGCATCTACTCGACGGAGCCATAGATGTATGCGTTCGATATATATGCATGTAATGGGTATCTTAGTATGTAATGTATATCTTAGTATTGTGAGACTTATGTTTGTGTTATGTGTGATCGTAAGACTCTATGTTATGAATGTGATATGATTGTGTTCTATTCATGATTGTGATGTCTCTACTCGTATTTTACTTGTGATTTAATTATCACTTGTCTTTTGTTGTTCATAAAACTATTTTTGTTTCCTAGTTTTAAATGACTTGGAAAAATTTGCAAAGTGTTGCAAAGTGTAATGGATATTATTTCTATATTAATTCCTAGCTATACTATTTCTATATTATGTCAAACACACGTTTCAAAACAAGCAAAAACAAAAACACATCAAGAAAACAAACAAAAACACATAAAGAAAACAAAAAAGACAAACTACTGTTTCTATATATCTGTTCACCAAAAATTAATCTAAGTCAGGAAAACATATATCTAGTCAAATACCAAACTCATCCAGTATTAAAATGAATTAGTATTATTTTTCTTAATTTTTTGATATATTATTTGTATTTATAAGATTTTAAAATGAATTAGTATTATTGTCCTTAATTTTTTGATATATTATTTGTATTTTTAAGATTTTAAAATGAATTAGTATTATTGTTCTTAATTTTTTGATATATTATTTGTATTTTTTAAGATTTAAAAATGAATTAGTATTATTTTTCTTAATTTTTTGATATATTATTTGTATTTTTAAGATTTTAAAATGAATTAGTATTATTTTTCTTAATTTTTTGATATATTATTTGTATTTTTAAGATTTTAAAATGAATTAGTATTATTGTTCTTAATTTTTTGATATATTATTTGTATTTTTAAGATTTTAAAATGAATTAGTATTATTTTTCTTAATTTTTTATATATTATTTGTATTTTTAAGATTTTAAAATGAATTAGTATTATTGTTCTTAATTTTTTGATATATTATTTGTATTTTTTAAGATTTAAAATTGAATTAGTTTTATTTTCTGAATATTTTGATATATTATTTGTATTTTTAAGATTTTAAAATGAATTAGTATTATTGTTCTTAATTTTTTGATATATTATTTGTATTTTTTAAGATTTAAAATTGAATTAGTTTTATTTTCTGAATATTTTGATATATTATTTGTATTTTTAGGATTTTAAAATGAATTAGTATTATTGTTCTTAATTTTTTGATATATTATTTGTATTTTTTAAGATTTAAAAATGAATTAGTTTTATTTTCTGAATATTTTGATATATTAATAGTATTTTTAGAAATAATACAAATTAAAAAGTTAATGTTTATTTATTTATTCAAAATTATTAATTACATCATTACTTTTGTTTTCTAAAAGATTTATTTGAAATTCAAACAATAAAGAAATGTGGCATCGACCAACATGTTAATAAGATTGATATGATACTATTATCACATACATGCGTGCAAAACACTTGGATGCGGGACGGTATGGAACTCGGAAGTTAAGCGTGCTAGTGCAAGAGTAGTGGGAGGATGGGTGACCGAGCGGGAAGTTTGACCATGAGTAAGTAATTTGACTAGAGATAATTGTAGTTAGACGCTAAGCAAATAATACAAATTCTAAAAAAAAGGGAGTGCAAAAAGGGAGTGAAAAAAAGGGAGAGAAAAATTGGTGTGAAAAATAATTAGAAACCCAAATAAATTAAGGAAATAACGAAATAAAGTCTAGTCCCGGTTCTGGTGGCCAACCGGGACTAAAGGTCCTCCGCCCCCCGGCTCCGCCACCCGCCCACGTGGCCGGGCCTTTAGTCCCGGTTCGTAATCGGCGCGACTATAGGGGGGGGGTCTTTAGTCGCGCATAGCTAGTCCCGGTTCCTCGGTCGGGACTACTGGCCCTTATCAACCGGGACTATAGGCCTATTTTCTACCAGTGGTGGCCTTGTGGATATTACACGATAGCCCAGAAGGAGCTGACAAAGCCAGGTGCACTCATTACCCGCATCAGCCACGGCGTGATCCTCAGCCTCACCACTGGACCTATTGACCGTTAACTGCTGTTTGGACGAGCACGAGAAGACAAATGATACAATGTAGACACATTATCACGAGTTCGAGCATAAGGTGTCAAGGAAGTCGGCCCATTCTACATCCGAGTATGCCATGATGTCCATGGTAGGTGATGCATAAAGCGATAGTCCGAGCTCCATAGTGTCGCAGATGTCATGGAGAATCCATTTCATCGAGCTCCAGTGAATTTCACGAGGCGCGTGCATATGGAGACACACTTGTTGCGCACTGTACTGCAACTCCGAGCGAGTAAGTGTCCGTTACTGTAGAGCACCTACAATGGAGCGATAGTGGGACTTGTCCGGTGCCATTGAGCCATCGGTAGTGGAGAGTTTGACCTTCATATCGACGGGGCTGCCAGTAGTTTGCAATTAATCATCCAAGCGCGCTTAAGTAAATCGTGAGCGTACTTCCTCTAATGGAGGAAGAACCCGTCAGCTCGGCGTACCACCTCGATGTCGAGGAAGTAATGGAGCGCCCCGAAGTCCTTGATGGCAAACTCAGCGTCAAGACGATCAGTGAGCCGTCGGAGAAAGTTAGTGGTGCACGCTGTCACGATCATGTCATCAACATAGAGTGGCAGGTAGGCAGCATAATTTCCTTGTTGATAGACGAACACCTAGTCATTGGAGCGGGTCGAGCAGAAGACAATATGATTAAAATTGTTCCATTCGTATTATTTTTCTCTTTCTAAAGGAACGGGCCTAATTTCAAGGTGGGGCGAAACATGTACAATGGTATTTTCAAATTATATTATACTTTGTTCATAATAATTTGGGTCATGTTTTTATAAAATATAAAGTACACAAACTCCCACTCAAACGAACATCACTCACTTTGTTCACTTATTACACGATCCCCGCTATACCACCCTCGATCGTCACAACCGATGGCAAAATCAAAAGATAGACATCTACATGTTAAAGAAAATCGCTACCAGGAGACAACTCATTTTATTTCTCTGATCTCATTCTTTGTTTTCTTTGGTGTGCTTTGCACCTGGGTGTTGTCTATTTACTTAGAAACCCCTCTGTATATTTCCTTTTGAGATTTTGTTGATCCAAGTAAAGCCTCTAGTGGAAAGTTGACACTATATTTCAAATTTCTGCGAATGAAACAGATTTCTGTTGTCTATTGTTATTTACGTATAAAATCACGGAAAATAAAAAATGACCTGAGAATTTTTGTTCTTAATAATGGGCTATATACACAACTTTTCTTAGTTTACCACTTTTTGGTTTGACCAACAGAAGATTTTCGAAAAAATTCGATCTCTGCATGCTGTCTGTATTGACAGATTTCAGCCAATTATTGCATTTGCATCTTAATCTCTTTATTTTGGTGTTCTTTTGAGAAAAAGAGTTTCTAAAGAAGTTGTGAAAGTAGCTAATGTTTTTTTGAGTGCTTGTCTTGTGTTGAAACTGAACCATGTGAGTTTATTATTTCGATTGCAATAACGTTGCTAATGAAGATTGTGAGATTTTTGGTGTGAAGGAAGTTTTCAAGGGCCAAGAGAAGAGCATGATATGATGTGATCAAGAAGAGTGAAAAGCCTAAGCTTGGGGATGCCCCGGTGGTACATCCCAGCAAATTCCAAGAAGACTCAAGCGTCTAAGCTTGGGGATGCCCAAGGCATCCCCTTCTTCATCAACAAATTATCAGGTCACTTCGAGTGAAACTATACTTTTATTCGATCACACCTTATTTTTGCTTTCAGTTTGTTTTTAATTTTTCAATAAGCTTGGTTGGACCCCATCATTTCTTTTATTGGAGAGTGACACGCTCCGCTTTTTCATGAGAATACGTTGTATTCTTAGTCTCTGTTTGGATGCTGCATTTATTTAGCTCCTGTTTTGTATGCATCTCTTATTAGGGATGTTAATTTTAGTAGTATTATTTAAGTACTCACATGTTTGCTTGCTGTATCATAAAGAGTATTTTTGTTAAAACATATCTTGTATGGTGCTTGTTGGGAAAAGAAAACTTTTGCTTGATGTAGAATCTATAACAGTACTAGTAGAAGCTTGTATAGACTGTGGCTAGAACTTTTTCATGTCATTCTAAATGTTATTTTAGTTTTAAAGTATTGTGGTTATTGAGTAGCATGAATAGCCTTAAATAGCTGAGCGCGTTTAATATGTCTTGAAAGATTCATGAGTTGTTCTTGTCATAGTAAAGCATCAATATATGGTATTCTCTTTCGAATATTTTATTTGGTGGACTTGGCACATGCTTACACCATGTTTATGACTAAAAACCAGTCACGAATATCCTCCATGACCACTTAGTTTTTGAACTTGTGATACCGCTTATGTTTTAATTAATGATGCTTATGTCGCTATGCATGATTATGGCTCTTATGCTCTCTTGATTTGTCGCTCTCAGTGTTTTGCTAGCCTCCACCTGTACTGAGTATGAGCTCTACTCGTGCATCAAACTCCTTAAAACAAAGTTTTTACCATTGTGTACACTATACCTACCAACATGTGATATTTAACTGCCTTTCCAAATAAATTGCTCATGTGCTACCTTTAAAACCTTCAAAATTATTCTTGTTTTGTTTCCTTGTTTTTGCTCATGAGGACGTCAATAGAGAATCTTTATCTCACTTGTTGATTGGATTTCACACCCTGGACTAGTGGCTTCATCCGTTTATCCAAATGATAGAAGAGCTGGCAGCGGGGTATCCAGCCCCAAATTAATACAAACAAATTCTCTTCACTATTTTCCCCCCTGATTATATTAGTCCAAGCATAAATGTGTAAACAAAAAAGGAAGAGGGATGACCTTCTACACCAGTTGCATCCTTCACTATGGGAGCCGCTCTTGTGAGTCCAGTTGGCTTGTGACGTGTTGTATTGTATATTTACCATTCGTTGACCTTAACATACACCTCTCCTAAAATATAGACACTCCTCTACGGTA
The DNA here is from genome assembly GCA_028641055.1 of Alopecurus myosuroides. Classification (NCBI taxonomy): domain Eukaryota; kingdom Viridiplantae; phylum Streptophyta; class Magnoliopsida; order Poales; family Poaceae; genus Alopecurus; species Alopecurus myosuroides. The sequence goes on from CM054061.1 coordinate 365,222,280, forward strand.
TGTGATTGTTGGCAGGCACCCGAGGATTCGGTTAGCCATGGTTTGTGAAAGATGGATGGGAGGAGTGTTAAACTTTTCATACCTCTGATTTATAAAATAAAAGGCTCTAGCACATGAGTTGATCCCTGCTTCCCTATGCGAAGGGCCTTTCTTTACTTTTATATTGAGTCTCCATCTTCTAACTTTATGCACAGTTGAGAGAGAGCAATTTTTCCATTCTGAGTTCTATGTGCATTTGTCCCATAAAGATCAATAATTACTTCATGATGTGATATTGTTTGTTCTTAAATTATTTGTTTTAGTCTTCCTCTTGAACTTTGAAAGTGTCCTGGCATTTATGTTTTGTCGCACTCTTTAGGACTAGCCAAAGACCACTTTGCCATGCTTTCTCTATACCTGAAACAAACCTTTACCTTTATTTCCATTATTATTCATGATCCTTTATTTAAGATACTCTTCGTGATGCAAAGTAATTGGTATACTTTATTATTAAAGTTCTATTTATCATGTTTATGTTTGAAGTTTTATGATCTCAGCGGGCATATGCTTTTACATTAGATTGATGAAGTTTATGATAGTACCATGTCACCTGAGAAATTATTGTTTTATCGTTTACCTACTCGACGACGAGTAGGAACTAAGCTTGGGGATGCTTGATACGTCATAAATGTATCACTTATTTCTGATGCTGCATGATAATATTATGCCAATTACTACATATTTTCTCCCTTCTTTATGTCATTTTTATCAATTTTCCGTACTAACCTATTGACAACATGCCACAGAGCCAGTTCCCTGTTTTCTGCTGTTTTTTAGCTTCAGAAAAGTTGTTCTGGAAATATTCTCGACATTGGAAAGTTCGAAGCACGGAAGTCCTGTTTTCCCCGGAAGCATCCAGAAGAACGAAGAGGAGACGAAGAGGGGCATCAGGGGGGCACACCATGGGGTGGCGCCCCCCCCCCCTTGGCCGCGCCAGAGGGTGGTGTGGAGCCCCTGGACCTACACTTCCTTCGCCCTTTCTCCTATTTAATTCCCCGGATGGAAAACCCTAGGAACCTGATCAAAATCCCCGAAAAAGTTCCGCCGCCGTCGTCATCGTCAACCCTAGATCAGGAGGGTTCTAGAGCTGTTTTTCGGCACCCCGCCGGAGAGGAAATCATCACCGGAGGATACTACATCACCATGCCTGCCTCCGGAGTGATGCATGAGTAGGTAATCCCTGTACTACGGGTCCATAGCAGTAGCTAGATGGTTGTCTCCTCCTCATATGCGAGCTGCCTATGATGATCGAGATTGTCGAGACATCGTAGTAGTTTTCATAGACGGGGGTGCCATGAGACTACGGTAGAGACGTGGGGTAACGGGATCGCGTGGTGGACAATGAACACAGGATTTACCCAGGTTCGGTACGTCGCGACAGTACGACGTGCCTACTCCTGCACTTCTCACTAATCAGGACTAAAGCCTGGATATAGAATTACAATGTGAGGTCCTCTTCTCTGTTATTCGTTATCCAACTTATCTCCCGTCCGTCTTTATATAATAGCCGGATTAGAACTTACAGAATAGGAAACCTAGAAGACTACGGTAACTATAAATTGGAAAGTAAGGAATCCGTCTTCTCCTCCAAGCCAGATCACGTGGGCCGTGATCCGGGTCCTTCTAGAATCCGGCTTCTGTGCGTCGAGTTACTGGGCCGCCCAATGGACTACAGCCCACTACCGCTTGGGCCACCCTGGTAATCCGGCACTTTGACTACCATCTAATATACCCCTATTTGTTATATATCCGACAGTAGCCCCCAAGAAGGATTAAAACTCTGATTCACCGCCTTTCGCCAAATGTGCTTTGTCCGAGAAATTTCAATCAGCAGTCTTGTTTCTTCTTATTCTTCTTTGAAAAGAGATGGTAACGTAAAACTCGGAATCCTGAAAATCCGGCTTTTCTCTCACGATCCTTCGTGGAGAAGGAACTTCCTACACCAGCGCTTGAGACGTGCTGACGTAAGGGACGCTTGGGTTTCACGCGGGAAACCCCGTAACGTATCTCTGACAGATTCTCACGGGAAACGAGGAGATAGCTATCATTACCCTGTCGTTTCATTTCCCGGATTTTCCGGCGAGTGACACGCGTTGATCATCCAACGGTCAAAATAGCCGTTGGCACGTATCTTGACGGATTTCCGGCTATAAGTAGCCGTCTTCGTCCTCGCTGAAATCCTTCCGCACTCTCACTCTCCACGCCATTGCTGCGCACGAGCTCTCGAGCGAAGAACCCTTTCCGAGCGCACCTCGCACCCAGAGCACCACCGGAGACGAAACGCGCCGCCACCAAATGGCATCCTCACCGTCGTCCCCTACTCGCTCCGCCGCGCACACAATCGGCGACATCATCAGTGACTTAGATCCGCAGCTAGGATCCCCGAAGCACACCGGCAACGAGCCGGAAAAGACCGCGGCCTCTGCGGCGGGCGGAGGAGATCCTTCCACCGCCGCGAACCTCACGGGCTCGAGCCCCGTGGCTTCCCCGCCGTTTGCTCCCGAGACGGCGGAGGAGAAGATCACGTTCCATGGCGACGAGCATACCGTCGCCGGAGCTAACGAAACAACGGAATTCGTCGGCAATTGGAGTCCGAGTAACACTCCTCTCCTCCTCCTTCGACGAATGTCAAAAGAGGGATTAATATTTAAAGGCAAATGGCGGAACTCGGAAGGCGAACTCGAGCCCAAACCCAAAGACGGAGAACGCGTCCTCCTTACCTCTCACATCGCGAGAGGTATGGGTTTACCTCCTTCCGCCTTTTTCTTAGACGTCCTTAACTATTATGGCGTCCAGCCACATAATCTTACTCCAAACTCCATCCTCTATCTAGCTAGTTTCCAAGCCCTTTTTGAAGGGTATCTCGGGATAACTCCTAGTCTAGATTTTTGGCAATATTGCTTTGAGGTAAAACATAACATCACAGAAGGTATTTCTCCTATCTGCGGAACTATATCTTTCACCCTTCGGGAGTTCAGAGAAGATTGGTACCCAACGATAAAAACACCGGAACCTGCCCAATCTTGGCTAGGTTCTTTCTTCTACCATCAGGACATCCCATTCCCTGGTAAGGAAACCGGGGTTCCTCCATTTGTTAATTCCGCCGCCATCCCTCGAGAGAGTTGGACAGTCGTAGCAGTACAAACATTGCAGGAAAACCTGATGAAGATAAAACGACGTATCGCCAAACTTACTTCCTCTCAGCCTTCTTTAACTGGGAAGGATACCGTTTTATGTTGGTTTGGACGCCGCATTCAACCTCTTTCCTTTCGTTCCCGACTTCTTTGCGAATACAAAGGGCCAGAAGATAGTATGAGGGGGACAGATAAGGCTTATACCAAGAATGATTTTATGAAGCGGCTTCACCAACTGGTCGCCACCAGCGATCAAATTGAAGAAAGTCTGGCGATTTACCACGTGGAAAATCTGGTCCCAAAGGTATTTATACTTTTCCTTGCTTCCGGGTTTTTCTTCAGATTAACTTCTTTCTCCGACTTTCAACATAACGTTAATTCTTTCCTAGTTCGACAAACTTCAAGGAGCTGATCTTGCTTCCGACATCGAGCTTAGCGAATTACATGCTAGCTTTTATAATAATCGGAAACGCAAAAGGCAAGTGACTTTCGGGAAAACGGTAACTGTTGACGGAATTCCCATCGCCACCTCCAGGTATTTTACTGGAGCTTCCCTAGTTATCATTTTCCTTTGGTTCTTCAAGATTTTTATTTCCCGGATATTCTCCTTTCAGCCTTGCCCCAACTCCTCCGAAGGCAAAGAAGTTGAAGAAACATAAAGTTGTTATCAAAGAAGGATCTTCTTCTGCAACCACAGACATGAGGGGGAGAACGGAAACACAGACGGGTGGAAATCTCCGGTCATCTGTTAGAAACGAACCCATCTCCAATTTGGACAGCAATATCCAGATAAAGGAAGAACCATTCGACGACCTTGGATATATTCGTCCAGAGGCTAGGAAATTCTTCGCTCATGCCCCTCTGATTCGCCCTTGGCCACAAGGCGGATTAATTGTTCGCAATGATTTCGTATTTTCACCTCGTCAGGTCAAACAAGATGGCCTTCACCACGTTGGGATTCTTTTCTCGGACTATGCAAAAGAATTCAACGAGACTTTGGCAAACTTGCGAGAAATGAGCCAGGTAATACTTCCAGCCCCCAAGCATTAGGTTGAAAGCCTAACTTCTTCTTAATGCTTCTTACTATGCTTGTTCATCCTTAAGCATTTGGCTTTCATTTCCGTGCTGCAGCATTCTGCTGATGCCATAAACTTAGAAGCTTTTAATAAACTTAACATCAAGAATGAAGAGGTGAAAACCCTTCAGTCTATTATTAAGTCTAAGGATAATGAGCTGGCATCATCTCAGCTACAGTTATCGGAAACAACAGGTATGCTTTTACTCTGTTTTATCCGGATTATCAATAAGCATTTTCCCGAGATATTTTTAAACTCGGAATTTTTTACTTGATTTTCATCTGCTTTGGCTAAGGCCAAGGAAGTAGCCGAAGATGCCAGCAATTCCGAACGTCTTCGCCAGGAGAATTCGGATCTTCATGAGGAGCTTATGAAGGTTCGAGAAGAACTGGAAGCCAGTATTCTGGCCCTTGCGATCGCTCAATCCAAGGCTTCCGAACAGGCGGAGAAAGATAAATCCACTATCCAGGATTTGGAAAGTATCTTAATCCTTCACCTAAAGGAATGTTCCGAAATTGACAAGGTTCTTGGTGAGTGTTATTTCATTTACCGATTCGTCCATGTCTTTCTTTCTTTCTCTGTTTTGTCACCTAACCTTTTTGGAGGCTTGTTTGGACAAACAGGAAATTATCTAGGTCTTTTTCGCATTGACAAAATCCGAGCCTTTGGTAAGGTATGGAATGCGATCAGAAATGCTGGGATGCAACTGATCAGCAAGTTCTTCCCTGCGAGTACCATAGAATTCTCGGAAATTTATAAACTTCCGGGTGTTATCCTGGAGGTGGCGGAATCCAGGGAGTCCTCCTTACGCTCCGCTGCACGGGGTGGTGCACGCATGGCCCTAGGCCTTATGCGTATGCATTACCCTGGTGCCAAATCTTGGCGTGTGGCGTCTGGTATCCCTCAAGGATACACAGAGAACCAACGAGCCAGCATCTTTGATGAAATCAAAGGCCATGCTACTAAGATTGCCTCTATGGTAAACATCTCTATCACCTATCCGGAAGAGAAGGTCCCTGAAGCCCCCGAGAATGACAGCAGCGACGAAGACTCGGATGCTTGAAGGGCTATCCTGATCCTGGATGGCGGCACTTAGACAATAGGAGCATTACTACACTTTTACAATGTAATTCATATTGTAATGCTTCTATTCCTTTTGTATAAACAAGAACTCCGCCTTTTGCAGTTTTTAATTATGAAATTCTTTGCAAGGTTTTCGGGTTTTAATATTTTCCTTTGCCTTCTAAGTTCTCTGGCTTATATGTTTTAACTGTCCTTAGTGTTTGAAATTACTTAATAGTATTATGAATCGTCATGCCGAGTAACTGGGTAGAACCGATCAGCTTGAACTCGGAAACATGGATCATACTAAAAACATGGATCATAGCTTCAGTGACCCAACACGTAAACAATCAGATAATACTTAGAGAAAAGTAAGGAATTTTTTGAAACTTGGGCACGCAGGCACAATCCGAGTTTCCTTTAGCCGTTAGCAAACTGAAAATCATTCAGTTTTTAAACACCGAGCACGCAGGCACAATTCGGGTTAACATTGAGTATTTTGTAAGATCATTGGAAAATAGATAAGGTGGAATCATGCTTTGTACTATAATGAACTTGTAAAAACATGGATATCAAAATTCCGACAACTTTATTTCATGATCTCAAAGATGTTTACATAGAAATTGAACTAAGGATAGAAGGGACGTAACTGCAGGATGCTCCAAGGCCTCTTTGTCTCTCCTAGTTCATCATCTATCTTTCTCTTTCTTTTGCGATTCGGCTTCTCGGGATCATCTTCCGTGTCCCGAATATCTACAAGATAATATGACCCATTTTTCATAGCTTTGCTGATTACAAATGGTCCTTCCCAGACTGGGGCCAATTTGTTCTTTCTTTGCTGCACCAATCTCAGCACTAAGTCACCTTCTTTAAAAGAACGATGCCTGATTTTCCGACTATGGTAACGTCGCAAACCTTGCTGGTAAATAGCGGATCGTTGAAGCACAAGCTCTCGTTCTTCTTATAGTAGATCGACGCCATCCTGTCGTGCTTCTTCGGCGTCTGAGTCATCGAACTCTTGCACTCTTGGGCTGTCATGGATCATGTCCGTTGGAAGAATAGCTTCCGCACCATAAACTAGGAAAAACGGGGTTTGCCCAGTTGACCTATTTGGCGTCGTTCGAATACTCCAAAGCACGGAAGGTAACTCTTCTACCCATGCTCCAGCTGCTCTGTGTAGAGGAGATTCGAGTCTTGGGCGTATTCCTTGCAGGATTGAGCTATTCATTCTCTCAACCTGTCCATTGGATTGCGGGTGTGCCACAGATGCGAGATCTAAGCGAATTCCCGTTTGTCGGCAATATCTTGCCAACTCCCCAATGGAGAAATTTGTCCCGTTGTCGGTTATTATGTTGTGTGGACGCCGTATCTCATTACCAAGTCAATGATGAAATTTCTGGCAGTTGCACCATCCAGCTTTTTGATGGGTTTGGCCTCCACCCATTTGGTATACTTATCCACTGCTACGAGTAGATGTGTAAGTCCGCCTCTTGCAGTTTTGAACGGTCCCATCATATCTAGCCCCCAGACCGCAAACGGCCATGTAATGGGGATAGTTTTGAGTGCTTGGGCCGGCAAATTAGTCTGCTTGGCGTAATATTGACACCCAGCGCACGTATTAACTATATGATCGGCGTCTGTCTTGGTTGTTAGCCAGAAAAACCCAGCGCGGAATGCTTTTTTAACTATGCTTTTTGATTGAGCATGATGTCCGCAATCACTGGCATGGATTTCTTCCAGTATTTCTCGTCCTTCTTCTGGTGAGATACACCGCTGAAAAATTCCGGACGTACTGCGTTTATACAGACAATTGTCAATTACCGCGTATCCTTTGCATCGACGCTGTATTTGTCTTTGCAAGACTTCGTCTTCTCCCTCCGGGTACTTCTGATTGACTAAGAAGTTTAGATACGGAATTTTCCAGTCCGGTTTGACGAGCATAACTTCAATTGATTCGGAAGCCAGAGGATAATCAACATCTCCACCTTTTATGGATGGTTCGTGCAAATGCTGGACGAATACACCTGGTGGTAAGGTTTTTACCCTCTCTGATCCCATGCGGGCTAACGCATCCGCATTCCAATTTTCCTCCCTTTTGATGTGGAGTACTTCAAATCCAAAGAAACAGATGGCGAACTCGTCCACCGTTCTCCGGTATTCGGCCATTATAGGGCTTTTGGCGTCCCAGGTTTGGTTAAGCTGATGTTGTACCAAATCCGAGTCGCCATAGCAGAAGATGCGCTTTACTCCTATTTCCTTTGCAATATGGAAGCCATGAAGCAAAGCTTCGTATTCTGCCACATTATTACTGGCGTTGAAGTGTATTTGCAATACGTATTCCATTGTGTCTCCCTTAGGGGATTTTAAGACTACGCCGGCGCCAGCGCCCTCCTTCATCTTGGATCCGTCAAAGTGCATGACCCAGTATTCGGACTCCGGCATTGGTGTTTTCTCCATTGCTTCCGTCCAGTCGGCGACAAAATCTGCCAAAACCTGGGATTTTATTGCCGTCCTTGGCTGATACTTAATGTCGAAGGCTGCTAGCTCGATTCCCCATTTGGCGACTCGGCCAGTTGCCTCCGCATTGTTTAGAATGTCCCCTAGGGGTGCTTTACATACCACCGTTATGGAATGCCCTTGGAAGTAATGGCGCAGTTTTCTTGATGCGAAAAACACACCATATGCCAGTTTTTGATAGTGTGGGTACCTCTGTTTAGATTCGGAAAAAACTTCACTTATGTAATATACCGGATGCTGGTCGGGTATGCTTTGTTCGTCTTTCTTCCGCTCCACAACGATTACCGCACTAATAACCCTGTTTGTAGCCGTGAGGTACAATAACATAGGTTCTTCGTCTTTTCGGGATGCCAAAATCGGAGCTTTCATCAAAGTTTCCTTTAACTGGGCTAACGCTGCATCAACCTCTTCTGTCCACTCGAACTTGTCGGATTTCTTCAGCAACTTGTAGAGTGGTAAGGCTTTATCCCCCAGCCGACTAATAAATCTGCTGACAGCAGCGGCGGAGCCCGTCAATCTTTGGACATCTTTCACACACGTAGGTTTCGAGATGTTCAAGATGGCTTTGATCTTTTCCGGGTTAACCTCTATTCCTCTGTGAGAAACGATGAAACCCAGAAGTTTTCCTGAGGGAACCCCGAATACGCACTTAGATGGATTTAACTTCATATTGTAGGTGCGCAAGTTTTCGAAAGTTTCTCGCAGATCCTCAAGGAGTGTATCCTTTTCCTTGGTTACGACATTAATATCGTCCACGTAAACATGGACGTTTTTACCAATCTGACTATGCAAACAACGTTGCATGCAACGCTGGTAAGTTGCACCTGCGTTCTTCAGGCCAAACGGCATGTTTACGTAATAGTACGTCCCGTATGGGGTTATGAAAGAAGTCTTAATTTGATCTTCCTTTTTCATGCGTATTTGGTGGTACCCGGAGTATGCATCCAAAAAGCACAAAAGCTCAGAGCCTGCAGTGGCATTTATTATTTGATCGATTCGCGGTAACGCGAACCTATCTTTCGGACACAATTTGTTCAAGCCTGTGTAATCTATACACATTCTAAGAGCAGTAGTGTCTTTCTTCGGTACTAATACCGGATTTGCAGACCATTCAGTGTGGATTACTTCCTGTATGAAATTTGCTGCTAAAAGCCGGATAATTTCCTTGCCAATAGCCTTCCGTCTTCTTCCGTCAAATCGACGGAGACCTTGTTTGACGGGTTTTGATCCTGGAATCACCTTGAGTTGGTGCTCAGCAAGCTCCCTGGGTACGCCTGGCATGTCAGCTGGACACCAGGCAAAAATATCCCAGTTCTCACGGAGGAACTTGATGAGCTCGCCTTCCTATTTGTCGGTCATCCCAGTCCCTACAACGACGAATTTTGTCGGATCTTTGGGATCTAGGGTTACCTGTCTTGTATTCTCGGACGCTTTGAAGCTGCCTGCTGGCTTCCGAGTTTCTTTTCCTGCCGGCATTTCTGTCGGCGATACCTCCTTGGCTAATTCCTTCAGTTCTTCCTTTGCTATGACTCTCTGAGCGCAAAGGGCGTTTTCTTTCTCCAACTCATTTGCTAGCTTGAAATCACCAGCTATGGTGATTACTCCTCCTTTGGGTCCTGGCATCTTCAGCTTGTTATAAATATAACAGGATCTTGCCATGAATTTGGCGAAAGCTGGACGTCCGAGTATTGCGTGATACACGCTTTCGAACGGCACTACTTCGAAGGATACTTTTTCCTGCCGGAAGTGAGCTTTATCTCCGAAGGTGACATCTAGGGAAATTTCTCCTAGGGATCGTGCTTGTCTGCCAGGAACAATGCCATGGAAGCGTATGTTGCTGTAATTAAGCTGGGACTCGGAAATCTTCAGATGATTCAGTGTATCCAGGTACATTATGTTAATGCTGGATCCTCCATCCATCAGCACTCTTCTTAGCCTAGTATTCTGGACAATAGGGCTTACGACAAGAGCGTGTGTGCCGGGTTCAGGGATATTCCCGGGATGATCAGACTGATCCCAGGTAATTGGTGTGTTGGAGTACTTCAAGAATTTCAGGGTTGCCGGAACAACCGTGTTTATTTCTCTAAGTGTTATTTTGGCCACCTTTGCTGACGGAGTTGCTAGGAATGTTAGCATTGCTTCTCCATCAACTCTCGGAAATTTGGGTTCGCCCTTTCGCTGTTGTTCTTGGATTTTTTCATCAGTGTCCGATTCACTGTCTTCTTTTTCAGCTTCTGGCTTTTGTTTGGCGGGTTTCCTTTTGGAACCCTTCCCCTTATTTCCGGATCCTGCACTGCCTTTCATGTGCTTATTCAGCCGGCATTGCGCGTTTGTATGGGTGGGTTTCCCAAATTGTGAATGGTGGACACAGGGTTCCGACTTAATCCTCTCCCACTCCTCTGGAGTGTAGTTGATTGGATCTGGACTGCGTCCTTTCCACTTATTCCCTTTTTCACTTCCAAAGGCTATGTTGACCTCTTTGGGTTTTGTCGTTGTTTCTGGAGTTCCTTTTTTGTCAGAACGAGGAGTTTTCTTGGCAAGTATCAGTGATTCGATATTGCCCCCTCTTGCTCTGATGTCGTCTTCGGCTGCAGCGTGTTCGTTGGCGGTTGTAAGCATATATCCGAGATCTTTGTGCTGTTTTGAACCAACCATGAACGGTACAAGTCCGGGTTTTAGGCCATTGACGAAAGCATGCATTTCTTGTACGTCAGTTACTCCAGAACAACTATTCTTCATTGCCGTCCATCGGGAAATGAAATCCACGTATGGTTCATCCTCGAATTGGGTGCAACGGTTCAGCTGGTTGATGCTGTTCGGGCGTTTGTACGTTCCCCGGAAGTGCTGAGTAAATACTCGAGCCATATCATCCCAGCTTTCGACAGTTCTTGATGGTAATCCATTGATCCAATCTCTGGCTCCGTCCAGTAACATTAGGGGAAGAAACTTGACAGCTTCGAGGTCTTTCCCATTGTTGATCTGGACGGCTGTATAGTAATCTGAGAGCCAGGTATCCGGGTTTGTGATGCCGGTGTATTTATGGTACGTTGGACCAACCTTGGCGAAGCCAGAATGCAGGGTTATCCTTCGGATCCTGTCAGTGAAACACTTAGGACCAAAGTATAGATCATCCTTTTCCGCTCTATCAATGTGTGCAGAATTTCTTCCGGGTGAATGGACAGAAGGGGATCTACTCCTTTCTTTTCCATTGTTGCGCGGACGCGCTTTTCCGGGATTGTTTCTATCTCTTCCATGATCACGCCCTTTTGAATTAGGCGGAGTCCTGCTCCTGTTCCTTTCTTTATCTTTAGGGGGTGTCCGGGATCTCTCACGTCTGTGAGGTATATCGTATCTTCCGGCTTTCTCAGCTGGGTTTCTCGGAGGTGGCATTGTTTTGCCGTCATTCCGGTATTTTTCTTCCCGATCGTGGGGTTTGAGTCCACCTTTCGGGGGATGGGATCCGGTTCGGGACGCTTCGTCCCTATTGTCGGGGTTTTTCTTGTCTTTTCTCGGATCCTCTTTTTTATCCTTTGAATTGTCTGAATCTCCAGGTTCCTCTAGTCCGGGTGCTCCAGCGGAGCAAGTAGCTGTTTTGCATAGGGCGGAGTTATCCTGCAGTCTTCCTGATCGCTCTTGGGCCCGCTGTTGTTGTTGCAATGCTTTTCCTAGGAAAGCATAAACCCCCTGGAACTTTTCACCATTAGAGTACAAGTCATTATTGAGGATGGCAAACGCTGCTTCCGCGTTTTCTGCTGCGGTTTTGTATATTGGTTCGCCTCTGGCATCTTTGCCGTTTACCTGTTTTTGCCAAGATGGGTTGTGAAACCTTTCCTTTGGCGGCAGTACTTCCGGTCTTACGATTCCGGGTAACCTTGTAGGTTTAATGCCAGATCTATTCTTTCTCTCGTACTCCTCGATTTCTTCCTTCATGAGCTTAATATCATCCTGGGTTTTTTGGAGGTGTTCGCGAGTTCTGAGTAGATGTTGCTGTTGCCGTTGGAAAGCTCGTCTCCTGGCTTCCAGCATCTCAGGGGGTTCGTTTACTCCCACTGGCGTTTGCAACAGCTGTTGTTCTTCCTGTTCCGTCATTGGCGGAGCAAGGATTTCTTTGATTTTCTTCTCCGCAGGCTTTGTTCCGCTAGCATCCCCTACTTCCAGGTTTTCATCAGCTAGATCAGCTGATTTTTTCTTCCGGATTTTGTATTGGAGTTTCTCAGCGGCACGGTGCTTTTTCTTGGAAGAGGGAGGTTTTTTCACAGGCTCATCTTCTGTCAATTCCTTTACATTAGGAAATATCGGAGAAGTTTCTCCGTCTTCTCTCTCTTCCTCTGGCGGAGGGGTTTTAGGGCTTTCCTGGCTGCCGGCGTCCATGGTATCAGCCGGTTTCGCCATTAGTACTTCATGGAATCCCTCTTGAAAAGATTTAACTTTCCTTTCGAAGGCGTCCGCTTCTTCGTCTTCGGAATCAAAATCATCTGATCCGGTTTTTGATTCTAATCTCGCCTCAATGGCGGCTAGTATAGAGTCAGCTTCCGAGTTCATCGTCATGTTGACAGATGTCGGATCTTCCGCCTGTACGACGGGTGTCGGATCTTCCGTCTCTGTGACGGGTGTGTTTTTGTCTGCCACTTGCACGGGATTTCCGTCATCCGTGTTTTCGGCGACTTCGGACTGCACCATGCCGATAAAGTGTGCATCACTTTTTTGTCGGTGATCTGAGAATAATCCGGTATCATAGTCATCTTCGACTGGGTATAGGGCGGGTGGGAAATATTTGCTTCCACCGCAAAACCCCATTGCTTCTGCAGTTAGTCCGATAAAGATGTTAGCAGATCCGAGCGGTAACACGTAGGCACTTACCAGGTGGTTTTGCGCCGGTATGTAGGATCCGTTATCAAGGAAGCGTCCAACGTCGTCGTCGAACTCCAGGCTTCCGACAGTGATTGATCTTCCGATTCTGCCGAGTATCCCAGATCGGAACTTCACGCCTGACGTCGTTTGCCCCACGGTGGGCGCCAACTGTCGAGACATCGTAGTAGTTTTCATAGACGGGGGTGCCATGAGTCTACGGTAGAGACGTGGGGTAACGGGATCGCGTGGTGGACAGTGAACACATGATTTACCCAGGTTCGGTACATCGCGACAGTGCGACGTGCCTACTCCTGCACTTCTCACTAATCAGGACTAAAGCCTGGATATAGAATTACAATGTGAGGTTTAGATCTAGCTATTCGCAGAGGGTCGACTTCCCGGCGAGTTGGCCTATAGCCTCTTCTCTGTTATTCGTTATCCAACTTATCTCCCGTCCGGCTTTATATAATAGCCGGATTAGGGCTTACAGAATAGGAAACCTAGAAGACTACGGTAACTATAACTTGGAAAGTAAGGAATCCGTCTTCTCCTCCAAGCCAGATCACGTGGGCCGTGATCCGGGTCCTTCTATAATCCGGATTCTGTGCATCAAGTTACTGGGCCGCCCAACGGACTACAGCCCACTACCGCTTGGGCCACCCTGGTAATCCGGCACTTTGACTATCATCTGATATACCCTTATTTGGTATATATCCGACAGAGATCGATATTATGTAATTCTATATGCTATGTTTGCTGGGATCGGATGAATATTGACCTTATGACAAGTTGATTATAGTATTTATTTCATATGTTATTTGTGATCTTGCATGCTTCCCGTTGCTAGTGGTAGCTCTGGCCAAGTAGTTGCTAGTGACTCCAAGAGGGAGTATTTATGCTTCATAGTGGGTTCATGCCTCCTCATTGCCTTGCTCGAGTGACAGAAACGTGAAGGGGGAGGATGTGTTGTTACCATTAGGGAGAAAACAACGGTGAGAGTACCCGCTTGTATAATCATTGCTTACATTACACACATTGCTTAATGCGATTATCTGTTGCTTGCAACTTAATACCTAAGGGGGTTCAAATGATAACCTGAGGGTGGATTATTAGTGATAGATGCAGATGGATTTTGTTCTATGTATTTTGTTGTAATGTCCGCACTAAATATCATAATAGTCATCATGTTATATTGTGCACTACGGTGCAACCTCTATTTTTCAATTGCCCAGCTATAATTTGTTCACCCAACATGTTATATTTATGGAGAGACACCACTAGTGAACCTATGAACCAAGGTCCATTTTCCACACTGTTAAACAAACCACAACAATTTCTTGGTTTCTTTACTTACTACAAGAATACACTGTTTTCCACACTATACGTCTAATCTTTGTTTTCAGCAAGACCGGTGAGATTGACAACCTCACTGTACCGTTGGGGCAAAGTATTTTGTTTGTGTTGTGTGCAGATTCCACGTTGTTGCTGACACCGGTGAAGCGCCAGCACCACCGTCGGTGGCATCAACCTTCTGAAGGTCCTCTTTATCCTACTGGATTGATAACCCTGGTTCTATAGTGTGGCGTCAGCGGCCCAGCTTCTTTACCTGGTGGATAGTGTGGCGAATAAGCTTCCGGGATGGAGTGCCAACCTGATCAACAGGGGAGGCCGGTTGGAGTTGGTCAAAACGACGCTCGCATCCATACCCATCTTTGCGATGATGTCTCTTGGCGTTCCGGTGAAGACCATCATATCCCTGGACAAGTACTCAAGGGATTCCTATGGAAAGGCCGGAGAGATGTTCATGGTGGACATTGTCAAGTGGCGTGGGATAGAGTCTGCAGTCCCAAGGAGCTAGGTGGTTTGGGCATCCCGAATCTGAGATTGATGAACATGGCGCTTAGAGCCCGTTGGCTTTGGTTGGACAGGGTGGAAGTGGATAAGCCGTGGCGTGAGTTCAATATCCAAGTCCCCTCCGAAGTCCGCCAGATTTTTGAGGCAGCCACTACTTCAGTGCTAGGGGATGGGAGTAACACGTTCTTTTGGTTGAACAGATGGCTCCCCGAGGGGAGGATTCGAGACTTCGCCCCTCACCTCTTCGCAAAGGTCTCTAGGCAGGCGAAGCGATCCTTGTTGGTCCGAGAGGGCATCTCGGGCGGCTGGCTACGAGGTATCTCGCATGACCTAGGGGCTCCAGCGCTGGTGGAACTGTTGGACCTGGCGGTGCGCATTGCAACAGTGGAGCTCCTGGATGGAGCGGCGGACTCTTTATGGTGGAACTGGGAGAGTGACCACTCCTACTCAGCTCGGTCGGCGTATCGAGGGATCTTTGCACGCACCACGGGTTTCGGGGGTGCGCAACAAATCTGGAGATCTCGTGCGCATGCCAAGTGCGAATTTTTTCTTTGGTTGGCTCTACGTAACCGCTGCTGGACGGCAGACCGCCTTGAGAGGCGGGGTCTTCCGAGGCCTGCTGCTTGCCCTTTCTGTGACCAGCACGCGGAAGATATTGATCACCTCCTATTGGGGTGCGTGTTGTCGCGGGAAGTGTGGACGGTTATCCTCAGACATTGGAACCGTGAGGGCTAGATTCCCAACCCTGATGATCGATTGGTGGATTGGCTTCCGGTCAAATCAGGGCAGGGGGTTGGGCGTGAGGCCTGGACGGCAATTGGGCTCATTCTTTGGTGCATGTGGAACCACCGAAACGGTATCGTCTTTGATAGCCATCGGCCAGATGCGGAGGCCGTGATTCTGAAAATCGTGGAGGAGGCCAGCCGGTGGAGGGAGACGAGACTGTTCAGGACTGACTTAGCACATGTGGAGCGGTGGAGGTTTAGCGAGTAGTCCTTTGTATGAGTCGTGGGGGTGCGTTCTCGACGTCTGTGTCGACCGCGTTGTAAACTTTGGCCTCTTGGCCCTTCTTCTATGAAACCGATACGTCTATCTATGACGTATCCTTGAAAAAAAAACAGCTCATTAAATCACTGACAGCCATAAAAATGCACCATAAGCCATTTGTCTCAGCCCAAACGAAACTTTCCGTCAGTGTGCGATTTGGAGGTCGACATAAATTAGCGGATCGGTACTTGATTGGATAGGTGCCAAGTCGACATCGTGGTGTGTCAGGTTAGTGTTTTATACTCCATATAGCTACAGAACCTAACGAACCTGCCAGGTAAGAGAGGATATGTTGGAATCGCACGACTAGCTAGGGTCAGGTCAGATTCATACACCGGAATTCCACGAGCCCGGACGAAGGTGAAAGCTGTTTTCGGCAAGTGTCATGTATGAATATACCCCTTTTCAACATGATCACTGCGATTGGTGGATGGCCTCGCATACGGACGAATTGCTTGGCCGAACAAGTTCAACAGGTCTCGTCAATGATAATAGCATAATGGTAGAGTGATTGAGACTTGTAGAAAATAGTGCGTTGGGTTGTTGTAGTACAACTTGGTGGACTCATCTCCATTATTTGAGACCAGAGAGCAGCAGCAGCAGCAGGCTATAAATTAAGGCCAACGTTGAGAAGGTGAATCTCAAAGACTCCAAATCTGTACACACACATACATGCGTGATCTTGTTCCTGCCGGAAAATTAAGGAGAAATCCGCGAAGAAGAAATCGCCAGGTAAGAAATCTCGCAGCACAATTCCTTCCATGACTGATTATCTGCTAACATGTTGCACGATTAGTTACCGATATTTTAAATCTTTTCCCTTCTTCTTATGATGCATATATAATAGAGAGAACACTGAAGCTACTTAGCCATGAAGGCTACTACAATCGGCCAATTACTTCTCTTGGTGCTCCTGGCTTGCACTGCGCCTCGTGTGGTCTCCTCCTCCCCGTTACTTGGGAACGAGACAGATCGGCTAGCGTTGCTTAGCTTCAAGGATGGAATCGTTCTGGATCCACAACAAGTTCTCATGTCCTGGAACGATAGCACCCACTTCTGCAACTGGGAAGGTGTTTCCTGTAGGGTGTCATCACGTCGTGTCACTTCCCTAGACCTTAGAAATCGAGGTTTAGTAGGACAAATCTCTGCTTCACTTGGGAACTTAACCTTTCTACGGTCTCTACACCTCACGGACAATACACTCTCAGGATAAATCCCGCCATCCCTCGGTCACTTGCGTCGCATAGAAACCGTCCTCCTGAGTAATAACACGCTCCAGGGAAGGATACCAAGTTTTGCCAACTCCTCAAAGCTTATTGTATTGGATGTTTCAAGTAACAATCTAGTTGGCCAATTTCCTATCGATCTGCCTCCTCGTCTTGAGCTCCTAGGGATTTACATTAACAACCTTACTGGAACCATCCCACCTTCCCTTGCCAATTTCACAATGCTAAAAAGTCTTTTATTTGCGACCAACAACATAAAGGGAAATATCCCGGGCGAGTTTGCAGGTTTGTCCAGCTTGCAGTACCTATACGCGGGTGACAATCAGCTGACAGGCTTGTTTCTGCAAGACATCATGAATCTTTCTACCCTTCTCGGACTTTCCCTTGCTTATAATGGTATAGGTGGAGAGGTACCACCAAATCTTTGTACAAAGCTACCCAATCTCCAAACGATTGAATTAGCTCGCAACTTCTTTGAGGGCCACATTCCCATTTCATTCGCTAATACATCCAGACTAAACGAAATCGATCTGTCAGATAACGGCTTCATTGGATTGGTGCCCCTGATTGGCAAACTTACCAAACTCTCATTTTTTAATCTTGAAAGTAATCAACTCCAAGCGCATAGCAGGAAAGAATGGGAGTTTTTGGACAGCTTACGAAACTGCACAGATCTACTAGTGTTCTCGATGAGTTGGAATCTTCTATCAGGGAAAGTGCCAAGTTCATTAGGTAACCTTTCCAATCAACTCCAACATTTATACTTGGCACACAATCAACTATCAGGAGATTTTCCTTCCGGCATAGTAAATCTTCGCAACCTGAATATTTTGTCACTGGGCTGGAATCAGTTTACAGGTGTGGTTCCAGAGTGGATTGGAACTCTCCAAACTTTGCAAGCAATATATTTTGGCAGTAACTTGTTTACATGGTTCATTCCTCCATCCTTGTCAATTTGTCTCAATTGGGATGGATTGATCTATACTCGAACAAGTTCATTGGCCATATACCACCAAGCTTTGGAAAGTTACCAATGCTTGAGCATTTGGATATTTCGAGTAACAATCTTCGTGGTAGGGTTCCAACGGAGATATTTAGAATCCCAACAATGTTTGAATTTAATCTATATTTTAACAACCTCGTTGGACAACTTCCTACTGACATTGGCAGTGCCAAACAACTCATACTTTTGGTACTTTCATCAAACAAGTTGTTTGGAGATATTCCAAACACTCTGGGGGACTGTGAAAGCTTAGAAAATATTGAGTTAGACTTGAATAGTTTTAGTGGAAGCATTCCCACTTCACTAGGCAAGATAACCAGCCTCAAGTTTCTGAATTTGTCTACCAACAACTTAACTGGGTCAATACCAACAATTCTTGGCAACCTACAATTTCTTGAGATAGTAGATTTGTCGTTCAACCATCTGCATGGTGAGGTTCCAACAGAAGGGATATTCAAGAATGCAACTGCCGTCAGGATCGATGGAAACCAGGGGCTTTGTGGCGGGGCATCACAGTTACAAATGATGGAATGCTCTATTATGCCGTTGAATTCCACTAGGAACAAGAAATACTTAGTGCTCAAAGTAGTTATCCCAATGTCTAGTATGTTGTTTCTTGTTATGGTCATATATCAGTTATTTCTATGGAGAGGGAAACACAAGAGCAAATCTTTTTCGCTACCATCTTACGCGAGAGAATTTCCCAAAGTTTCTTTCAACGATCTAGCCAGAGCAACACAAGGATTTTCAACGTCCAACTTAATTGGCACAGGGGGATATAGTTCAGTATATCAACGAAAACTAGTTGAAGTTGAAAATGAGGTCGCTGTGAAAGTCTTCCACTTAGAGACAAGAGGAGCACAAAAGAGTTTCATTTTAGAATGTAACGCATTGAGAAATGTGCGACACCGTAACTTGGTACCTATCTTAACTGTCTGCTCAAGCATTGATTCTAATGGTAATGATTTCAAGGCCCTAGTGTATGAGTTCATGCCACAAGGAGACTTGCATAAATTGTTGTACTCAACTCGAGACTATGAGGGATCTTCAAATTTGAACATTCCTACAATGGCTCAGAGGATGAGCATTGTGCTGGATGTAGCAGATGCAATGGAATACCTACACCATAACAACCAAGGAACAATGGTTCATTGTGATCTGAAGCCTAGAAACATTCTTTTGGATAGCAGTATGATGGCTCATGTTGGAGACTTTGGTCTAGCAAAGTTCAAAACCGATCCCACGACACTATCTCTTGGTGATCCAAACTCTTCTTCAGTTTCACAAATTGGGACGATCGGATACGCCGCTCCAGGTAATTAATGGACCATTTTATGTCTTGGGTGTCTACTTGTCTCTGCATTTTCATGATAACTAGTGAATATATAATTAAGTTCTCATTTATTTATTCTATCTATAGAATACGCGCGGGGTTGTCAAGCTTCAACTGCCGGAGATGTGTATAGTTTTGGTGTGGTTCTCCTTGAAATATTCATTCGAAGAAGGCCAACCGATGACATGTTTAAGGATGGAGTGTGCATTGTGAAATTTACAGAGATGAAATTTCCTGATAGAGTATTGGATATTGTTGATCCCCAACTCTTAAAAGAGTTGGAACTTTGCCAAAAATCTCCAATTGACCTGAAGGAAAATTTTGTACGCTCGCTGCTATCTATGCTAAACATTGGAATTTGTTGCACTAGGCTAAATCCAGGTGAACGTATCAACATGCATGAGGTGGCTTCCAAGTTACGTGGAATTACAGAAGCATATGTTCGAAGAAACTAAATTGGTAATGGTATTGCTTTAGTAGCATTATCTACATGCGTAAGTAAGTTTCTTGTATAATTCTGTTTTGTAGAATTTATGTAACAACCTGGATTTACATAATTAAACACTCTCTCTGTTACTGAATGTAACATCCCAAGTCTGAAAAATAGCCATTAGAATGTTTGCTTTCTGTTATTTTATGTTTTGCATCATGGCATCATGTTGATTGCATTTGTTTTGTTTGTTTTCCAATTGTTTTTCTCTGTTTTCAGTTGTTTTCCAACTGTTTTCATTTGTTTTCCTTTGTTTTCCATTTGAATTTCAAACCAAAATTCAAACCCTTTGTTTCATCCTTGTGATGTTACAATTTCCAAATGGTATTTCAAAATAAAACAATCAATTGTTTCCATTAAAGTGTGATTTCAAAACTGTTTTTTTGTTGCTATCAAAAATTCATTTAATATCAAACCATTCCAATAATTCTAATCCAACTAATAATAGGGTTCACCCTATTAAATTGTTGTTTCTATATTAATTAACAAAATATTCCAATTCAAATCAAATCTTCAAATTCATCAAACAACAACCCACTGGAGTTTTTGAAATCTCTAAACCAATCAACTAAATTCAAACTTTTAATCTATAGGGGCCACCCTATTAAAAATACCTTGTTTTCATAATGTTTAAACAATAGCAAAATTTCTTTAATTATGGTTCCAAATACAAACAACAATTTTAAAGCACCACTTTTGAAAACCAATCTTGTAAATTGTTTTCTTTTAACTAAATCACTAACCTAATTTTTTCCTGGAATTTTACTAACCTAAATCCCATGTTTTCTACCAAAACCTATTTCTACAAAAAAAAAACAGAAAAGCTAAAAATAAAAAAGAGAAAAACGTTTCCAGGAGAGGGGGAGAGGCAGGCCCAGCCCACCCAGGCGCTGCAGCCCGTTACCTTCTCCCCCAACCTCCGTACAGGTGATGTCATCGCACGCCAGCGCAGCACCGATCTTCACCTGCTCCCCCCCACTACAAATCCCCTCTCTTCCCCCTCCAAACCCTAGCCGCTCGCCCTACCCCCTCTCCTTCCTCCTCCAGCCGCCGGCCCCCCTTCCCCTCTTCCTCCACGGTAGCTGCATCCTCTGCAACCTCTCTGTCAACCGAGCATGGCGCCGGAGTTCTCCTCCGCCTTGGCGCCGCGTCCGACCGTCTCCGGCCACCCCGAGGACTCCCACGCGAAGATGGTAACTCCCCCTTTCCATTCCCATTCTTCCCCTCTCGATTCCCCACTGGTTAAGCACCATTTTCTTCCACGCAAGTCGCAGCTGCTGCTCCCTGTTCGTGCCATGTTTGTCCGTCAGTTAGACACAGATGCGTGCGAGTTCGTTTGCAGTTCAGTTATGCCATCTAGCATCAAAAACAAACCAGTCCCGTATACCATCACAACCGCGCAGCAGTGCAGATGGTAGGGCGCGCGCAGCAATCCCAGCAGATCGCGGGATCAAGTCCCCACACCCCAACTTTCTGCCTTTTATTTTCGAATTAACTTCAGTTCCATCTCTGAACCTTATCCACCCCCGAGCCCTTTCTCTATCACAAACACAAGCCAGCCCCACTGGTTCCACCCCCCCTTGGCGCAGCAGGAGGGGAGGGGTTCGATCCCCCTCCCACACAAATAAAAACCAACATTTTATTTTCAATTCTTTTGGTACTGTACTTCCTAAAATTCACCAATAGGCCCCTGGTATCTAATCTAGACCCCTGAAATAATTATTTCTAAGTCCCTAATGGTTTAAAAGTGGCAGATTTGCACCCAATTTTGGAAATTTCCTAAATAAATCATTTTAACTCCAATTCCAACATTTTTTATATGTTTTCAATACCAAATTAAATGTTCTACCCAAATATAAAATTTGTTTACTGTTTTGAATATTTTAAATTGGTGCAAAATTTGAAAACTTGTCAAATTCACTTAAATTTGCAAAATTCATAACTTGAGCATAAAAATTCCAAATTTCACAAACCAAATATGTTTTCCAATCAATTTTTCATGTACTTTTCAAATATAAATTTTGTTTGCTGTTTTGAATAATTTAAATTGCTGAAAACAACTGTTTCTTGTTTATTGCATTTAAAATTGCCAAAATAATAACTTGCTCATTTTAAATCCAATTTCCACAAATGAAATATGTTTTCCATGCAAAATTAAACCCTCTTTCCAAATATAAAATTTGTTTCATGTTTTGAATAATTAAAATTGGTTAAATAATTTAATCCTTGTTTAATTCATTTAAAATTGTTAATTTCATAACTTGATCAAAACAAATTCTTTTGGGACATATAAAATATGTTTTCAAACCATAAAAGTATAAACTTTTCAAATATGAATCTCACTTAATGTTTTGAACAAATAAAAATTCAAATAAGTTCATGTTTGAATTAAATTCATTTAATTCTTGCTTAAACTTGTTTAATTCATAATAAATTCATCCTAATTCCAATTTCAATATTTGAAATATGTAATCCAACTAAAATCTTGTTTTCTTTTCAAATATAAACTTTGTTATCTATTTTGAACAATTTAACTTGATGAAAACAACAAATACTTGTGTGACATGTTTTAAGCAACCAAACTTTCCAAACTTAACCAATGATTTCCAAAACTTGTTCCAATCCTTTTTCACTTGCATCTATCATTGTTATTTGTTGTTATTTTGCTGTTTTACTCATCCATGCATCATGCTAATTCACTTACACAATTTGATTAGTTGTAAAACAATTAATTCAACCATAAATCATGGGCTTTCCATATGCAATCCAATTGCATATGGGTCCATTTAATCCTGTTTCTATCTTGTCAACTATTTCCTTTTGGATGCATCAATTAAACTGTCATGCATCATCTTTGATTGTGCACCCTGCCATGATATTGATTGTTTATATTTCTGCCTTGTTTGTTTGCTTCTTCTCGGATACACGACGACGTTGAGACCGACGATACTTACGACACCCCTTCTAAGGATTTAGCTCAGTACCAGGCTACTGGGTTTTGCAGGCAAGTTATCACTCACATGAACCACTGTGTTCCTTTCAACATTGATTACCGATACTTTCCGTTGTTCTTTTCTGCTAGCCTTAGTAGTAGTTGTTTCTGTTACGAACCTATCACATGTATCCTTTAACCCTGATATTACCTCACCTCCATACCTATAACCATTGTTTGAGCCCGTGTCCTACTAGCATGCTTAGGTTGTTTTGCTCGAGTCTGTTACCCGTTACTTTTCTGTTACTATTTCTATTACGTTGTGGGGGCTCGATGTTTAATCAATCAATCATGCTAATGTTACTATTAATAATAAATCTGATGATAAGGCACCGGCAGGAGGCCCATGAGAGGTTTTGAAGCCTGCTAGTGTCGACCCTAATAGGAAAAGGGTCTTGTCTACTGATCCATGATGAGCGCACTACCCGCATTTGGGAAGCGAGTATGGGCGCCCCCCTCAACTCGACCTGATTCGCATCTCGTCCAAATCGCCTCATTTAGTTCGTGTTTTTCTATTTGCCGCATGCATGTTTTTGCGAGCCCAGGACAGGGTGAAACTTTCGTAGTCGGCTTATAGGGGGACACGGTCTTAGAGTGCTATGAGGGTCCCTTTTCTTCGGGGCTTGATTAGCCGTGCGCCCAAGGTTCTTTGGGCTTGATGCGAAGAATGGTTGGTTGTGTTGAGTGCCCCGCTTGGTGGGAGGCATCCCATCTGGCGGGATATTCATGAGTGTACGGCCAAATTGGTGCAACCCTGCAGGGATAATCTTCTCGAGAAGCCGTGTTTTCCGCGGTTATGGATTACTTGGTGAAAGTACTGGCTAACAAGTACTCAGGACAACTTAAACATAATGATCAAACATGTTACACCCCATGATTAATAACTTGACTAGTAATAGGCTTATTGTCACAATAATTTGAACCATCATTATTTCAAGTGTGTGAGTTATCCTCGGATTGCTTCTTTGGATAAGGGGCGAGATCCAGGATGGGTTTGTTTGAAGTTATCTTTCAGTTGGTTACAATCCTCGATCTTATCTCCTTTCTGTTAGCCGGAAGTGGTAGAATCTTATATTTACTAATTGGAGGCACCGTAAAAGGCTCCACGTTAACTCTAGGACAAGTAAATTACCATCCGTTAGATTTCCTCAGAGCTATCTAAAACCGTCAGATAAAGACCGCTAATTTATACATCACATATATTTACTTGCTGCGTCGTCTATGCATTGCATTGCATTGTGGAGAAGCACGTTCTAGGGTTTTCAATATCATGGAAACCTAGCGCTATTACATCTGGGCTGCTGCTCCTCGGCCGCCATGGTCGCTGCGCCGTTCTCACCACCGCATGTGTCTATGCGGTTGACCGCGTTGGCGGCCGGCTGACGATAGCTCTCCATCGAGATCGTTCTGGGCGCTCTCGCCACCACACGTGCGGTTGCCGGCGTCGGGCGGCCCGCGGACGAGATAGTATGTACAAAGCTGCGTTTTCACTAGAACCAATCTTGCAGCCAGCTCAAAGCCAATCTTGCAGGTAGCTCTCGATCTATTCCCGTATGAAAATACTGTCAAGAGATACATCTATAATTCTATATCTGTTACATCCCATACAATAAGCGTGATGTGCAGTTGCGAGCCTGTGCGACACCGGCCGGAGCGGCGCTTTGCCGTCGCAGCATGAAACCAACTGATAAAAATAGCTGCGAGTCTCCGATGCATATCACCAACTACATCTTGAACAACCTACAAGTATTCAGATATCTGTTATTCTATTTGTGCAGCAGAGCATCGTTGGTTAACAGTTCTTTGCATGCTTCGATCTCCACCTGTCACCTTGAGTACCGAGTCCTGGTACCCTCCCTCACCATCACATTCGTTCAAAAGTTGCTACAAAAATCGCACTCCAAACTTCATGAATAGGTCTCTTACCTGGCCAGCAGATTTGCGGCCAATACTCACGCTAACGCAAAGTTAAGAGGGTTTTGACCAAGCAGAGTCGGAGACAACGATTGTATCTGAACCGTTTTGAAAAACATTTATGGCAACACAACCTAATTGTGTGAGGGTTTACTTGGGCGATAGTCTCACATTAAAGCAGCTAGCAACAAGGAGTTGATGTGCAGCGGCCGGCAATGCATGGCGAGGCTGACAACAATGTCACCTGAGATTGAGGGATACCACGGATACACATGGCAACTTATCTAAGTAGTTTTGGGCGATAGGCTGACATTAAAGCAGCTAGCAAGGAGTTGATGTCCAGCGGCGGCAATGCATGGCGAGGCTGACCACAACATCAACTGACATTGAGGGATACCACTAATGTACATCGCAACTTATCTATAGTTCCTATAGTATCTACAATTTTTTGTCTCACGAAAAAAGATAAGGCAAGTCCATTTAGGACTATAGGATATACCTTTAGAGTTTACAATGGTTTTGACAAACATGATGTTGTTTTCTTAACTGAGTTTTTATTTCTTTAGTGAATCTATCTCACAGTTGTCGACGCAGGAAAAGAATAGGTGTACTGACTGAGTTTGAAGAAAATTAGGCGGCCACCGTCAATGGGGAGACTGGCAGCTGCTGGCTCAACCTGTATTTTCCATCTGTCGAAAAAACAAATCAGCTTATTATGATATTTTTCGCGTAATCAGTTCAGTCTGGTTCCAATAGAGGCTTAATTTACATATGGTTTATGTTAACCCAGGTTTTCCAATCGAATCTATTGATGTTTTTTCAGGTAGAGAACTAAATTTTATATGTTACTTGGCTACTAAATCTCTGATTATCTGCATTGTATAACGAATCTCTCTGCCTTTCACCATACATCAAAAACGTGGCCAAAGGGGGAATGATCCCTCCCTTGACTTTACGTTGTTAGGTAGAAGATGAGACTCCCGGTTTATTCGAGCGCACGCAGTCGAAGCTGGGACTCGCAGCCTCTAGCCACTGAGCTAGCATTCAGTTCTCGCCTTTCACCATACATCAAGGTACGATGTCTAAGCTTTCTAATTTTTTCCATGTATGATCCAATTGACACTAAGACATATACTTGGATCAGTTACTTTGCTATAGTGCACACAAGTTTATATCAGCTGTGTTTCTCTAGCGATACCTTTCCAAGAAAATTCTGCATTCCAAATAATTTTTTTTTTGTTGCTAACCGTGGTGAGACCATTCTGTTTTCGGCTTCAGAGAAACTCTCCACATGTATATTCATTGCTTTTAGAATGCCCAGTATCGTTGCTCTCTCTAGCTCTGTATACTGCTTAGTAGCTGTGTTTGCAAGAGTAACTTATTTTCACATATGAGCATACGGTGCTTAACAGGATAGTCCTAAATGAGCTAGATGACCGTCAGATGAGTTTTGCTCATGTAATTCAGCGGCCCTATATTGTTATTGTACATCTTGGTGGACAAATTCTAATTGTACGGTTCAACAACTATGTTACCGACTTCCAAAGTTCATGTTAAATGTATGCCTCAGAGCCCGACTCTATTTGTGTTCATCAGTATAGATTTACATGGCGACCAGCGGAATATGTTGGCACGGAGCAGGTAGCAAGACAAACAGAGCACAGGCAAGGTACCATGGTAAGAATTCCTTGGTGGTTTTGGGTTGATTAGCATGTGATTTGGTAGTTACTAACATTGTTTTGCAGTGACGAGGGTAAAATTAGTGATTTAGCGCCACATCTTTCAATATTTATTAATATTAGTCGGCCTGAAATTTTTCATTCAACCATAGATCCAAGCTAACCATGTAATCTGAATATACTACACATGAGATTGTTCTTCCGATCAGGGTCCTGTTCAGGTCATCTTATGGATCGTATCAAATATTTTTGAGTTCTATACTTACCAACTTATGAGTTCAGATTTTTCCCACAGTTAGTTGTAAATAAAAGGAACCTATTTTATAATGGATTTGTGTTCGGTTATAGAAAGTAATTCATACATTGATTTTACTATTAGTATCTTCACAAATTTTGTAACGACGTCAAATTTTCATGTTCCTTCTACTCCATATTGTCCTTTCAGGATAAACATTAAGAAATACTTATGTGCAATTTATGCTATATCATTTAATAATCGCCTCACATTTGCGTTCAAAAAGGGTCTCTTTACATATTCGTAGGTTCAAAAGAAAATATGCAAAGTAGTTACACAGAGTACATAACAGATTACTTATCACACAGCTCTTAGGGATATACAGGATAGACTCTGCTCATCACACAGCTCTTAGGAAAATAAAACCACCCGGCAATGAAATAGTTTTGGATGCTTCGATTGGCAGGTACTACTCTAATCCCTTTTTGTCCTTACCCTCTCTACAGCAAAATCATGACAAGGTAGAGTGTTGCTATGCGCTAGAGATATCTAGCTAGGCATGCTCTTCACCTGTTTTTAACCATTTATTTTATGTTTTGTACGGTCCATGATATATCATACTTGGATCATGCAATATGTGATACTTGACATATAGTTCATTTCCTGCTTGATTTTGTTAGTCCCCAGTTGTCCTTCTTTCTTTCCTATACGTGATTACCAATAGATTGTGTCTTACGGGATTTTTTCGAACATGCAAAGGAATTATAAAATTAAAAAATTCCACCGTGGGGAACAAATGCTTCTTATTTATCGATATAATCTACATAATTGTTCTCTCCAGTAAAAGCTAAGCAACCACCTTTATTGCCTAGATCGATAGCTAAACTAATCAATGCATTAAACTTATATTTGTTTTTTATAGAACACTTCATATCAATTTCTTTTCACATCTAACAAAAGATACTGGTAGTTAAGATATGAAGAATATATGTGGACTTGATACTTCACATGTAGCTCTCCATAATTCTTCTTAGTTTCAAATTATTGCTCTTACATTCCTTATAACGTTTTATCAATAAGGTATTCTAACGCGGTGAGTAAGGGTTAAGTAGAACTTCCACCATTTCACAATGAAACTTATCTACTTAGGAAAATAAAAATATTTTCTTAAGTAACTCACTCATATCAATGTTGGTAGTAGAGTTGTTTTTTCAGTAGTACAAATTTGCCATTTAACTATTTTCTTAAATAACTCACTCACTCATATCCCGCTTGGTAGCCTTTTAACCAATTTAATGAATGCACTAATGGTTTTGATAGGGATTACATGTTGTTGAAGTAAAATTTATATTCCATCTACTTCAAAACTTAAGATTTAATACTATGACCTAAAGTAACATTTACGGTTTTCCCAGTTTAGAATAGTGGACCGTTTGTTCTTCAACAGAAGAAAAACCACACAAAATGCTTACAAACTCAAAGTCGTTGAGGAGTTCCATAACATAAAACCATCACAACGTTGTAAACATTCAGTCTAATAAAAAAAAATAGCTCAAGAACGTATACATTTTGGCCTAAATGTTGGTGAATGTTGAGTTGTGATCTTCAACATCACTAGCCCGTGCTGGTGCACGGGTTGATGACTAGTCTCTGTAGTTGGTTAGCGCAGCCAGTTGCAGCATTTTTATATCCCCTCTCTTCCGTTGAACCCAAGGCATCTGTGCTTGGTGTTGACGGGTTACACTTTGGTGAACTGTGAGTCTTGCTTGCCAGTACGTTTATGTACTGACCCCTTTGGGGCTGTGGTTTACGCAGACAACGATTCCGAGGATCTACATGGTGGCTACTACGTGAAGTTTGACGAGACTGCGGACGAGTAGATAGCGGACCCGGGCAGGATCCGAGACTTCGTAGATGGGCTCCGTCTTTTCGTTTCCGGCCTCTTAGGCCTATTTGGTTCTTGTCTGTACTCAGACATGTCGAATGCTTCCGCTGTATTGTAATGATGTATTGTTGGGGCATGTGCCCTCTGAATGATTGTATTTGCTATCTCTGCTCTAATGAGAGCCAGTTGCAACTTATTTCAATCTTTTGTGTTGTAGAGATCTGTTGTGATATCACTTGTTAAACGCCGTTGACGTACCATGTGTGTATGGTTAAAGTACGTCGACGGAAGTGCCTTTGATCTCTAGTGGATAGTTTACATCGACGATGGAATACCAGGGCTTGTGTTGTCGCGCATAAGCGCAGGCCTACCAGGAAGCTGGGACGTGGGAGCAGTTATGCCCCATAATCCAAGCATCTGCTATCCAGTTCGTACGGTGAGTATCCACTAGAAATCAGGGTGCGACAAATGGTATCAGAGCCTGTCTGCCTGTAGGATCCCTTTTACTGGTCGCAGTTGAGTCTAGAAAATATTTTGTAGCTATATAGGAAAAATGAAACGTGAGAGTAGGAATTCTGTTCTTTTTCTTCTTTCCCCACCCACCCTCCCTTTTCTGGTAAGGAAGTGCAACGTTGTTTTCCCTTCTCATCTAAACTTTCAAGTTAGGATTTCACGGATTCTGGTTTCTCTAGGATGATTATATCTACTAGACCGTAGGAATGGAGGTGGTTGTGACATGATTTATCATGTTGCCTACTCACGATTGAGAACGGAGGCGTGTAAGCCCCGGAAGCAGATCCTCTATTCCTTAAGCAGTAGATATTGATCCTTTAGAAGCCCGGATGGGTTTTCCGTAGTACCTCAGGAGTTTTGTTCTCGTTTTCCCCGATGTTGATATCCTGTTCTTCTCAACATCCTTTTCGTCCGTTGAAATCTTGTTGTTGTTTTCCACTTCAATTCTTCTACCGGCGTCTAATCAAAACTTCCTCGTAAACTCTTTTCCAACTAAAGTGTTATTTCATACCGGAGAATCATATTCCTTTGTGTCAACAATCTTTTCCACAACATACAACCTATTTCTGGTTCCACTAAGCAATCAAAACTCTGTTCACTCTCCGGGATCTCAAATGTTGACTTCCAAGATAAGTAAGAACTATCCAATAATAATGGGAGGCCACATATTCCTCGTTACTCTCATGTTGATAATTCTGACATTGATGTCATTCTTGGTTGGGTTGATGTCAATAACTCTGTTCCACCATTCTAGCCAGATAATCTATTCTCCAAATGAATAAAGTTCCATTCAGCTATACACCCTTGGTACAAAAACCTCTTCCTTCAATTGAAAATGTTCCGGTGGTTTGCTAATTCCATGACGCCTATCCAATGTGCACGATGTGTTTCACGTGTCACAGCTCAAGTGGATCTTCCCAAGAAGTATCCGGACCCTTTCTTTTCTCAGTAGGAATCTCGGGGCGCGATTCCTTCAAGGGGGGGCGTTTTGTAACATCCCAAGTCTGAAAAATAGCCATTAGAATGTTTGCTTTCTGTTATTTTATGTTTTGCATCATGGCATCATGTTGATTGCATTTGTTTTGTTTGTTTTCCAATTGTTTTTCTCTGTTTTCAGTTGTTTTCCAACTGTTTTCATTTGTTTTCCTTTGTTTTCCATTTGAATTTCAAACCAAAATTCAAACCCTTTGTTTCATCCTTGTGATGTTACAATTTCCAAATGGTATTTCAAAATAAAACAATCAATTGTTTCCATTAAAGTGTGATTTCAAAACTGTTGTTTTGTTGCTATCAAAAATTCATTTAATATCAAACCATTCCAATAATTCTAATCCAACTAATAATAGGGTTCACCCTATTAAATTGTTGTTTATATATTAATTAACAAAATATTCCAATTCAAATCAAATCTTCAAATTCATCAAACAACAACCCACTGGAGTTTTTGAAATCTCTAAACCAATCAACTAAATTCAAACTTTTAATCTATAGGGGCCACCCTATTAAAAATACCTTGTTTTCATAATGTTTAAACAATAGCAAAATTTCTTTAATTATGGTTCCAAATACAAACAACAATTTTAAAGCACCACTTTTGAAAACCAATCTTGTAAATTGTTTTCTTTTAACTAAATCACTAACCTAATTTTTTCCTGGAATTTTACTAACCTAAATCCCATGTTTTCTACCAAAACCTATTTCTACAAAAAAAAAACAGAAAAGCTAAAAATAAAAAAGAGAAAAACGTTTCCAGGAGAGGGGGAGAGGCAGGCCCAGCCCACCCAGGCGCTGCAGCCCGTTACCTTCTCCCCCAACCTCCGTACAGGTGATGTCATCGCACGCCAGCGCAGCACCGATCTTCACCTGCTCCCCCCCACTACAAATCCCCTCTCTTCCCCTCCAAACCCTAGCCGCTCGCCCTACCCCCTCTCCTTCCTCCTCCAGCCGCCGGCCCCCCTTCCCCTCTTCCTCCACGGTAGCTGCATCCTCTGCAACCTCTCTGTCAACCAAGCATGGCGCCGGAGTTCTCCTCCGCCTTGGCGCCGCGTCCGACCGTCTCCGGCCACCCCGAGGACTCCCACGCGAAGATGGTAACTCCCCCTTTCCATTCCCATTCTTCCCCTCTCGATTCCCCACTGGTTAAGCACCATTTTCTTCCACGCAAGTCGCAGCTGCTGCTCCCTGTTCGTGCCATGTTTGTCCGTCAGTTAGACACAGATGCGTGCGAGTTCGTTTGCAGTTCAGTTACGCCATCTAGCATCAAAAACAAACCAGTCCCGTATACCATCACAACCGCGCAGCAGTGCAGATGGTAGGGCGCGCGCAGTTCAGTTACGCCATCTAGCATCAAAGAAGTCTTAATTTGATCTTCCTTTTTCATGCGTATTTGGTGGTACCCGGAGTATGCATCCAAAAAGCACAAAAGCTCAGAGCCTGCAGTGGCATTTATTATTTGATCGATTCGCGGTAACGCGAACCTATCTTTCGGACACAATTTGTTCAAGCCTGTGTAATCTATACACATTCTAAGAGCAGTAGTGTCTTTCTTCGGTACTAATACCGGATTTGCAGACCATTCAGTGTGGATTACTTCCTGTATGAAATTTGCTGCTAAAAGCCGGATAATTTCCTTGCCAATAGCCTTCCGTCTTCTTCCGTCAAATCGACGGAGACCTTGTTTGACGGGTTTTGATCCTGGAATCACCTTGAGTTGGTGCTCAGCAAGCTCCCTGGGTACGCCTGGCATGTCAGCTGGACACCAGGCAAAAATATCCCAGTTCTCACGGAGGAACTTGATGAGCTCGCCTTCCTATTTGTCGGTCATCCCAGTCCCTACAACGACGAATTTTGTCGGATCTTTGGGATCTAGGGTTACCTGTCTTGTATTCTCGGACGCTTTGAAGCTGCCTGCTGGCTTCCGAGTTTCTTTTCCTGCCGGCATTTCTGTCGGCGATACCTCCTTGGCTAATTCCTTCAGTTCTTCCTTTGCTATGACTCTCTGAGCGCAAAGGGCGTTTTCTTTCTCCAACTCATTTGCTAGCTTGAAATCACCAGCTATGGTGATTACTCCTCCTTTGGGTCCTGGCATCTTCAGCTTGTTATAAATATAACAGGATCTTGCCATGAATTTGGCGAAAGCTGGACGTCCGAGTATTGCGTGATACACGCTTTCGAACGGCACTACTTCGAAGGATACTTTTTCCTGCCGGAAGTGAGCTTTATCTCCGAAGGTGACATCTAGGGAAATTTCTCCTAGGGATCGTGCTTGTCTGCCAGGAACAATGCCATGGAAGCGTATGTTGCTGTAATTAAGCTGGGACTCGGAAATCTTCAGATGATTCAGTGTATCCAGGTACATTATGTTAATGCTGGATCCTCCATCCATCAGCACTCTTCTTAGCCTAGTATTCTGGACAATAGGGCTTACGACAAGAGCGTGTGTGCCGGGTTCAGGGATATTCCCGGGATGATCAGACTGATCCCAGGTAATTGGTGTGTTGGAGTACTTCAAGAATTTCAGGGTTGCCGGAACAACCGTGTTTATTTCTCTAAGTGTTATTTTGGCCACCTTTGCTGACGGAGTTGCTAGGAATGTTAGCATTGCTTCTCCATCAACTCTCGGAAATTTGGGTTCGCCCTTTCGCTGTTGTTCTTGGATTTTTTCATCAGTGTCCGATTCACTGTCTTCTTTTTCAGCTTCTGGCTTTTGTTTGGCGGGTTTCCTTTTGGAACCCTTCCCCTTATTTCCGGATCCTGCACTGCCTTTCATGTGCTTATTCAGCCGGCATTGCGCGTTTGTATGGGTGGGTTTCCCAAATTGTGAATGGTGGACACAGGGTTCCGACTTAATCCTCTCCCACTCCTCTGGAGTGTAGTTGATTGGATCTGGACTGCGTCCTTTCCACTTATTCCCTTTTTCACTTCCAAAGGCTATGTTGACCTCTTTGGGTTTTGTCGTTGTTTCTGGAGTTCCTTTTTTGTCAGAACGAGGAGTTTTCTTGGCAAGTATCAGTGATTCGATATTGCCCCCTCTTGCTCTGATGTCGTCTTCGGCTGCAGCGTGTTCGTTGGCGGTTGTAAGCATATATCCGAGATCTTTGTGCTGTTTTGAACCAACCATGAACGGTACAAGTCCGGGTTTTAGGCCATTGACGAAAGCATGCATTTCTTGTACGTCAGTTACTCCAGAACAACTATTCTTCATTGCCGTCCATCGGGAAATGAAATCCACGTATGGTTCATCCTCGAATTGGGTGCAACGGTTCAGCTGGTTGATGCTGTTCGGGCGTTTGTACGTTCCCCGGAAGTGCTGAGTAAATACTCGAGCCATATCATCCCAGCTTTCGACAGTTCTTGATGGTAATCCATTGATCCAATCTCTGGCTCCGTCCAGTAACATTAGGGGAAGAAACTTGACAGCTTCGAGGTCTTTCCCATTGTTGATCTGGACGGCTGTATAGTAATCTGAGAGCCAGGTATCCGGGTTTGTGATGCCGGTGTATTTATGGTACGTTGGACCAACCTTGGCGAAGCCAGAATGCAGGGTTATCCTTCGGATCCTGTCAGTGAAACACTTAGGACCAAAGTATAGATCATCCTTTTCCGCTCTATCAATGTGTGCAGAATTTCTTCCGGGTGAATGGACAGAAGGGGATCTACTCCTTTCTTTTCCATTGTTGCGCGGACGCGCTTTTCCGGGATTGTTTCTATCTCTTCCATGATCACGCCCTTTTGAATTAGGCGGAGTCCTGCTCCTGTTCCTTTCTTTATCTTTAGGGGGTGTCCGGGATCTCTCACGTCTGTGAGGTATATCGTATCTTCCGGCTTTCTCAGCTGGGTTTCTCGGAGGTGGCATTGTTTTGCCGTCATTCCGGTATTTTTCTTCCCGATCGTGGGGTTTGAGTCCACCTTTCGGGGGATGGGATCCGGTTCGGGACGCTTCGTCCCTATTGTCGGGGTTTTTCTTGTCTTTTCTCGGATCCTCTTTTTTATCCTTTGAATTGTCTGAATCTCCAGGTTCCTCTAGTCCGGGTGCTCCAGCGGAGCAAGTAGCTGTTTTGCATAGGGCGGAGTTATCCTGCAGTCTTCCTGATCGCTCTTGGGCCCGCTGTTGTTGTTGCAATGCTTTTCCTAGGAAAGCATAAACCCCCTGGAACTTTTCACCATTAGAGTACAAGTCATTATTGAGGATGGCAAACGCTGCTTCCGCGTTTTCTGCTGCGGTTTTGTATATTGGTTCGCCTCTGGCATCTTTGCCGTTTACCTGTTTTTGCCAAGATGGGTTGTGAAACCTTTCCTTTGGCGGCAGTACTTCCGGTCTTACGATTCCGGGTAACCTTGTAGGTTTAATGCCAGATCTATTCTTTCTCTCGTACTCCTCGATTTCTTCCTTCATGAGCTTAATATCATCCTGGGTTTTTTGGAGGTGTTCGCGAGTTCTGAGTAGATGTTGCTGTTGCCGTTGGAAAGCTCGTCTCCTGGCTTCCAGCATCTCAGGGGGTTCGTTTACTCCCACTGGCGTTTGCAACAGCTGTTGTTCTTCCTGTTCCGTCATTGGCGGAGCAAGGATTTCTTTGATTTTCTTCTCCGCAGGCTTTGTTCCGCTAGCATCCCCTACTTCCAGGTTTTCATCAGCTAGATCAGCTGATTTTTTCTTCCGGATTTTGTATTGGAGTTTCTCAGCGGCACGGTGCTTTTTCTTGGAAGAGGGAGGTTTTTTCACAGGCTCATCTTCTGTCAATTCCTTTACATTAGGAAATATCGGAGAAGTTTCTCCGTCTTCTCTCTCTTCCTCTGGCGGAGGGGTTTTAGGGCTTTCCTGGCTGCCGGCGTCCATGGTATCAGCCGGTTTCGCCATTAGTACTTCATGGAATCCCTCTTGAAAAGATTTAACTTTCCTTTCGAAGGCGTCCGCTTCTTCGTCTTCGGAATCAAAATCATCTGATCCGGTTTTTGATTCTAATCTCGCCTCAATGGCGGCTAGTATAGAGTCAGCTTCCGAGTTCATCGTCATGTTGACAGATGTCGGATCTTCCGCCTGTACGACGGGTGTCGGATCTTCCGTCTCTGTGACGGGTGTGTTTTTGTCTGCCACTTGCACGGGATTTCCGTCATCCGTGTTTTCGGCGACTTCGGACTGCACCATGCCGATAAAGTGTGCATCACTTTTTTGTCGGTGATCTGAGAATAATCCGGTATCATAGTCATCTTCGACTGGGTATAGGGCGGGTGGGAAATATTTGCTTCCACCGCAAAACCCCATTGCTTCTGCAGTTAGTCCGATAAAGATGTTAGCAGATCCGAGCGGTAACACGTAGGCACTTACCAGGTGGTTTTGCGCCGGTATGTAGGATCCGTTATCAAGGAAGCGTCCAACGTCGTCGTCGAACTCCAGGCTTCCGACAGTGATTGATCTTCCGATTCTGCCGAGTATCCCAGATCGGAACTTCACGCCTGACGTCGTTTGCCCCACGGTGGGCGCCAACTGTCGAGACATCGTAGTAGTTTTCATAGACGGGGGTGCCATGAGTCTACGGTAGAGACGTGGGGTAACGGGATCGCGTGGTGGACAGTGAACACATGATTTACCCAGGTTCGGTACATCGCGACAGTGCGACGTGCCTACTCCTGCACTTCTCACTAATCAGGACTAAAGCCTGGATATAGAATTACAATGTGAGGTTTAGATCTAGCTATTCGCAGAGGGTCGACTTCCCGGCGAGTTGGCCTATAGCCTCTTCTCTGTTATTCGTTATCCAACTTATCTCCCGTCCGGCTTTATATAATAGCCGGATTAGGGCTTACAGAATAGGAAACCTAGAAGACTACGGTAACTATAACTTGGAAAGTAAGGAATCCGTCTTCTCCTCCAAGCCAGATCACGTGGGCCGTGATCCGGGTCCTTCTATAATCCGGATTCTGTGCATCAAGTTACTGGGCCGCCCAACGGACTACAGCCCACTACCGCTTGGGCCACCCTGGTAATCCGGCACTTTGACTATCATCTGATATACCCTTATTTGGTATATATCCGACAGAGATCGATATTATGTAATTCTATATGCTATGTTTGCTGGGATCGGATGAATATTGACCTTATGACAAGTTGATTATAGTATTTATTTCATATGTTATTTGTGATCTTGCATGCTTCCCGTTGCTAGTGGTAGCTCTGGCCAAGTAGTTGCTAGTGACTCCAAGAGGGAGTATTTATGCTTCATAGTGGGTTCATGCCTCCTCATTGCCTTGCTCGAGTGACAGAAACGTGAAGGGGGAGGATGTGTTGTTACCATTAGGGAGAAAACAACGGTGAGAGTACCCGCTTGTATAATCATTGCTTACATTACACACATTGCTTAATGCGATTATCTGTTGCTTGCAACTTAATACCTAAGGGGGTTCAAATGATAACCTGAGGGTGGATTATTAGTGATAGATGCAGATGGATTTTGTTCTATGTATTTTGTTGTAATGTCCGCACTAAATATCATAATAGTCATCATGTTATATTGTGCACTACGGTGCAACCTCTATTTTTCAATTGCCCAGCTATAATTTGTTCACCCAACATGTTATATTTATGGAGAGACACCACTAGTGAACCTATGAACCAAGGTCCATTTTCCACACTGTTAAACAAACCACAACAATTTCTTGGTTTCTTTACTTACTACAAGAATACACTGTTTTCCACACTATACGTCTAATCTTTGTTTTCAGCAAGACCGGTGAGATTGACAACCTCACTGTACCGTTGGGGCAAAGTATTTTGTTTGTGTTGTGTGCAGATTCCACGTTGTTGCTGACACCGGTGAAGCGCCAGCACCACCGTCGGTGGCATCAACCTTCTGAAGGTCCTCTTTATCCTACTGGATTGATAACCCTGGTTCTATAGTGTGGCGTCAGCGGCCCAGCTTCTTTACCTGGTGGATAGTGTGGCGAATAAGCTTCCGGGATGGAGTGCCAACCTGATCAACAGGGGAGGCCGGTTGGAGTTGGTCAAAACGACGCTCGCATCCATACCCATCTTTGCGATGATGTCTCTTGGCGTTCCGGTGAAGACCATCATATCCCTGGACAAGTACTCAAGGGATTCCTATGGAAAGGCCGGAGAGATGTTCATGGTGGACATTGTCAAGTGGCGTGGGATAGAGTCTGCAGTCCCAAGGAGCTAGGTGGTTTGGGCATCCCGAATCTGAGATTGATGAACATGGCGCTTAGAGCCCGTTGGCTTTGGTTGGACAGGGTGGAAGTGGATAAGCCGTGGCGTGAGTTCAATATCCAAGTCCCCTCCGAAGTCCGCCAGATTTTTGAGGCAGCCACTACTTCAGTGCTAGGGGATGGGAGTAACACGTTCTTTTGGTTGAACAGATGGCTCCCCGAGGGGAGGATTCGAGACTTCGCCCCTCACCTCTTCGCAAAGGTCTCTAGGCAGGCGAAGCGATCCTTGTTGGTCCGAGAGGGCATCTCGGGCGGCTGGCTACGAGGTATCTCGCATGACCTAGGGGCTCCAGCGCTGGTGGAACTGTTGGACCTGGCGGTGCGCATTGCAACAGTGGAGCTCCTGGATGGAGCGGCGGACTCTTTATGGTGGAACTGGGAGAGTGACCACTCCTACTCAGCTCGGTCGGCGTATCGAGGGATCTTTGCACGCACCACGGGTTTCGGGGGTGCGCAACAAATCTGGAGATCTCGTGCGCATGCCAAGTGCGAATTTTTTCTTTGGTTGGCTCTACGTAACCGCTGCTGGACGGCAGACCGCCTTGAGAGGCGGGGTCTTCCGAGGCCTGCTGCTTGCCCTTTCTGTGACCAGCACGCGGAAGATATTGATCACCTCCTATTGGGGTGCGTGTTGTCGCGGGAAGTGTGGACGGTTATCCTCAGACATTGGAACCGTGAGGGCTAGATTCCCAACCCTGATGATCGATTGGTGGATTGGCTTCCGGTCAAATCAGGGCAGGGGGTTGGGCGTGAGGCCTGGACGGCAATTGGGCTCATTCTTTGGTGCATGTGGAACCACCGAAACGGTATCGTCTTTGATAGCCATCGGCCAGATGCGGAGGCCGTGATTCTGAAAATCGTGGAGGAGGCCAGCCGGTGGAGGGAGACGAGACTGTTCAGGACTGACTTAGCACATGTGGAGCGGTGGAGGTTTAGCGAGTAGTCCTTTGTATGAGTCGTGGGGGTGCGTTCTCGACGTCTGTGTCGACCGCGTTGTAAACTTTGGCCTCTTGGCCCTTCTTCTATGAAACCGATACGTCTATCTATGACGTATCCTTGAAAAAAAAACAGCTCATTAAATCACTGACAGCCATAAAAATGCACCATAAGCCATTTGTCTCAGCCCAAACGAAACTTTCCGTCAGTGTGCGATTTGGAGGTCGACATAAATTAGCGGATCGGTACTTGATTGGATAGGTGCCAAGTCGACATCGTGGTGTGTCAGGTTAGTGTTTTATACTCCATATAGCTACAGAACCTAACGAACCTGCCAGGTAAGAGAGGATATGTTGGAATCGCACGACTAGCTAGGGTCAGGTCAGATTCATACACCGGAATTCCACGAGCCCGGACGAAGGTGAAAGCTGTTTTCGGCAAGTGTCATGTATGAATATACCCCTTTTCAACATGATCACTGCGATTGGTGGATGGCCTCGCATACGGACGAATTGCTTGGCCGAACAAGTTCAACAGGTCTCGTCAATGATAATAGCATAATGGTAGAGTGATTGAGACTTGTAGAAAATAGTGCGTTGGGTTGTTGTAGTACAACTTGGTGGACTCATCTCCATTATTTGAGACCAGAGAGCAGCAGCAGCAGCAGGCTATAAATTAAGGCCAACGTTGAGAAGGTGAATCTCAAAGACTCCAAATCTGTACACACACATACATGCGTGATCTTGTTCCTGCCGGAAAATTAAGGAGAAATCCGCGAAGAAGAAATCGCCAGGTAAGAAATCTCGCAGCACAATTCCTTCCATGACTGATTATCTGCTAACATGTTGCACGATTAGTTACCGATATTTTAAATCTTTTCCCTTCTTCTTATGATGCATATATAATAGAGAGAACACTGAAGCTACTTAGCCATGAAGGCTACTACAATCGGCCAATTACTTCTCTTGGTGCTCCTGGCTTGCACTGCGCCTCGTGTGGTCTCCTCCTCCCCGTTACTTGGGAACGAGACAGATCGGCTAGCGTTGCTTAGCTTCAAGGATGGAATCGTTCTGGATCCACAACAAGTTCTCATGTCCTGGAACGATAGCACCCACTTCTGCAACTGGGAAGGTGTTTCCTGTAGGGTGTCATCACGTCGTGTCACTTCCCTAGACCTTAGAAATCGAGGTTTAGTAGGACAAATCTCTGCTTCACTTGGGAACTTAACCTTTCTACGGTCTCTACACCTCACGGACAATACACTCTCAGGATAAATCCCGCCATCCCTCGGTCACTTGCGTCGCATAGAAACCGTCCTCCTGAGTAATAACACGCTCCAGGGAAGGATACCAAGTTTTGCCAACTCCTCAAAGCTTATTGTATTGGATGTTTCAAGTAACAATCTAGTTGGCCAATTTCCTATCGATCTGCCTCCTCGTCTTGAGCTCCTAGGGATTTACATTAACAACCTTACTGGAACCATCCCACCTTCCCTTGCCAATTTCACAATGCTAAAAAGTCTTTTATTTGCGACCAACAACATAAAGGGAAATATCCCGGGCGAGTTTGCAGGTTTGTCCAGCTTGCAGTACCTATACGCGGGTGACAATCAGCTGACAGGCTTGTTTCTGCAAGACATCATGAATCTTTCTACCCTTCTCGGACTTTCCCTTGCTTATAATGGTATAGGTGGAGAGGTACCACCAAATCTTTGTACAAAGCTACCCAATCTCCAAACGATTGAATTAGCTCGCAACTTCTTTGAGGGCCACATTCCCATTTCATTCGCTAATACATCCAGACTAAACGAAATCGATCTGTCAGATAACGGCTTCATTGGATTGGTGCCCCTGATTGGCAAACTTACCAAACTCTCATTTTTTAATCTTGAAAGTAATCAACTCCAAGCGCATAGCAGGAAAGAATGGGAGTTTTTGGACAGCTTACGAAACTGCACAGATCTACTAGTGTTCTCGATGAGTTGGAATCTTCTATCAGGGAAAGTGCCAAGTTCATTAGGTAACCTTTCCAATCAACTCCAACATTTATACTTGGCACACAATCAACTATCAGGAGATTTTCCTTCCGGCATAGTAAATCTTCGCAACCTGAATATTTTGTCACTGGGCTGGAATCAGTTTACAGGTGTGGTTCCAGAGTGGATTGGAACTCTCCAAACTTTGCAAGCAATATATTTTGGCAGTAACTTGTTTACATGGTTCATTCCTCCATCCTTGTCAATTTGTCTCAATTGGGATGGATTGATCTATACTCGAACAAGTTCATTGGCCATATACCACCAAGCTTTGGAAAGTTACCAATGCTTGAGCATTTGGATATTTCGAGTAACAATCTTCGTGGTAGGGTTCCAACGGAGATATTTAGAATCCCAACAATGTTTGAATTTAATCTATATTTTAACAACCTCGTTGGACAACTTCCTACTGACATTGGCAGTGCCAAACAACTCATACTTTTGGTACTTTCATCAAACAAGTTGTTTGGAGATATTCCAAACACTCTGGGGGACTGTGAAAGCTTAGAAAATATTGAGTTAGACTTGAATAGTTTTAGTGGAAGCATTCCCACTTCACTAGGCAAGATAACCAGCCTCAAGTTTCTGAATTTGTCTACCAACAACTTAACTGGGTCAATACCAACAATTCTTGGCAACCTACAATTTCTTGAGATAGTAGATTTGTCGTTCAACCATCTGCATGGTGAGGTTCCAACAGAAGGGATATTCAAGAATGCAACTGCCGTCAGGATCGATGGAAACCAGGGGCTTTGTGGCGGGGCATCACAGTTACAAATGATGGAATGCTCTATTATGCCGTTGAATTCCACTAGGAACAAGAAATACTTAGTGCTCAAAGTAGTTATCCCAATGTCTAGTATGTTGTTTCTTGTTATGGTCATATATCAGTTATTTCTATGGAGAGGGAAACACAAGAGCAAATCTTTTTCGCTACCATCTTACGCGAGAGAATTTCCCAAAGTTTCTTTCAACGATCTAGCCAGAGCAACACAAGGATTTTCAACGTCCAACTTAATTGGCACAGGGGGATATAGTTCAGTATATCAACGAAAACTAGTTGAAGTTGAAAATGAGGTCGCTGTGAAAGTCTTCCACTTAGAGACAAGAGGAGCACAAAAGAGTTTCATTTTAGAATGTAACGCATTGAGAAATGTGCGACACCGTAACTTGGTACCTATCTTAACTGTCTGCTCAAGCATTGATTCTAATGGTAATGATTTCAAGGCCCTAGTGTATGAGTTCATGCCACAAGGAGACTTGCATAAATTGTTGTACTCAACTCGAGACTATGAGGGATCTTCAAATTTGAACATTCCTACAATGGCTCAGAGGATGAGCATTGTGCTGGATGTAGCAGATGCAATGGAATACCTACACCATAACAACCAAGGAACAATGGTTCATTGTGATCTGAAGCCTAGAAACATTCTTTTGGATAGCAGTATGATGGCTCATGTTGGAGACTTTGGTCTAGCAAAGTTCAAAACCGATCCCACGACACTATCTCTTGGTGATCCAAACTCTTCTTCAGTTTCACAAATTGGGACGATCGGATACGCCGCTCCAGGTAATTAATGGACCATTTTATGTCTTGGGTGTCTACTTGTCTCTGCATTTTCATGATAACTAGTGAATATATAATTAAGTTCTCATTTATTTATTCTATCTATAGAATACGCGCGGGGTTGTCAAGCTTCAACTGCCGGAGATGTGTATAGTTTTGGTGTGGTTCTCCTTGAAATATTCATTCGAAGAAGGCCAACCGATGACATGTTTAAGGATGGAGTGTGCATTGTGAAATTTACAGAGATGAAATTTCCTGATAGAGTATTGGATATTGTTGATCCCCAACTCTTAAAAGAGTTGGAACTTTGCCAAAAATCTCCAATTGACCTGAAGGAAAATTTTGTACGCTCGCTGCTATCTATGCTAAACATTGGAATTTGTTGCACTAGGCTAAATCCAGGTGAACGTATCAACATGCATGAGGTGGCTTCCAAGTTACGTGGAATTACAGAAGCATATGTTCGAAGAAACTAAATTGGTAATGGTATTGCTTTAGTAGCATTATCTACATGCGTAAGTAAGTTTCTTGTATAATTCTGTTTTGTAGAATTTATGTAACAACCTGGATTTACATAATTAAACACTCTCTCTGTTACTGAATGTAACATCCCAAGTCTGAAAAATAGCCATTAGAATGTTTGCTTTCTGTTATTTTATGTTTTGCATCATGGCATCATGTTGATTGCATTTGTTTTGTTTGTTTTCCAATTGTTTTTCTCTGTTTTCAGTTGTTTTCCAACTGTTTTCATTTGTTTTCCTTTGTTTTCCATTTGAATTTCAAACCAAAATTCAAACCCTTTGTTTCATCCTTGTGATGTTACAATTTCCAAATGGTATTTCAAAATAAAACAA
The DNA here is from genome assembly GCA_028641055.1 of Alopecurus myosuroides. Taxonomy (NCBI): domain Eukaryota; kingdom Viridiplantae; phylum Streptophyta; class Magnoliopsida; order Poales; family Poaceae; genus Alopecurus; species Alopecurus myosuroides. The sequence continues at coordinate 365,264,742 of CM054061.1, forward strand.
TCAATTGTTTCCATTAAAGTGTGATTTCAAAACTGTTTTTTTGTTGCTATCAAAAATTCATTTAATATCAAACCATTCCAATAATTCTAATCCAACTAATAATAGGGTTCACCCTATTAAATTGTTGTTTCTATATTAATTAACAAAATATTCCAATTCAAATCAAATCTTCAAATTCATCAAACAACAACCCACTGGAGTTTTTGAAATCTCTAAACCAATCAACTAAATTCAAACTTTTAATCTATAGGGGCCACCCTATTAAAAATACCTTGTTTTCATAATGTTTAAACAATAGCAAAATTTCTTTAATTATGGTTCCAAATACAAACAACAATTTTAAAGCACCACTTTTGAAAACCAATCTTGTAAATTGTTTTCTTTTAACTAAATCACTAACCTAATTTTTTCCTGGAATTTTACTAACCTAAATCCCATGTTTTCTACCAAAACCTATTTCTACAAAAAAAAAACAGAAAAGCTAAAAATAAAAAAGAGAAAAACGTTTCCAGGAGAGGGGGAGAGGCAGGCCCAGCCCACCCAGGCGCTGCAGCCCGTTACCTTCTCCCCCAACCTCCGTACAGGTGATGTCATCGCACGCCAGCGCAGCACCGATCTTCACCTGCTCCCCCCCCACTACAAATCCCCTCTCTTCCCCCTCCAAACCCTAGCCGCTCGCCCTACCCCCTCTCCTTCCTCCTCCAGCCGCCGGCCCCCCTTCCCCTCTTCCTCCACGGTAGCTGCATCCTCTGCAACCTCTCTGTCAACCGAGCATGGCGCCGGAGTTCTCCTCCGCCTTGGCGCCGCGTCCGACCGTCTCCGGCCACCCCGAGGACTCCCACGCGAAGATGGTAACTCCCCCTTTCCATTCCCATTCTTCCCCTCTCGATTCCCCACTGGTTAAGCACCATTTTCTTCCACGCAAGTCGCAGCTGCTGCTCCCTGTTCGTGCCATGTTTGTCCGTCAGTTAGACACAGATGCGTGCGAGTTCGTTTGCAGTTCAGTTATGCCATCTAGCATCAAAAACAAACCAGTCCCGTATACCATCACAACCGCGCAGCAGTGCAGATGGTAGGGCGCGCGCAGCAATCCCAGCAGATCGCGGGATCAAGTCCCCACACCCCAACTTTCTGCCTTTTATTTTCGAATTAACTTCAGTTCCATCTCTGAACCTTATCCACCCCCGAGCCCTTTCTCTATCACAAACACAAGCCAGCCCCACTGGTTCCACCCCCCCTTGGCGCAGCAGGAGGGGAGGGGTTCGATCCCCCTCCCACACAAATAAAAACCAACATTTTATTTTCAATTCTTTTGGTACTGTACTTCCTAAAATTCACCAATAGGCCCCTGGTATCTAATCTAGACCCCTGAAATAATTATTTCTAAGTCCCTAATGGTTTAAAAGTGGCAGATTTGCACCCAATTTTGGAAATTTCCTAAATAAATCATTTTAACTCCAATTCCAACATTTTTTATATGTTTTCAATACCAAATTAAATGTTCTACCCAAATATAAAATTTGTTTACTGTTTTGAATATTTTAAATTGGTGCAAAATTTGAAAACTTGTCAAATTCACTTAAATTTGCAAAATTCATAACTTGAGCATAAAAATTCCAAATTTCACAAACCAAATATGTTTTCCAATCAATTTTTCATGTACTTTTCAAATATAAATTTTGTTTGCTGTTTTGAATAATTTAAATTGCTGAAAACAACTGTTTCTTGTTTATTGCATTTAAAATTGCCAAAATAATAACTTGCTCATTTTAAATCCAATTTCCACAAATGAAATATGTTTTCCATGCAAAATTAAACCCTCTTTCCAAATATAAAATTTGTTTCATGTTTTGAATAATTAAAATTGGTTAAATAATTTAATCCTTGTTTAATTCATTTAAAATTGTTAATTTCATAACTTGATCAAAACAAATTCTTTTGGGACATATAAAATATGTTTTCAAACCATAAAAGTATAAACTTTTCAAATATGAATCTCACTTAATGTTTTGAACAAATAAAAATTCAAATAAGTTCATGTTTGAATTAAATTCATTTAATTCTTGCTTAAACTTGTTTAATTCATAATAAATTCATCCTAATTCCAATTTCAATATTTGAAATATGTAATCCAACTAAAATCTTGTTTTCTTTTCAAATATAAACTTTGTTATCTATTTTGAACAATTTAACTTGATGAAAACAACAAATACTTGTGTGACATGTTTTAAGCAACCAAACTTTCCAAACTTAACCAATGATTTCCAAAACTTGTTCCAATCCTTTTTCACTTGCATCTATCATTGTTATTTGTTGTTATTTTGCTGTTTTACTCATCCATGCATCATGCTAATTCACTTACACAATTTGATTAGTTGTAAAACAATTAATTCAACCATAAATCATGGGCTTTCCATATGCAATCCAATTGCATATGGGTCCATTTAATCCTGTTTCTATCTTGTCAACTATTTCCTTTTGGATGCATCAATTAAACTGTCATGCATCATCTTTGATTGTGCACCCTGCCATGATATTGATTGTTTATATTTCTGCCTTGTTTGTTTGCTTCTTCTCGGATACACGACGACGTTGAGACCGACGATACTTACGACACCCCTTCTAAGGATTTAGCTCAGTACCAGGCTACTGGGTTTTGCAGGCAAGTTATCACTCACATGAACCACTGTGTTCCTTTCAACATTGATTACCGATACTTTCCGTTGTTCTTTTCTGCTAGCCTTAGTAGTAGTTGTTTCTGTTACGAACCTATCACATGTATCCTTTAACCCTGATATTACCTCACCTCCATACCTATAACCATTGTTTGAGCCCGTGTCCTACTAGCATGCTTAGGTTGTTTTGCTCGAGTCTGTTACCCGTTACTTTTCTGTTACTATTTCTATTACGTTGTGGGGGCTCGATGTTTAATCAATCAATCATGCTAATGTTACTATTAATAATAAATCTGATGATAAGGCACCGGCAGGAGGCCCATGAGAGGTTTTGAAGCCTGCTAGTGTCGACCCTAATAGGAAAAGGGTCTTGTCTACTGATCCATGATGAGCGCACTACCCGCATTTGGGAAGCGAGTATGGGCGCCCCCCTCAACTCGACCTGATTCGCATCTCGTCCAAATCGCCTCATTTAGTTCGTGTTTTTCTATTTGCCGCATGCATGTTTTTGCGAGCCCAGGACAGGGTGAAACTTTCGTAGTCGGCTTATAGGGGGACACGGTCTTAGAGTGCTATGAGGGTCCCTTTTCTTCGGGGCTTGATTAGCCGTGCGCCCAAGGTTCTTTGGGCTTGATGCGAAGAATGGTTGGTTGTGTTGAGTGCCCCGCTTGGTGGGAGGCATCCCATCTGGCGGGATATTCATGAGTGTACGGCCAAATTGGTGCAACCCTGCAGGGATAATCTTCTCGAGAAGCCGTGTTTTCCGCGGTTATGGATTACTTGGTGAAAGTACTGGCTAACAAGTACTCAGGACAACTTAAACATAATGATCAAACATGTTACACCCCATGATTAATAACTTGACTAGTAATAGGCTTATTGTCACAATAATTTGAACCATCATTATTTCAAGTGTGTGAGTTATCCTCGGATTGCTTCTTTGGATAAGGGGCGAGATCCAGGATGGGTTTGTTTGAAGTTATCTTTCAGTTGGTTACAATCCTCGATCTTATCTCCTTTCTGTTAGCCGGAAGTGGTAGAATCTTATATTTACTAATTGGAGGCACCGTAAAAGGCTCCACGTTAACTCTAGGACAAGTAAATTACCATCCGTTAGATTTCCTCAGAGCTATCTAAAACCGTCAGATAAAGACCGCTAATTTATACATCACATATATTTACTTGCTGCGTCGTCTATGCATTGCATTGCATTGTGGAGAAGCACGTTCTAGGGTTTTCAATATCATGGAAACCTAGCGCTATTACATCTGGGCTGCTGCTCCTCGGCCGCCATGGTCGCTGCGCCGTTCTCACCACCGCATGTGTCTATGCGGTTGACCGCGTTGGCGGCCGGCTGACGATAGCTCTCCATCGAGATCGTTCTGGGCGCTCTCGCCACCACACGTGCGGTTGCCGGCGTCGGGCGGCCCGCGGACGAGATAGTATGTACAAAGCTGCGTTTTCACTAGAACCAATCTTGCAGCCAGCTCAAAGCCAATCTTGCAGGTAGCTCTCGATCTATTCCCGTATGAAAATACTGTCAAGAGATACATCTATAATTCTATATCTGTTACATCCCATACAATAAGCGTGATGTGCAGTTGCGAGCCTGTGCGACACCGGCCGGAGCGGCGCTTTGCCGTCGCAGCATGAAACCAACTGATAAAAATAGCTGCGAGTCTCCGATGCATATCACCAACTACATCTTGAACAACCTACAAGTATTCAGATATCTGTTATTCTATTTGTGCAGCAGAGCATCGTTGGTTAACAGTTCTTTGCATGCTTCGATCTCCACCTGTCACCTTGAGTACCGAGTCCTGGTACCCTCCCTCACCATCACATTCGTTCAAAAGTTGCTACAAAAATCGCACTCCAAACTTCATGAATAGGTCTCTTACCTGGCCAGCAGATTTGCGGCCAATACTCACGCTAACGCAAAGTTAAGAGGGTTTTGACCAAGCAGAGTCGGAGACAACGATTGTATCTGAACCGTTTTGAAAAACATTTATGGCAACACAACCTAATTGTGTGAGGGTTTACTTGGGCGATAGTCTCACATTAAAGCAGCTAGCAACAAGGAGTTGATGTGCAGCGGCCGGCAATGCATGGCGAGGCTGACAACAATGTCACCTGAGATTGAGGGATACCACGGATACACATGGCAACTTATCTAAGTAGTTTTGGGCGATAGGCTGACATTAAAGCAGCTAGCAAGGAGTTGATGTCCAGCGGCGGCAATGCATGGCGAGGCTGACCACAACATCAACTGACATTGAGGGATACCACTAATGTACATCGCAACTTATCTATAGTTCCTATAGTATCTACAATTTTTTGTCTCACGAAAAAAGATAAGGCAAGTCCATTTAGGACTATAGGATATACCTTTAGAGTTTACAATGGTTTTGACAAACATGATGTTGTTTTCTTAACTGAGTTTTTATTTCTTTAGTGAATCTATCTCACAGTTGTCGACGCAGGAAAAGAATAGGTGTACTGACTGAGTTTGAAGAAAATTAGGCGGCCACCGTCAATGGGGAGACTGGCAGCTGCTGGCTCAACCTGTATTTTCCATCTGTCGAAAAAACAAATCAGCTTATTATGATATTTTTCGCGTAATCAGTTCAGTCTGGTTCCAATAGAGGCTTAATTTACATATGGTTTATGTTAACCCAGGTTTTCCAATCGAATCTATTGATGTTTTTTCAGGTAGAGAACTAAATTTTATATGTTACTTGGCTACTAAATCTCTGATTATCTGCATTGTATAACGAATCTCTCTGCCTTTCACCATACATCAAAAACGTGGCCAAAGGGGGAATGATCCCTCCCTTGACTTTACGTTGTTAGGTAGAAGATGAGACTCCCGGTTTATTCGAGCGCACGCAGTCGAAGCTGGGACTCGCAGCCTCTAGCCACTGAGCTAGCATTCAGTTCTCGCCTTTCACCATACATCAAGGTACGATGTCTAAGCTTTCTAATTTTTTCCATGTATGATCCAATTGACACTAAGACATATACTTGGATCAGTTACTTTGCTATAGTGCACACAAGTTTATATCAGCTGTGTTTCTCTAGCGATACCTTTCCAAGAAAATTCTGCATTCCAAATAATTTTTTTTTTGTTGCTAACCGTGGTGAGACCATTCTGTTTTCGGCTTCAGAGAAACTCTCCACATGTATATTCATTGCTTTTAGAATGCCCAGTATCGTTGCTCTCTCTAGCTCTGTATACTGCTTAGTAGCTGTGTTTGCAAGAGTAACTTATTTTCACATATGAGCATACGGTGCTTAACAGGATAGTCCTAAATGAGCTAGATGACCGTCAGATGAGTTTTGCTCATGTAATTCAGCGGCCCTATATTGTTATTGTACATCTTGGTGGACAAATTCTAATTGTACGGTTCAACAACTATGTTACCGACTTCCAAAGTTCATGTTAAATGTATGCCTCAGAGCCCGACTCTATTTGTGTTCATCAGTATAGATTTACATGGCGACCAGCGGAATATGTTGGCACGGAGCAGGTAGCAAGACAAACAGAGCACAGGCAAGGTACCATGGTAAGAATTCCTTGGTGGTTTTGGGTTGATTAGCATGTGATTTGGTAGTTACTAACATTGTTTTGCAGTGACGAGGGTAAAATTAGTGATTTAGCGCCACATCTTTCAATATTTATTAATATTAGTCGGCCTGAAATTTTTCATTCAACCATAGATCCAAGCTAACCATGTAATCTGAATATACTACACATGAGATTGTTCTTCCGATCAGGGTCCTGTTCAGGTCATCTTATGGATCGTATCAAATATTTTTGAGTTCTATACTTACCAACTTATGAGTTCAGATTTTTCCCACAGTTAGTTGTAAATAAAAGGAACCTATTTTATAATGGATTTGTGTTCGGTTATAGAAAGTAATTCATACATTGATTTTACTATTAGTATCTTCACAAATTTTGTAACGACGTCAAATTTTCATGTTCCTTCTACTCCATATTGTCCTTTCAGGATAAACATTAAGAAATACTTATGTGCAATTTATGCTATATCATTTAATAATCGCCTCACATTTGCGTTCAAAAAGGGTCTCTTTACATATTCGTAGGTTCAAAAGAAAATATGCAAAGTAGTTACACAGAGTACATAACAGATTACTTATCACACAGCTCTTAGGGATATACAGGATAGACTCTGCTCATCACACAGCTCTTAGGAAAATAAAACCACCCGGCAATGAAATAGTTTTGGATGCTTCGATTGGCAGGTACTACTCTAATCCCTTTTTGTCCTTACCCTCTCTACAGCAAAATCATGACAAGGTAGAGTGTTGCTATGCGCTAGAGATATCTAGCTAGGCATGCTCTTCACCTGTTTTTAACCATTTATTTTATGTTTTGTACGGTCCATGATATATCATACTTGGATCATGCAATATGTGATACTTGACATATAGTTCATTTCCTGCTTGATTTTGTTAGTCCCCAGTTGTCCTTCTTTCTTTCCTATACGTGATTACCAATAGATTGTGTCTTACGGGATTTTTTCGAACATGCAAAGGAATTATAAAATTAAAAAATTCCACCGTGGGGAACAAATGCTTCTTATTTATCGATATAATCTACATAATTGTTCTCTCCAGTAAAAGCTAAGCAACCACCTTTATTGCCTAGATCGATAGCTAAACTAATCAATGCATTAAACTTATATTTGTTTTTTATAGAACACTTCATATCAATTTCTTTTCACATCTAACAAAAGATACTGGTAGTTAAGATATGAAGAATATATGTGGACTTGATACTTCACATGTAGCTCTCCATAATTCTTCTTAGTTTCAAATTATTGCTCTTACATTCCTTATAACGTTTTATCAATAAGGTATTCTAACGCGGTGAGTAAGGGTTAAGTAGAACTTCCACCATTTCACAATGAAACTTATCTACTTAGGAAAATAAAAATATTTTCTTAAGTAACTCACTCATATCAATGTTGGTAGTAGAGTTGTTTTTTCAGTAGTACAAATTTGCCATTTAACTATTTTCTTAAATAACTCACTCACTCATATCCCGCTTGGTAGCCTTTTAACCAATTTAATGAATGCACTAATGGTTTTGATAGGGATTACATGTTGTTGAAGTAAAATTTATATTCCATCTACTTCAAAACTTAAGATTTAATACTATGACCTAAAGTAACATTTACGGTTTTCCCAGTTTAGAATAGTGGACCGTTTGTTCTTCAACAGAAGAAAAACCACACAAAATGCTTACAAACTCAAAGTCGTTGAGGAGTTCCATAACATAAAACCATCACAACGTTGTAAACATTCAGTCTAATAAAAAAAAATAGCTCAAGAACGTATACATTTTGGCCTAAATGTTGGTGAATGTTGAGTTGTGATCTTCAACATCACTAGCCCGTGCTGGTGCACGGGTTGATGACTAGTCTCTGTAGTTGGTTAGCGCAGCCAGTTGCAGCATTTTTATATCCCCTCTCTTCCGTTGAACCCAAGGCATCTGTGCTTGGTGTTGACGGGTTACACTTTGGTGAACTGTGAGTCTTGCTTGCCAGTACGTTTATGTACTGACCCCTTTGGGGCTGTGGTTTACGCAGACAACGATTCCGAGGATCTACATGGTGGCTACTACGTGAAGTTTGACGAGACTGCGGACGAGTAGATAGCGGACCCGGGCAGGATCCGAGACTTCGTAGATGGGCTCCGTCTTTTCGTTTCCGGCCTCTTAGGCCTATTTGGTTCTTGTCTGTACTCAGACATGTCGAATGCTTCCGCTGTATTGTAATGATGTATTGTTGGGGCATGTGCCCTCTGAATGATTGTATTTGCTATCTCTGCTCTAATGAGAGCCAGTTGCAACTTATTTCAATCTTTTGTGTTGTAGAGATCTGTTGTGATATCACTTGTTAAACGCCGTTGACGTACCATGTGTGTATGGTTAAAGTACGTCGACGGAAGTGCCTTTGATCTCTAGTGGATAGTTTACATCGACGATGGAATACCAGGGCTTGTGTTGTCGCGCATAAGCGCAGGCCTACCAGGAAGCTGGGACGTGGGAGCAGTTATGCCCCATAATCCAAGCATCTGCTATCCAGTTCGTACGGTGAGTATCCACTAGAAATCAGGGTGCGACAAATGGTATCAGAGCCTGTCTGCCTGTAGGATCCCTTTTACTGGTCGCAGTTGAGTCTAGAAAATATTTTGTAGCTATATAGGAAAAATGAAACGTGAGAGTAGGAATTCTGTTCTTTTTCTTCTTTCCCCACCCACCCTCCCTTTTCTGGTAAGGAAGTGCAACGTTGTTTTCCCTTCTCATCTAAACTTTCAAGTTAGGATTTCACGGATTCTGGTTTCTCTAGGATGATTATATCTACTAGACCGTAGGAATGGAGGTGGTTGTGACATGATTTATCATGTTGCCTACTCACGATTGAGAACGGAGGCGTGTAAGCCCCGGAAGCAGATCCTCTATTCCTTAAGCAGTAGATATTGATCCTTTAGAAGCCCGGATGGGTTTTCCGTAGTACCTCAGGAGTTTTGTTCTCGTTTTCCCCGATGTTGATATCCTGTTCTTCTCAACATCCTTTTCGTCCGTTGAAATCTTGTTGTTGTTTTCCACTTCAATTCTTCTACCGGCGTCTAATCAAAACTTCCTCGTAAACTCTTTTCCAACTAAAGTGTTATTTCATACCGGAGAATCATATTCCTTTGTGTCAACAATCTTTTCCACAACATACAACCTATTTCTGGTTCCACTAAGCAATCAAAACTCTGTTCACTCTCCGGGATCTCAAATGTTGACTTCCAAGATAAGTAAGAACTATCCAATAATAATGGGAGGCCACATATTCCTCGTTACTCTCATGTTGATAATTCTGACATTGATGTCATTCTTGGTTGGGTTGATGTCAATAACTCTGTTCCACCATTCTAGCCAGATAATCTATTCTCCAAATGAATAAAGTTCCATTCAGCTATACACCCTTGGTACAAAAACCTCTTCCTTCAATTGAAAATGTTCCGGTGGTTTGCTAATTCCATGACGCCTATCCAATGTGCACGATGTGTTTCACGTGTCACAGCTCAAGTGGATCTTCCCAAGAAGTATCCGGACCCTTTCTTTTCTCAGTAGGAATCTCGGGGCGCGATTCCTTCAAGGGGGGGCGTTTTGTAACATCCCAAGTCTGAAAAATAGCCATTAGAATGTTTGCTTTCTGTTATTTTATGTTTTGCATCATGGCATCATGTTGATTGCATTTGTTTTGTTTGTTTTCCAATTGTTTTTCTCTGTTTTCAGTTGTTTTCCAACTGTTTTCATTTGTTTTCCTTTGTTTTCCATTTGAATTTCAAACCAAAATTCAAACCCTTTGTTTCATCCTTGTGATGTTACAATTTCCAAATGGTATTTCAAAATAAAACAATCAATTGTTTCCATTAAAGTGTGATTTCAAAACTGTTGTTTTGTTGCTATCAAAAATTCATTTAATATCAAACCATTCCAATAATTCTAATCCAACTAATAATAGGGTTCACCCTATTAAATTGTTGTTTATATATTAATTAACAAAATATTCCAATTCAAATCAAATCTTCAAATTCATCAAACAACAACCCACTGGAGTTTTTGAAATCTCTAAACCAATCAACTAAATTCAAACTTTTAATCTATAGGGGCCACCCTATTAAAAATACCTTGTTTTCATAATGTTTAAACAATAGCAAAATTTCTTTAATTATGGTTCCAAATACAAACAACAATTTTAAAGCACCACTTTTGAAAACCAATCTTGTAAATTGTTTTCTTTTAACTAAATCACTAACCTAATTTTTTCCTGGAATTTTACTAACCTAAATCCCATGTTTTCTACCAAAACCTATTTCTACAAAAAAAAAACAGAAAAGCTAAAAATAAAAAAGAGAAAAACGTTTCCAGGAGAGGGGGAGAGGCAGGCCCAGCCCACCCAGGCGCTGCAGCCCGTTACCTTCTCCCCCAACCTCCGTACAGGTGATGTCATCGCACGCCAGCGCAGCACCGATCTTCACCTGCTCCCCCCCACTACAAATCCCCTCTCTTCCCCTCCAAACCCTAGCCGCTCGCCCTACCCCCTCTCCTTCCTCCTCCAGCCGCCGGCCCCCCTTCCCCTCTTCCTCCACGGTAGCTGCATCCTCTGCAACCTCTCTGTCAACCAAGCATGGCGCCGGAGTTCTCCTCCGCCTTGGCGCCGCGTCCGACCGTCTCCGGCCACCCCGAGGACTCCCACGCGAAGATGGTAACTCCCCCTTTCCATTCCCATTCTTCCCCTCTCGATTCCCCACTGGTTAAGCACCATTTTCTTCCACGCAAGTCGCAGCTGCTGCTCCCTGTTCGTGCCATGTTTGTCCGTCAGTTAGACACAGATGCGTGCGAGTTCGTTTGCAGTTCAGTTACGCCATCTAGCATCAAAAACAAACCAGTCCCGTATACCATCACAACCGCGCAGCAGTGCAGATGGTAGGGCGCGCGCAGCAATCCCAGCAGATCGCGGGATCAAGTCCCCGCACCCCACCTTTCTGCCTTTTATTTTCGAATTAACTTCAGTTCCATCTCTGAACCTTATCCACCCCCGAGCCCTTTCTCTATCACAAACACAAGCCAGCCCCACTGGTTCCACCCCCCCTTGGCGCAGCAGGAGGGGAGGGGTTCGATCCCCCTCCCACACAAATAAAAACCAACATTTTATTTTCAATTCTTTTGGTACTGTACTTCCTAGAATTCACCAATAGGCCCCTGGTATCTAATCTAGACCCCTGAAATAATTATTTCTAAGTCCCTAATGGTTTAAAAGTGGCAGATTTGCACCCAATTTTGGAAATTGCCTAAATAAATCATTTTAACTCCAATTCCAACATTTTTTATATGTTTTCAATACCAAATTAAATGTTCTACCCAAATATAAAATTTGTATACTGTTTTGAATATTTTAAATTGGTGCAAAATTTGAAAACTTGTCAAATTCACTTAAATTTGCAAAATTCATAACTTGAGCATAAAAATTCCAAATTTCACAAACCAAATATGTTTTCCAATAAATTTTTCATGTACTTTTCAAATATAAATTTTGTTTGCTGTTTTGAATAATTTAAATTGCTGAAAACAACTGTTTCTTGTTTATTGCATTTAAAATTGCCAAAATAATAACTTGCTCATTTTAAATCCAATTTCCACAAATGAAATATGTTTTCCATGCAAAATTAAACCCTCTTTCCAAATATAAAATTTGTTTCATGTTTTGAATAATTAAAATTGGTTAAATAATTTAATCCTTGTTTAATTCATTTAAAATTGTTAATTTCATAACTTGATCAAAACAAATTCTTTTGGGACATATAAAATATGTTTTCAAACCATAAAAGTATAAACTTTTCAAATATGAATCTCACTTAATGTTTTGAACAAATAAAAATTCAAATAAGTTCATGTTTGAATTAAATTCATTTAATTCTTGCTTAAACTTGTTTAATTCATAATAAATTCATCCTAATTCCAATTTCAATATTTGAAACATGTATTCCAACTAAAATCTTGTTTTCTTTTCAAATATAAACTTTGTTATCTATTTTGAACAATTTAACTTGATGAAAACAACAAATACTTGTGTGACATGTTTTAAGCAACCAAACTTTCCAAACTTAACCAATGATTTCCAAAACTTGTTCCAATCCTTTTTCACTTGCATCTATCATTGTTATTTGTTGTTATTTTGCTGTTTTACTCATCCATGCATCATGCTAATTCACTTACACAATTTGATTAGTTGTAAAACAATTAATTCAACCATAAATCATGGGCTTTCCATATGCAATCCAATTGCATATGGGTCCATTTAATCCTGTTTCTATCTTGTCAACTATTTCCTTTTGGATGCATCAATTAAACTGTCATGCATCATCTTTGATTGTGCACCCTGCCATGATATTGATTGTTTATATTTCTGCCTTGTTTGTTTGCTTCTTCTCGGATACACGACGACGTTGAGACCGACGATACTTACGACACCCCTTCTAAGGATTTAGCTCAGTACCAGGCTACTGGGTTTTGCAGGCAAGTTATCACTCACATGAACCACTGTGTTCCTTTCAACATTGATTACCGATACTTTCCGTTGTTCTTTTCTGCTAGCCTTAGTAGTAGTTGTTTCTGTTACGAACCTATCACATGTATCCTTCAACCCTGATATTACCTCACCTCCATACCTATAACCATTGTTTGAGCCCGTGTCCTACTAGCATGCTTAGGTTGTTTTGCTCGAGTCTGTTACCCGTTACTTTTCTGTTACTATTTCTATTACGTTGTGGGGGCTCGATGTTTAATCAATCAATCATGCTAATGTTACTATTAATAATAAATCTGATGATAAGGCACCGGCAGGAGGCCCATGAGAGGTTTTGAAGCCTGCTAGTGTCGACCCTAATAGGAAAAGGGTCTTGTCTACTGATCCATGATGAGCGCACTACCCGCATTTGGGAAGCGAGTATGGGCGCCCCCCTCAACTTGACCTGATTCGCATCTCGTCCAAATCGCCTCATTTAGTTCGTGTTTTTCTATTTGCCGCATGCATGTTTTTGCGAGCCCAGGCCAGGGTGGAACTTTCGTAGTCGGCATATAGGGGGACACGGTCTTAGAGTGCTATGAGGGTCCCTTTTCTTCGGGGCTTGATTAGCCGTGCGCCCAAGGTTCTTTGGGCTTGATGCGAAGAATGGTTGGTTGTGTTGAGTGCCCCGCTTGGTGGGAGGCATCCCATCTGGCGGGATATTCATGAGTGTACGGCCAAATTGGTGCAACCCTGCAGGGATAATCTTCTCGAGAAGCCGTGTTTTCCGCGGTTATGGATTACTTGGTGAAAGTACTAGCTAACAAGTACTCAGGACAACTTAAACATAATGATCAAACATGTTACACCCCATGATTAATAACTTGACTAGTAATAGGCTTATTGTCACAATAATTTGAACCATCATTATTTCAACTGTGTGAGTTATCCTCGGATTGCTTCTTTGGATAAGGGGCGAGATCCAGGATGGGTTTGTTTGAAGTTATCTTTCAGTTGGTTACAATCCTCGATCTTATCTCCTTTCTGTTAGCCGGAAGTGGTAGAATCTCTGTAGTTGGTTAGCGCAGCCAGTTGCAGCATTTTTATATCCCCTCTCTTCCGTTGAACCCAAGGCATCTGTGCTTGGTGTTGACGGGTTACACTTTGGTGAACTGTGAGTCTTGCTTGCCAGTACGTTTATGTACTGACCCCTTTGGGGCTGTGGTTTACGCAGACGACGATTCCGAGGATCTACATGGTGGCTACTACGTGAAGTTTGACGAGACTGCGGACGAGTAGATAGCGGACCCGGGCAGGATCCGAGACTTCGTGGATGGGCTCCGTCTTTTCGTTTCCGGCCTCTTAGGCCTATTTGGTTCTTGTCTGTACTCAGACATGTTGAATGCTTCCGCTGTATTGTAATGATGTATTGTTGGGGCATGTGCCCTCTGAATGATTGTATTTGCTATCTCTGCTCTAATGAGAGCCAGTTGCAACTTATTTCAATCTTTTGTGTCGTAGAGATCTGTTGTGATATCACTTGTTAAACGCCGTTGACGTACCATGTGTGTATGGTTGAAGTACGTCGACGGAAGTGCCTTTGATCTCTAATGGATAGTTTACATCGACGATGGAATAGCAGGGCTTGTGTTGTCGCGCATAAGCGCAGGCCTACCAGGAAGCTGGGACGTGGGAGCAGTTATGCCCCATAATCCAAGCATCTGCTATCCAGTTCGTACGGTGAGTATCCACTAGAAATCAGGGTGCGACACTGAACCAGCCCAAGATCAAGCCAATGTCAAAAGTCCATGGGTCCCAGATAGGCCCTTGAAGCCTAATGGTGTCCTAGTTAGCATAAGGGGCACCGTAATGACTTGGAGCCTATAGGCGGGAGCCAGAATGATCATTTTGGAGTATAAGCAATGAAAATATTACCACGGTCTCTACAAGACCTCTCTTGCAATCGAATCAAATCAGATCTACTTTATTTTGTTAGGTTTTAGCGTTATGTCATTCAAGCACGTCGCCTGCAACCCTAGTTGCCACCATGTATACAACATGGAATGGGGGTCTGCCGAGTGGAATCCCATTAATGCCCATTCTTATGGCACATCGTTCACCACATCCACCATAGGCAAGATCGTGCATCCGTTCAAATTTCCATTAGCATCGACATACAATCAAGTCAGTACAAACATGAAGTATTGTTTTTATCGTACGATGTTGTTTTTCGAGGCCTGAAGCTTTGCATAAAAAATTTCTCCTGTGTGCTACCATCTAGTTCTATTGAGCGTGATTATTCCTGTAGAGGACTGGAGAAGGTTGCACGGGGCTATCTCTTCTTATATATGGGTGATCACGTAAGGATTACATCAAGTATAGGTAAGTAACATCCTTGATCTACAAGTAATCTAAATCAACTATGTACGTATCCTGATCTATGTTAACACCCCCCCATCCGCAGTCGAAGCGTTGGCACTGACGCAAATACTGTATCAGAACTTTTCAAAAGTCGATGTCGATAATCCCTTCGTCATGGTGTTCGCAAATAGTTGGGAGGTAGGAACCCGAAGAAGTCGAACATGATCAAGAGAAACCTGCTCGCGAACGAAGTGAATATCAAGCGCAATATGCTTGGTGCGAAGATGATGAACGGGGTTGGCGGAGAGGTAGACATCGGACACATTATCACAAAGCACCATGGTGCACTGGTAGAAAAAAGGCCTTCCATACGCCCCCATCAGTCCCCAAATGTTGCGCACCGTGACTAATGAGTCTTTAGTCCCGCGTCGGGAGGAGACCCGCGACAGAAGGTCATGCGTCGCGGGTTGGGAAACGCGTTGAGGCGCGTGGAGGGCATTAATTCCGGTTGGCGTGGCCGCCCGGGACTAATGGTCCTTTAGTCCCGGTTGGCGTGGTTACCCGGGACTAAAGATCAAACTGCTCGCCTACCCGCGGCGGTTTTTATTTCGCGAGCGAGGCAGAAGGGCGCCATTGCTACAGTGCTCGTCCGAGTCTCTGTTTCTTCCTCTATTCTCTTCTCTTCCCTCTCTTCGATCTTCCTCCACCAAGCACACCATCGCTGAAGTTTGGTAGAGATACACGGGTCCCACACCATGCGGCAAGCGTCTCGACGTGTGCTACACCAACATTTGCGAGAGTATCCCCGGTGCTCTTGAGCATTTGACCAATCTTTATTTCTCCTCTCCCGATGAACACCGGTTCTTCGGGCTTGATCTGGAGTATACGGCGGATCAACGGGATGTTGCCGTCATCCAGATTGCGTTCAAGGAGGCCGTTTTGGTCTTCCAATGGTCAAGGTAACGCACATCTTCGATTTGTTTGTTGCATTTGAAGAATACATGTGTTGCAACATTTCTAACACGTATCAAATTTTTGTTGTTGCAGTAGTTCAAAGAATTCTCCGGCACTTGTTTATTTTCTTGTCAACAAGGGGTATGACTTTTGCAGCGTCGACATCACGCAAGACCGTCCGAAAATGATGCGCTTGGGTATTGTGATACCTGAAGATCACTACATTGATCTTCAGGATCTTATCCAGTTGAACGGGCCAAAGACCGGGATGGCTCGCATGGCAACTGCCTTAATCCACGAGGGCTACGAAACCATGAAGTCTGGTTTCCCCTCGAGGAATCACTTGTATTGGGAGAAGACCCCACTGGACTTGACGAACGTCAAGTATGCAGCCATAGATGCGTACGTCTCCTACGAGTTGTTCCGCATCTACTCGACGGAGCCATAGATGTATGCGTTCGATATATATGCATGTAATGGGTATCTTAGTATGTAATGGATATCTTAGTATTGTGAGACTTATGTTTGTGTTATGTGTGATCGTAAGACTCTATGTTATGAATGTGATATGATTGTGTTCTATTCATGATTGTGATGTCTCTACTCGTATTTTACTTGTGATTTAATTATCACTTGTCTTTTGTTGTTCATAAAACTATTTTTGTTTCCTAGTTTTAAATGACTTGGAAAAATTTGCAAAGTGTTGCAAAGTGTAATGGATATTATTTCTATATTAATTCCTAGCTATACTATTTCTATATTATGTCAAACACACGTTTCAAAACAAGCAAAAACAAAAACACATCAAAAAAACAAACAAAAACACATCAAGAAAACAAAACAGACAAACTATAGTTTCTGTATATCTGTTCACCAAAAATTAATCTAAGCCAGGAAAACATATATCTAGTGAAATACCAAACTCATCCAGTATTAAAATGAATTAGTATTATTTTTCTTAATTTTTTGATATATTATTTGTATTTATAAGATTTTAAAATGAATTAGTATTATTGTTCTTAATTTTTTGATATATTATTTGTATTTTTAAGATTTTAAAATGAATTAGTATTATTGTTCTTAATTTTTTGATATATTATTTGTATTTTTTAAGATTTAAAAATGAATTAGTATTATTTTTCTTAATTTTTTGATATATTATTTGTATTTTTAAGATTTTAAAATGAATTAGTATTATTGTTCTTAATTTTTTGATATATTATTTGTATTTTTAAGTATTTGTATTTTTAAGATTTTAAAATGAATTAGTATTATTTTTCTTAATTTTTTTATATATTATTTGTATTTTTAAGATTTTAAAATGAATTAATATTATTGTTCTTAATTTTTTGATATATTATTTGTATTTTTAAGATTTTAAAATGAATTAGTATTATTTTTCTTAATTTTTTGATATATTATTTGTATTTTTAAGATTTTAAAATGAATTAGTATTATTGTTCTTAATTTTTTGATATATTATTTGTATTTTTTAAGATTTAAAAATGAATTAGTTTTATTTTCTGAATATTTTGATATATTATTTGTATTTTTAAGATTTTAAAATGAATTAGTATTATTGTTCTTAATTTTTTGATATATTATTTGTATTTTTTAAGATTTAAAAATGAATTAGTTTTATTTTCTGAATATTTTGATATATTATTTGTATTTTTAGGATTTTAAAATGAATTAGTATTATTGTTCTTAATTTTTTGATATATTATTTGTATTTTTTAAGATTTAAAAATGAATTAGTTTTATTTTCTGAATATTTTGATATATTAATAGTATTTTTAGAAATAATACAAATTAAAAAGTTAATGTTTATTTATTTATTCAAAATTATTAATTACATCATTACTTTTGTTTATTAAAAGATTTATTTGAAATTCAAACAATAAAGAAATATGGCATCGACCAACATGTTAATAAGATTGATATGATACTACTATCACATACATGCGTGCAAAACAATTGGATGCGGGACGGTATGGAACTCGAAAGTTAAGCGTGCTAGTGCTAGAGTAGTGGGAGGATGGGTGACCGAGCGGGAAGTTTGACCATGAGTAAGTAATTTGACTAGAGATAACTGTAGTTAGCCGCTAAGCAAATAATACAAATTCTAAAAAAAAAGGGAGTGAAAAAAGGGAGTGCAAAAAGGGAGTGAAAAAAAGGGAGAGAAAAATTGGTGTGAAAAATAATTAGAAACCCAAATAAATTAAGGAAATAACGAAATAAAGTCTAGTCTCGGTTCAGGTGGCCAACCGGGACTAAAGGTCCTCCGCCCCCCGGCTCCGCCACCCGCCCACGTGGCCGGGCCTTTAGTCCCGGTTCGTAATCGGCGCGACTATAGGGGGGGGGGTCTTTAGTCGCGCATAGCTAGTCCCGGTTCCTCGGTCGGGACTACTGGCCCTTACCAACCGGGACTATAGGCCTATTTTCTACCAGTGGTGGCCTTGTGGATATTACATGATAGCCCAGAAGGAGCTGACAAAGCCAGGTGCACTCATTACCCGCATCAGCCACGGCGTGATCCTCAGCCTCACCACTGGACCTATTGACCGTTAACTGCTGTTTGGACGAGCACGAGAAGACAAATGATACAATGTAGACACATTATCACGAGTTCGAGCATAAGGTGTCAAGGAAGTCGGCCCATTCTACATCCGAGTATGCCATGATGTCCATGGTAGGTGATGCATAAAGCGATAGTCCGAGCTCCATAGTGTCGCAGGTGTCATGGAGAATCCATTTCATCGAGCTCCAGTGAATTTCACGAGGCGCGTGCATATGGAGACACACTCGTTGCACACTGTACTACAACTCCGAGCGAGTAAGTGTCCGGTACTGTAGAGCACCTACAATGGAGCGATAGTGGGACTTGTCCGGTGCCATTGAGCCATCGGTAGTGGAGAGTTTGACCTTCATATCGACGGGGCTGGCAGTAGTTTGCAATTAATCATCCAAGCGTGCTTAAGTAAATCGTGAGCGTACTTCCTCTAATGGAGGAAGAACCCGTCAGCTCGGCGTACCACCTCGATGTCGAGGAAGTAATGGAGCGCCCCGAAGTCCTTGATGGCAAACTCAGCGTCAAGACGATCAGTGAGCCATCGGAGAAAGTTAGTGGTGCACGCCGTCACGATCATGTCGTCAACATAGAGTGGCAGGTAGGCAGCATAATTTCCTTGTTGATAGACGAACACCTAGTCATTGGAGCGGGTCGAGCAGAAGACAATATGATTAAAATTGTTCCATTCGTATTATTTTTCTCTTTCTAAAGGAACGGGCCTAATTTCAAGGTGGGGCGAAACATGTACAATGGTATTTTCAAATTATATTATACTTTGTTCATAATAATTTGGGTCATGTTTTTATAAAATATAAAGTACACAAACTCCCACTCAAACGAACATCACTCACTTTGTTCACTTATTATACGATCCCCGCTATACCACCCTCGATCGTCACAACCGATGGGAAAACTTCAAAAGATAGACATCTACATGTTAAAGAAAAGCGTTACCAGGAGACAACTCATTTTATTTCTCTGATTTCATTCTTTGTTTTCTTTGGTGTGCTTTGCACCTGGGTGTTTTCTATTTACTTAGAAACCCCTCTGTATATTTCCTTTTGAGATTTTGTTGATCCAAGTAAAGACTCTAGTGGAAAGTTGTCACTATATTTCAAATTTCTGCGAATGAAACAGATTTCTGTTGTCCATTGTTATTTACGTATAAAATCACGGAAAATAAAAAATGACCTGAGAATTTTTGTTCTTAATAATGGGCTATATACACAACTTTTCTTAGTTTACCACTTTTTGGTTTGACCAACAGAAGATTTTCGAAAAAATTCGATCTCTGCATGCTGTCTGTATTGACAGATTTCAGCCAATTATTGCATTTGCATCTTAATCTCTTTTTTTTGGTGTTCTTTTGAGAAAAAGAGTTTCTAAAGAAGTTGTGAAAGTAGCTAATGTTTTTTTGAGTGCTTGTCTTGTGTTGAAACTGAACCATGTGAGTTTATTATTTCGATTGCAATAACGTTGCTAATGAAGATTGTGAGATTTTTGGTGTGAAGGAAGTTTTCAAGGGCCAAGAGAAGAGGATGATATGATGTGATCAAGAAGAGTGAAAAGCCTAAGCTTGGGGATGCCCCGGTGGTACATCCCAGCAAATTCCAAGAAGACTCAAGCGTCTAAGCTTGGGGATGCCCAAGGCATCCCCTTCTTCATCAACAAATTATCAGGTCACTTCGAGTGAAACTATACTTTTATTCGATCACACCTTATTTTTGCTTTCAGTTTGTTTTTAATTTTTCAATAAGCTTGGTTGGACCCCATCATTTCTTTTATTGGAGAGTGACACGCTCCGCTTTTTCATGAGAATACGTTGTATTCTTAGTCTCTGTTTGGATGCTGCATTTATTTAGCTCCTGTTTTGTATGCATCTCTTATTAGGGATGTTAATTTTAGTAGTATTATTTAAGTACTCACATGTTTGCTTGCTGTATCATAAAGACTATTTTTGTTAAAACATATCTTGTATGGTGCTTGTTGGGAAAAGAAAACTTTTGCTTGATGTAGAATCTATAACAGTACTAGTAGAAGCTTGTATAGACTGTGGCTAGAACTTTTTCATGTCATTCTAAATGTTATTTTAGTTTTGAAGTATTGTGGTTATTGAGTAGCATGAATAGCCTTAAATAGCTGAGCGCGTTTAATATGTCTTGAAAGATTCATGAGTTGTTCTTGTCATAGTAAAGCATCAATATATGGTATTCTCTTTCGAATATTTTATTTGGTGGACTTGGCACATGCTTACACCATGTTTATGACTAAAAACCAGTCACGAATATCCTCCATGACCACTTAGTTTTTGAACTTGTGATACCGCTTATGTTTTAATTAATGATGCTTATGTCGCTATGCATGATTATGGCTCTTATGCTCTCTTGATTTGTCGCTCTCAGTGTTTTGCTAGCCTCCAGCTGTACTGAGTATGAGCTCTACTCGTGCATCAAACTCCTTAAAACAAAGTTTTTACCATTGTGTACACCATACCTACCAACATGTGGTATTTAACTGCCTCTCCAAATAAATTGCTCATGTGCTACCTTTAAAACCTTCAAAATTATTCTTGTTTTGTGTCCTTGTTTTTGCTCATGAGGACGTCAATAGAGAATCTTTATCTCACTTGTTGATTGGATTTCACACCCTGGACTAGTGGCTTCATCCGCTTATCCAAATGATAGAAGAGCTGGCAGCGGGGTGCCCAGCCCCAAATTAATACAAACAAATTCTCTTCACTATTTTCCCCCCTGATTATATTAGTCCAAGCATAAATGTGTAAACAAAAAAGGAAGAGGGATGACCTTCTACACCAGTTGCATCCTTCACTATGGGAGCCGCTCTTGTGAGTCCAGTTGGCTTGTGACGTGTTGTATTGTATATTTACCATTCGTTGACCTTAACATACACCTCTCCTAAAATATAGACACTCCTCTACGGTATGTGATTGTTGGCAGGCACCCGAGGATTCGGTTAGCCATGGTTTGTGAAATATGGATGGGAGGAGTGTTAAACTTTTCATACCTCTGATTTATAAAATAAAAGGCTCTAGCACATGAGTTGATCCCTGCTTCCCTATGCGAAGGGCCTTTCTTTACTTTTATATTGAGTCTCCATCTTCTAACTTTATGCACAGTTGAGAGAGAGCAATTTTTCTATTCTGAGTTCTATGTGCATTTGTCCCATAAAGATCAATAATTACTTCATGATGTGATATTGTTTGTTCTTAAATTATTTGTTCTAGTCTTCCTCTTGAACTTTGAAAGTGTCCTGGCATTTATGTTTTGTCGCACTCTTAAGGACTAGCGAAAGACCACTTTTCCATGCTTTCTCTATACCTGAAACAAACCATTATCTTTATTTCCATTATTATTCATGATCCTTTATTTAAGATACTCTTCGTGATGCAAAGTAATTGGTATACTTTATTATTAAAGTTCTATTTATCATGTTTATGTTTGAAGTTTTATGATCTCAGCGGGCATATGCTTTTACATTAGATTGATGAAGTTTATGATAGTACCATGTCACCTGAGAAATTATTGTTTTATCGTTTACCTACTCGACGACGAGTAGGAACTAAGCTTGGGGATGCTTGATACGTCATAAATGTATCACTTATTTCTGATGCTGCATGATAATATTATGCCAATTACTACATATTTTCTCCCTTCTTTATGTCATTTTTATCAATTTTCCGTACTAACCTATTGACAACATGCCACAGAGCCAGTTCCCTGTTTTCTGCTGTTTTTTAGCTTCAGAAAAGTTGTTCTGGAAATATTCTCGACATTGGAAAGTTCGAAGCACGGAAGTCCTGTTTTCCCCGGAAGCATCCAGAAGAACGAAGAGGAGACGAAGAGGGGCATCAGGGGGGGCACACCATGGGGTGGCGCCCCCCCCCCCTTGGCCGCAACAGAGGGTGGTGTGGAGCCCCTGGACCTACACTTCCTTCGCCCTTTCTCCTATTTAATTCCCCGGATGGAAAACCCTAGGAACCTGATCAAAATCCCCGAAAAAGTTCCGCCGCCGCCGTCATCGTCAACCCTAGATCAGGAGGGTTCTGGAGCTGTTTTCCGGCACCCCGCCGGAGAGGAAATCATCACCGGAGGATACTACATCACCATGCCTGCCTCCGGAGTGATGCATGAGTAGGTAATCCCTGTACTACGGGTCCATAGCAGTAGCTAGATGGTTGTCTCCTCCTCATATGCGAGCTGCCTATGATGATCGAGATTGTCGAGACATCGTAGTAGTTTTCATAGACGGGGGTGCCATGAGACTACGGTAGAGACGTGGGGTAACGGGATCGCGTGGTGGACAGTGAACACAGGATTTACCCAGGTTCGGTACGTCGCGACAGTACGACGTGCCTACTCCTGCACTTCTCACTAATCAGGACTAAAGCCTGGATATAGAATTACAATGTGAGGTTTAGATCTAGCTATTCGCAGAGGGTCGACTTCCCGGCGAGTTGGCCTATAGCCTCTTCTCTGTTATTCGTTATCCAACTTATCTCCCGTCCGTCTTTATATAATAGCCGGATTAGGTCTTACAGAATAGGAAACCTAGAAGACTACGGTAACTATAAATTGGAAAGTAAGGAATCCGTCTTCTCCTCCAAGCCAGATCACGTGGGCCGTGATCCGGGTCCTTCTAGAATCCGGCTTCTGTGCGTCGAGTTACTGGGCCGCCCAATGGACTACAGCCCACTACCGCTTGGGCCACCCTGGTAATCCGGCACTTTGACTACCATCTGATATACCCCTATTTGTTATATATCCGACAGTAGCCCCCAAGAAGGATTAAAACTCTGATTCACCGCCTTTCGCCAAATGTGCTTTGTCCGAGAAATTTCAATCAGCAGTCTTGTTTCTTCTTATTCTTCTTTGAAAAGAGATGGTAACGTAAAACTCGGAATCCTGAAAATCCGGCTTTTCTCTCACGATCCTTCGTGGAGAAGGAACTTCCTACACCAGCGCTTGAGACGTGCTGACGTAAGGGACGCTTGGGTTTCACGCGGGAAACCCAGTAACGTATCTCTGACAGATTCTCATGGGAAACGAGGAGATAGCTATCATTACCATGTCGTTTCATTTCCCGGATTTTCCGGCGAGTGACACGCGTTGATCATCCAACGGTCAAAATAGCCGTTGGCACGTATCTTGACGGATTTCCGGCTATAAGTAGCCGTCTTCGTCCTCGCTGAAATCCTTCCGCACTCTCACTCTCCACGCCATTGCTGCGCACGAGCTCTCGAGCGAAGAACCCTTTCCGAGCGCACCTCGCACCCAGAGCACCACCGGAGACGAAAAGCGCCGCCACCAAATGGCATCCTCGCCGTCGTCCCCTACTCGCTCCGCCGCGCACACAATCGGCGACATCATCAGTGACTTAGATCCGCAGCTAGGATCCCCGAAGCACACCGGCAACGAGCCGGAAAAGACCGCGGCCTCTGCGGCGGGCGGAGGAGATCCTTCCACCGCCGCGAACCTCACGGGCTCGAGCCCCGTGGCTTCCCCGCCGTTTGCTCCCGAGACGGCGGAGGAGAAGATCACGTTCCATGGCGACGAGCATACCGTCGCCGGAGCTAACGAAACAACGGAATTCGTCGGCAATTGGAGTCCGAGTAACACTCCTCTCCTCCTCCTTCGACGAATGTCAAAAGAGGGATTAATATTTAAAGGCAAATGGCGGAACTCGGAAGGCGAACTCGAGCCCAAACCCAAAGACGGAGAACGCGTCCTCCTTACCTCTCACATCGCGAGAGGTATGGGTTTACCTCCTTCCGCCTTTTTCTTAGACGTCCTTAACTATTATGGCGTCCAGCCACATAATCTTACTCCAAACTCCATCCTGTATCTAGCTAGTTTCCAAGCCCTTTTTGAAGGGTATCTCGGGATAACTCCTAGTCTAGATTTTTTGGCAATATTGCTTTGAGGTAAAACATAACATCACAGAAGGTATTTCTCCTATCTGCGGAACTATATCTTTCACCCTTCGGGAGTTCAGAGAAGATTGGTACCCAACGATAAAAACACCGGAACCTGCCCAATCTTGGCTAGGTTCTTTCTTCTACCATCAGGACATCCCATTCCCTGGTAAGGAAACCGGGGTTCCTCCATTTGTTAATTCCGCCGCCATCCCTCGAGAGAGTTGGACAGTCGTAGCAGTACAAACATTGCCGGAAAACCTGATGAAGATAAAACGACGTATCGCCAAACTTACTTCCTCTCAGCCTTCTTTAACTGGGAAGGATACCGTTTTATGTTGGTTTGGACGCCGCATTCAACCTCTTTCCTTTCGTTCCCGACTTCTTTGTGAATACAAAGGGCCAGAAGATAGTATGAGGGGGACAGATAAGGCTTATACCAAGAATGATTTTATGAAGCGGCTTCACCAATTGGTCGCCACCAGCGATCAAATTGAAGAAAGTCTGGCGATTTACCACGTGGAAAATCTGGTCCCAATGGTATTTATACTTTTCCTTGCTTCCGGGTTTTTCTTCAGATTAACTTCTTTCTCCGACTTTCAACATAACGTTAATTCTTTCCTAGTTCGACAAACTTCAAAGAGCTGATCTTGTTTCCGACATCGAGCTTAGCGAATTACATGCTAGCTTTTATAATAATCGGAAACGCAAAAGGCAAGTGACTTTCGGGAAAACGGTAACTGTTGACGGAATTCCCATCGCCACCTCCAGGTATTTTACTGGAGCTTCCCTAGTTATCATTTTCCTTTGGTTCTTCAAGATTTTTATTTCCCGGATATTCTCCTTTCAGCCTTGCCCCAACTCCTCTGAAGGCAAAGAAGTTGAAGAAACATAAAGCTGTTATCAAAGAAGGATCTTCTTCTGCAACCACAGACGTGAGGGGGAGAACGGAAACACAGACGGGTGGAAATCTCCGATCATCTGTTGGAAACGAACCCATCTCCAATTTGGACAGCAATATCCAGATTAAGGAAGAACCATTCGACGACCTTGGATATATTCGTCCAGAGGCTAGGAAATTCTTCGCTCCTGCCCCTCTGATTCGCCCTTGGCCACAAGGCGGATTAATTGTTCGCAATGATTTCGTATTTTCACCTCGTCAGGTCATACAAGATGGCCTTCACCACGTTGGGATTCTTTTCTCGGACTATGCAAAAAAATTCAACGAGACTTTGGCAAACTTGCGAGAAATGAGCCAGGTAATACTTCCAGCCCCCAAGCATTAGGTTGAAAGCCTAACTTCTTCTTAATGCTTCTTACTATGCTTGTTCATACTTAAGCATTTGGCTTTCATTTCCGTGCTGCAGCATTCTGCTGATGCCATAAACTTAGAAGCTTTTAATAAACTTAACATCAAGAATGAAGAGGTGAAAACCCTTCAGTCTATTATTAAGTCTAAGGATAATGAGCTGGCATCATCTCAGCTACAGTTATCGGAAACAACAGGTATGCTTTTACTCTGTTTTATCCGGATTATCAATAAGCATTTTCCCGAGATATTTTTAAACTCGGAATTTTTTACTTGATTTTCATCTGCTTTGGCTAAGGCCAAGGAAGTAGCCGAAGATGCCAGCAATTCCGAACGTCTTCGCCAGGAGAATTCGGATCTTCATGAGGAGCTTATGAAGGTTCGATAAGAACTGGAAGCCAGTAATCTGGCCCTTGGGATCGCTCAATCCAAGGCTTCCGAACAGGCGGAGAAAGATAAATCCACTATCCAGGATTTGGAAAGTATCTTAATCCTTCGCTTAAAGGAATGTTCCGAAATTGAAAAGGTTCTCGGTGAGTGTTATTTCATTTACCGATTCGTCCATGTCTTTCTTTCTTTCTCTGTTTTGTCACCTAACCTTTTTGGAGGCTTGTTTCGACAAACAGGAAATTATCCAGGTCTTTCTCGCATTGACAAAATCCGAGCCTTTGGTAAGGTATGGAATGCGATCAGAAATGCTGGGATGCAACTGATCAGCAAGTTCTTCCCTGCGAGTACCATAGAATTCTCGGAAATTTATAAACTTCCGGGTGTTATCCTGGAGGTGGCGGAATCCAGGGAGTCCTCCTTACGCTCCGCTGCACGGGGTGGTGCACGCATGGCCCTAGGCCTTATGCGTATGCATTACCCTGGTGCCAAATCTTGGCGTGTGGCGTCTGGTATCCCTCAAGGATACACAGAGAACCAACAAGCCAGCATCTTTGATGAAATCAAAGGCCATGCTACCAAGATTGCCTCTTTGGTAAACATCTCTATCACCTATCCGGAAGAGAAGGTCCCTGAAGCCCCCGAGAATGACAGCAGCGACGAAGACTCGGATGCTTGAAGGGCTATCCTGATCCTGGATGGCGGCACTTAGACAATAGGAGCATTACTACACTTTTACAATGTAATTCATATTGTAATGCTTCTATTCCTTTTGTATAAACAAGAACTCCGCCTTTTGCAGTTTTTAATTATGAAATTCTTTGCAAATTTTTCGGGTTTTAATATTCCTTTGCCTTCTAAGTTCTCTGGCTTATATGTTTTAACTGTCCTTAGTGTTTGAAATTACTTAATAGTATTATGAATCGTCATGCCGAGTAACTGGGTAGAACCCGATCAGCTTGAACTCGGAAACATGGATCATACTAAAATCATTTTTACTAACTAGCTTCAGTGACCCAACACGTAAACAATCAGATAATACTTAGAGAAAAGTAAGGAATTTTTTGAAACTTGGGCATGCAGGCACAATCCGAGTTTCCTTTAGCCGTTAGCAAACTGAAAATCATTCAGTTTTTAAACACCGAGCACGCAGGCACAATTCGGGTTAACATTGAGTATTTTGTAAGATCATTGGGAAATAGATAAGGTGGAATCATGCTTTGTACTATAATGAACTTGTAAAAACATGGATATCAAAATTCCGACAACTTTATTTCATGATCTCAAAGATGTTTACATAGAAATTGAACTAAGTATAGAAGGGACGTAACTGCAGGATGCTCCAAGGCCTCTTTGTCTCTCCTAGTTCATCATCTATCTTTCTCTTTCTTTTGCGATTCGGCTTCTCGGGATCATCTTCCGTGTCCCGAATATCTACAAGATAATATGACCCATTTTTCATAGCTTTGCTGATTACAAATGGTCCTTCCCAGTCTGGGGCCAATTTGTTCTTTCTTTGCTGCACCAATCTCAACACTAAGTCACCTTCTTTAAAAGAACGATGCCTGATTTTCCGACTATGGTAACGTCGCAAACCTTGCTGGTAAATAGCGGATCGTTGAAGCACAAGCTCTCGTTCTTCTTCTAGGAGATCGACGGCATCCTGTCGTGCTTCTTCGGCGTCTGAGTCATCGAACTCTTGCACTCTTGGGCTGTCATGGATCATGTCCGTTGGAAGAATAGCTTCCGCACCATAAACTAGGAAAAACGGGGTTTGCCCAGTTGACCTATTTGGCGTCGTTTGAATACTCCAAAGCACGGAAGGTAACTCTTCTACCCATGCTCCAGCTGCTCTGTGTAGAGGAGATTCGAGTCTTGGGCGTATTCCTTGCAGGATTGAGCTATTCATTCTCTCAACCTGTCCATTGGATTGCGGGTGTGCCACAGATGCGAGATCTAAGCGAATTCCCGTTTGCCGGCAATATCTTGCCAACTCCCCAATGGAGAAATCTGTCCCGTTGTCGGTTATTATGGTGTGTGGAACGCCGTATCTCATTACCAAGTCAATGATGAAATTTCTGGCAGTTGCACCATCCAGCTTTTTGATGGGTTTGGCCTCCACCCATTTGGTATACTTATCCACTGCTACGAGTAGATGTGTAAGTCCGCCTCTTGCAGTTTTGAACGGTCCCATCATATCTAGCCCCCAGACCGCAAACGGCCATGTAATGGGGATAGTTTTGAGTGCTTGGGCCGGCAAATTAGTCTGCTTGGCGTAATATTGACACCCAGCGCACGTATTAACTATATGCTCGGCGTCTGTCTTGGTTGTTAGCCAGAAAAACCCAGCGCGGAATGCTTTTTTAACTATGCTTTTTGATTGAGCATGATGTCCGCAATCACCGGCATGGATTTCTTCCAGTATTTCTCGTCCTTCTTCTGGTGAGATACACCGCTGAAAAATTCTGGACGTACTGCGTTTATACAGACAATTGTCAATTACCGCGTATCCTTTGCATCGACGCTGTATTTGTCTTTGCAAGACTTCGTCTTCTCCCTCCGGGTACTTCTGATTGACTAAGAAGTTTAGATACGGAATTGTCCAGTCCGGTTTGACGAGCATAACTTCAATTGATTCGGAAGCCAGAGGATAATCAACATCTCCACCTTTTATGGATGGTTCGTGCAAATGCTGGACGAATACACCTGGTGGTAAGGTTTTTACCCTCTTTGATCCCATGCGGGCTAACGCATCCGCATTCCAATTTTCCTCCCTTTTGATGTGGAGTACTTCAAATCCAAAGAAACAGATGGCGAACTCGTCCACCGTTCTCCGGTATTCGGCCATTATAGGGCTTTTGGCGTCCCAGGTTTGGTTAAGCTGATGCTGTACCAAATCCGAGTCGACATAGCAGAAGATGCGCTTTACTCCTATTTCCTTTGCAATATGCAAGCCATGAAGCAAAGCTTCGTATTCTGCCACATTATTACTGGCGTTGAAGTGTATTTGCAATACGTATTCCATTGTGTCTCCCTTAGGGGATTTTAAGACTACGCCGGCGCCAGCGCCCTCCTTCATCTTGGATCCGTCAAAGTGCATGACCCAGTATTCGGACTCCGGCATTGGTGTTTTCTCCATTGCTTCCGTCCAGTCGGCGACAAAATCTGCCAAAACCTGGGATTTTATTGCCGTCCTTGGCTGATACTTAATGTCGAAGGCTGCTAGCTCGATTCCCCATTTGGCGACTCGGCCAGTTGCCTCCACATTGTTTATAATGTCCCCTAGTGGTGCTTTACATACCACCGTTATGGAATGCCCTTGGAAGTAATGGCGCAGTTTTCTTGATGCGAAAAACACACCATATGCCAGTTTTTGATAGTGTGGGTACCTCTGTTTAGATTCGGAAAAAACTTCACTTATGTAATATACCGGATGCTGGTCGGGTATGCTTTGTTCGTCTTTCTTCTGCTCCACAACGATTACCGCACTAATAACCCTGTTTGTAGCCGTGAGGTACAATAACATAGGTTCTTCGTCTTTTGGGGATGCCAAAATCGGAGCTTTCATCAAAGTTTCCTTTAACTGGGCTAACGCTGCATCAGCCTCTTCTGTCCACTCGAACTTGTCGGATTTCTTCTGCAACTTGTAGAGTGGTAAGGCTTTATCTCCCAGCCGACTAATAAATCTGCTGACAGCAGCGGCGGAGCCCGTCAATCTTTGGACATCTTTCACACACGTAGGTTTCGAGATGTTCAAGATGGCTTTGATATTTTCCGGGTTAACCTCTATTCCTCTGTGAGAAACGATGAAACCCAGAAGTTTTCCTGAGGGAACCCCGAATACGCACTTAGATGGATTTAACTTCATCTTGTAGGTGCGCAAGTTTTCGAAAGTTTCTCGCAGATCCTCAAGGAGTGTATCCTTTTCCTTGGTTACGACAGCAATATCGTCCACGTAAACATGGACGTTTTTACCAATCTGACTATGCAAACAACGTTGCATGCAACGCTGGTAAGTTGCACCTGCGTTCTTCAGGCCAAATGGCATGTTTACGTAATAGTACGTTGTAACATCCCAATTTTTTCTAAATTAGGGTTGTGGTGTTGTTGGCATCTCATACATGCATGAATCAAAAATTTAAACCATGTTTTAAACAATTTGGTTTGTGAATTCAAATGGTTTGAGAAAATTCCAGCAAATAGTACTTAAAAGGGGTTCCAAAATTTTGTACTGAAAAGTATTCCAATTTCACCAAAGCAATACATGGTGAGGTTGGAAATTTCATAAGCTTTCCAAAAATTATTTTTGCCAAATTTTGTCTTTTAAAAAATGGCCCCAAAACTTGTGTTTCTTTTCTGCTTTTAAAGGAAGAGGGGCCTCTCTGTAATTTCACAAAGGTTCCAGGGGGTTTTGTGGGAATTCGTTTTATTCCTTTCTTCTTCCTCGTGACAGAAGGATGGAGGGTGACGTCGGCGCCCTCGCCACGTCCTGCTTCACCCTCCCGGCGAGGATAAGACGCGAAGAGCCGTCTGCATCCCGCCTCCCCTGCTCCTGCTCGCCCCGTGCCCTCTCTTTGCCTCTCTGCTGAAATCAACCCGAAACCCTAGGTTACACCGCCGCCGTCGTGTGCCCGTTTCCGGCCATCCCCCGACGAACCGAGCGTCCGTGGAGCTCCGCCATGATCTCCTCTTCTCCCTGGACGAGTAACGCTTGAGGGGAGGGGCCGAGCCGCCGGAATCGAGGCCATCTTCCTCGTCACCGGCGAGCCGCCCTCGCGCCATTGCCGGCGACTTCGGCCTCCTCTGCCTTCCCCGATCCCCTCCGGCCGCTCCTGGTGAGCTCCTGCAACCGCCAGCACCTTCCCCTTGCTGTCTTCCCCTCGGTAGCTCGCTGCCGCCGAACGCCGCCGCTCGCCGCCGCGCCTAGGGTCTCCGCCGGTCACTCCGGCAACCATCCGGCCAGCCACAGCCAGCTACGAGTTCAGTTAGGCCTCCTGCACATCGTGAGAGCAACCAATTCGAAAGTTCATCGACGAATTCGTCGAATTTGAGTTCCTCTGTGAGATTTTGGCCCGGGATGACGTCCTCGTGATGTCATGCTTACGTCATCGGCCGTTTTCTATTTGTTTTTCCTTTTAAACGAAAATCATTTGACACGTGGGCCCCCTGTTTATTTAAATTACAGAAAAAGAATTAATTTGAATAATGAATAACTTCTATTCTGTTAGTCACAAAAATAAAGTAAAAATATGGTTTTGATCAGAAAAAGATGCTCTATCCAAAAATGTAATTTCCACATATATTTGACAAAGTTGAATTTTGGCCTTTATTTAATGCTGGTTAATTCTTTTAAAAATAGAAAAATAAGTTTTTATTCAATAAAATTAGAAAATTAAAAGTTATATACCATTTTGCTCAAAATGACAAATGCAACCTATTCATGATGTTTTCAAACCCATTTGAGCAATTAAAATGGTACTCACTTCCATAATCATCCGAATTGCCCCTCCGGGGCCTATTTCGGGCTAATTTCAGTAAAATCGCATAATTGCCATATGAACCCTAGCAACCCATCGAACATGTTTAGGGCTCTATTTCAGTGCACTAACTTTCTCATGCATACATATTGCGCATTGCATCGATGCCATGTGTTGATTGTTGTTCTTCTTGTTTCGGTGTTTGTTCCCCCTCAGTATAACGTGACTCCGAAGAGAAGGCCAACAAATCCAATGGCGAATACTTGATCCTAACCGACAAGTCAAGCACTTATTCCTGAAGACGTTATCTGGTTTTCTTGAAGCAAGGCAAGCATAACCTCTTATCTGCCCATATATGATTTCGAAAGACTTTTCATTCTCGTACAAATGCATTCGGTTCCAATGTATCTTGAGTCAATAGATAGAGTTATCCTATTTATTTGCATAACCCAGATATCATGATTCAATGCTCCTATCAGACATAGGATTTGTTTGTGTGTATCTCCAGAGCCTTAAATATGCCATGCTTAGTCTTACATGCATGTTATCTCTGCTCCATCCGGTTGATGAATCAGAGCCGCAAATGAATATAGTATGGTAGTATGTTGTGGAAAGTTAAGAGAATTTGATTAACATGATCTAAAGGTGTGGATGACGAGGACACAGAGGGTCTGTGGTGGTTGTCTCGTTCATACCCCTAGGAGCGAGTTCTCGTCTTCGAGCCAAGACTGAGCGTGCATCCACGCGGGGGATTGGATTCCCCTCGGTCTCAACTTGCCTAGTTTGTTCCATGAGTTGCCTAGTTCGGGCTTTCCATTTGGATTTGCGGGGATGTTAAAAACGTTTACAAAACTAGGACGTGGCGGTGCAACAGCCTGTGGCGAGACGGTAGTTGAAGCACCGCTCACAACGATAGAGACCCGGCAGGAGATGGCCACTCCCTATTGGCGGACCATCTCTACTCGGAGCGACTCATGGAATAGGCGAAGCAAGGGAAAGGTCGTGGTCAACCTCCATCTGCCGGCACTTCCCGGAATAGTGCTAATGTCTGGCATTAAGAGTTGGTTGGCACGTGTGGTTAAAGTTGTACACCCCTGCAGGGTTAAATCTTTTCGAAAAGCCGTGTCCGCGGTTAAGGACGACTTGGTGACGGATTCTGTGATCATAGACAACTTATACGGAATGATTAAAACTTGCTGATAACGAATGAAGGATGCCTCCTCGGAGATGCCGAGAGGGGTTACCTTGTAGCATGAGTTACCGGAACAACTTGATGTGGTGATCTTTGAAGCACGAGGTGCTGAAATGATGTTGGTGGATGAAAAAGATGATGATTTTAGTAGTTGAACAACTTTCTCATCTGTTTTCAAAATACTCCATGAGACGTGCTATTCCTCCCTCAACTTGGAAAATAAAGATGGCTTTACGCAAAACAACCTTCATAACTCTTTCTAAAAGAAGCAGATATATAATAGGTTAACTAAGTCTTGTTGAGTACCTCCCGTACTCATGTTTGCTTCAACTTGGTTCAGGTGGAGTTCCTCAGTTCGGTGGTGTTTCGACGTGGACATCGACGAGTAGTTCGGGGTTCCAAGGTAGCAGCCTGGAATCTATGGGCTGGGACGTCGCCTTATGTTGCGGCCTCTTAGGCCTTTTTGGTTCTTGTTGATTAGCAACATATTTTGCTTTCGTTGTCTGATGTAATGTTGGGACATGTGACCTCTGTTTGTAAGCTATACTCTAGTAACACATGTTTAATAAAGCTTCATGTTTAGAGTACTGCTTTGATCGGTTGTTGGTTTCGAGCTCACTATTATACAGTTTTGGCTATGCCTGCATAGTTGTCACAGTCGAGGGGTTGTGGAGCCGATGATCCATGTCCGAGCCCGCCTGTCGATGTGATCGGCCTGGGGCGAGGTAACCCCAGTAACCCTCGATTGTTGTTGCACTTTCTGGACACATAGCATCTCTGTATAACTTTGGTCCCGTTCCTTCAGTTTCATCCGACTCGTGGACGCTTGGGTATGCATGATTGGTTATGACTAGCATGGATACAAGGAATTGTAGACCGGGGATCCGGATTACGTGCCGATGAATCCGGTCTGCCTGCCGTTGTTTGTTGCGGCCGGGGCTGGTAACCCTGAAGCCCTTGTGAGTCCATGGCTAGGAGCACATAACAGTATGTATATCTCTGGGTCCGGGGTCTGACAAGTCTTGGTATCAGAGCAGGACTGCCTGTAGGAAAACCTTACTGCTTGGTCGATGTCGAGTTTAGTGTTTGTGAAAAACCACTTTCGAATTCCAAATGGATTGTGAAAAACCTTCTTAGGATTCTTTATACTCCTTACCTGGTATCGCTCTGACTCTGGGTCATCTTACCTGTTTTGATTTGAAATGGTTTTGCTATCCTGCTAGTCATTCAAAACTCAGGTGCCTTCTTTGGCAATGACGTTTTCACCCAAGTTGACCTAGTGTTAAAGTTTCTAGAGTCGTGTGTGTTTCTTACTCCGTTGTTTCTCTTAAACTGGGAGATTTCCTTTCCATCCACAATCTCTCAGAGTTGTGTGGGTTCCACATACTCCTGTTCTAAAGTCCCAAATCCTGAACCTCGAGATTTCCTTCTCATCTCGAATGTATCTGTTTCCTCTGTTCAAAACTCTTCCGGAGCTACGTATGTCTTCTTGGAAAGATACTCCGTGATTGCTACTCATAGTGCCCTTCAAGGCACTCAGATAGTAGTTGCTCATTTATTTCGGTTTCTAACCTTTGGACTTGAACCGAAGGTCCCGGAATGTGCTGAATGGTGGTGGGTTGATTCATGTGGTTTCAACCATGTGATGCTCATGCCATCGGTACAGGATGCTGACCTTTAACCCAAGTTCTGTTTCTTTGGATCCTGAGGAATATCTTCTACCCCAGGATGGCTAGGTAGTTTCAACTCCAATAGCCGTAGGTTTTCTATTGTAATCAAGAAGGGATCACAACAAGAGTGGTCGTCATGAAATCCACATCTTTGTTCTTAGTTCAGCTATGTCGACTTTCTAGCATGGGTTTTACAAAAGAGTATCACCTGTGCATTTCCCATGGCCTCTGGATTTCCTGGAGCATGTTCCTATCTTCCAGTTGCTCTAAAATCTCCATCCGTTGTTCTGGAACATAAGATGCATAGGTGTCTTGGAGTCTTCCAATGCATTTTCTCCTGTGTTCCGTTAGAACGTTCCACTTCGAAATGTCAGGAGAAACAAACTCCAGTACCTCGTTCATCTTAAGGACCGGTCGAAGTTTTGTAATTCGCAGATTAAGGAAGTTTTATTAGCTTCCATTCTGTTCTACCTCAGGGTATCACACTTCTTATTATCAAGAGGCTATTTTGTGTTTCATGTCCTTATTGATGAAGTGATGCTCTTACACGTCTTCACTCACCCTTCCTCCATGTCTGAAATGCCCTAGAAGGTTGGGTGTGTATTGAGGTGTGTATCAGTTATTCTTAGCAATTCTTATTGCTTTGAAAAATCTAAGAAACATCTGTATCCTTCTTAGCGCTATTGGTCACCCGGTCTCTACTTCAAGTTGATCGTGTTACCAAATACGTTCATTCCGGTGCACATTCTTGATCAGAACGTTAGGTTCTTACCAAAGCTCTCAAGACCTTATCGGGTGCTTTGAAAAGCAAGATTCCTTTCTAACTCCGAGACATATCGGTAGGTTGTGATATTCTAGTAGTCTTTCTAGAAGTATCACCAGGTTGTTACCTGACCGTAATGTCTAAATAAGGGGTAATTTGAATTACTCTCTTCTCCAAGAAACTTTGTTGGATATCCTGGACTAGTTGGTTGAGATTAAACAACAATTTGGAGAGTTGAAAGACAAGAACTCTTCCTAACTTGTTCCTTCGCAATTGGATGTCCAGTTTTCCTCATGTTGAGGCTAAATAGTATCTCCTTCGTGGACATGCTATCATTCCAACCTTGGTTTGTTTTGGGCTATCGTAAGATCAAGCTCAGATCCAAGGACTATCTTGACGGTGTTTTCACTCACAGTGTTTTGCCCGAGTACACCTTCATGTCCTTTGGTCTTACCAATGTTTTTCCTTGTTCATACATGCTATGAATCCCTCATCTTGGAGTGTCTTGATAAAGATGTTGTTGAGCCCACCTATGACATTCTTATTTCCTCCAAGTTGAAAGAGGTTCATGTTGAACAGTTGGCATCAATGTGGGAAAAATTCGAGAACCATCTTTGTGTCATCACGAAGTTTTGTTATGGATATTTTGAAGTGACTTACTTTGGTTCATGTGCTTACGGTGAAAGTTGTCACCATGGATCCAAGTAAAGTTTTCTTGTTCCCTCGGGAATAATCCCAAGTCGGTCATGCATGTGTGGACTATTCTTAAGATGGTTGGTTGTTACCTCCGTCTACTGTAAGAAGTTTCCATCCACATTAAGCCACTGACTGATCTTTCGTAAAAGAGAAGAAGTTCAAGAACTCCGTTATCTTTGTAATCGTCTTCCCAACAAGGACTCCGATGTGTTCTTTGTAAGTAAGTCATGTAGGTGCAACCGTCTTCCACAAGTTGCTAATACATAGGTTCCATAATCTCACTCATCTTCTTGAGCTTGACATCATAGTCCATACCTTGAGAATCCAGTAAATGTATCTCAGTTGTAACCGATGTAATTCCGCTGATTTAACATAGTGAGTCTTGTTTGACAATCCACTAACCAGAGCTGAATCTCAAGCAGCAACGATGGTTGGTGTTCTCTCAAGGGCATTGAATTAGGTCCAGTATAAAATACGGCATGGTTGATGTTGTGGTTGACACAATTAGCCGGAAGGCCTAATGTCATATCTCTTTGAATCTGTAAGAACAACCACTCCCTGTGAGAATCCTTGTGTGGTTCATTCTAACAAGTTTTCTCTCCCCGTTCTTCCAAACCGGAGTTTTTCTTTCACTTGATGACCTATAAAAGGTTCGTCATGAGCCTGCTATCGGTTTCCATAACATCAGGAGAACTTGGAAGTTGTATTATCCAGTGTCTCTTCGTCAATCCTGCAAACCTTTCTTTTAGTGGAAACAAGTTCATCAGGAGAACATCTCTTGGTGTTCTGTAACCACCTTTGATCAGTTCCCTTTTCAAGCTGTTTGTACTTGAAGTTCTGTTCGTCTGACACATTGTGTGAATTTGTCAGTCACTCCAGCCATGGGATCCTAACTCTGTGGTAAACGTATTGCTACGTCAAATCCACAATAGGAAAGAGATTCCCTATTCCTTCCGGTGTTTCAATCCTCGTTGGTTATTCATCCTTATGGTGTGACCAAGAGTTTCTCCTTAATTACGGTGTTCCAACATCCTGTGTTTATCATATTCTGTCGTGAAGTAACATCCCGATATTTGACAAGGTTTTCAACAAACTTTAACGGAATGAAAGTTCCGTTATCTTTCGTGTCCACTCCGAAGAGTGAACATGATCTTGTATCAAATTTCTCTCTGACGCACGATTACAGTGTTTTCTCATGTTCTCCCTCGTCTGTGGATATTATGTCGTGGTATCCAAGACCATCCTTTTCATTCTGGTTTTCTGTTTGAAGAAACCTCGATGTCACAAGTTGTTCAACCTTCCTTTTCCAAAAGGATTTAACGTCTTGTGCAAAGCTCATATTCTAAATCCTTTCAAGGACCAATCGTCCGCAAACTTGAAACCTTCTCTTACTTCACTCCGTTACCTTGATGTGCTTCATGCTTGTTAACTCAACAGTTCTTTATGAACGTTCCTGTCATGAGTTACCCGTGAGATACTCGATCTTCGTGAAGATCAAATCTTAAGAGTTTTTCCCTCTTACCTAAGGTGTATCCGTTCAATAATACACGATGCTACGGATCAACCTCTTCAGAAGAGAACCGTAAGGTTCAAAAAGATCGTGCAAAACCGGTGTTCCTTCTTTCTTCTCCTTCGGGAATCTCGGGACGAGATTCTTGTAAGGGGGGTAGATTTGTAACATCCCAATTTTTTCTAAATTAGGGTTGTGGTGTTGTTGGCATCTCATACATGCATGAATCAAAAATTTAAACCATGTTTTAAACAATTTGGTTTGTGAATTCAAATGGTTTGAGAAAATTCCAGCAAATAGTACTTAAAAGGGGTTCCAAAATTTTGTACTGAAAAGTATTCCAATTTCACCAAAGCAATACATGGTGAGGTTGGAAATTTCATAAGCTTTCCAAAAATTATTTTTGCCAAATTTTGTCTTTTCAAAAATGGCCCCAAAACTTGTGTTTCTTTTCTGCTTTTAAAGGAAGAGGGGCCTCTCTGTAATTTCACAAAGGTTCCAGGGGGTTTTGTGGGAATTCGTTTTATTCCTTTCTTCTTCCTCGTGACAGAAGGATGGAGGGTGACGTCGGCGCCCTCGCCACGTCCTGCTTCACCCTCCCGGCGAGGATAAGACGCGAAGAGCCGTCTGCATCCCGCCTCCTCTGCTCTTGCTCGCCCCGTGCCCTCTCTTTGCCTCTCTGCTGAAATCAACCCGAAACCCTAGGTTACACCGCCGCCGTCGTGTGCCCGTTTCCGGCCATCCCCCGACGAACCGAGCGTCCGTGGAGCTCCGCCATGATCTCCTCTTCTCCCTGGACGAGTAACGCTTGAGGGGAGGGGCCGAGCCGCCGGAATCGAGGCCATCTTCCTCGTCACCGGCGAGCCGCCCTCGCGCCATTGCCGGCGACTTCGGCCTCCTCTGCCTTCCCCGATCCCCTCCGGCCGCTCCTGGTGAGCTCCTGCAACCGCCAGCACCTTCCCCTTGCTGTCTCCCCCTCGGTAGCTCGCTGCCGCCGAACGCCGCCTCTCGCCGCCGCGCCTAGGGTCGCCGCCGGTCACTCCGGCAACCATCCGGCCAGCCACAGCCACCTACGAGTTTAGTTGGGCCTCCTGCACATCGTGAGAGCAACCAATTCGAAAGTTCATCGACGAATTCGTCGAATTTGAGTTCCTCTGTGAGATTTTGGCCCGGGATGACGTCCTCGTGATGTCATGCTCACGTCATCGGCCGTTTTCTATTTGTTTTTCCTTTTAAACGAAAATCATTTGACACGTGGGCCCCCTGTTTATTTAAATTACAGAAAAAGAATTAATTTGAATAATGAATAACTTCTATTCTGTTAGTCACAAAAATAAAGTAAAAATATGGTTTTGATCAGAAAAAGATGCTCTATCCAAAAATGTCATTTCCACATATATTTGACAAAGTTGAATTTTGGCCTTTATTTAATGCTGGTTAATTCTTTTAAAAATAGAAAAATAAGTTTTTATTCAATAAAATTAGAAAATTAAAAGTTATATACCATTTTGCTCAAAATGACAAATGCAACCTATTCATGATGTTTTCAAACCCATTTGAGCAACTAAAATGGTACTCACTTCCATAATCGTCCGAATTGCCCCTCCGGGGCCTATTTCGGGCTAATTTCAGTAAAATCGCGTAATTGCCATATGAACCCTAGCAACCCATCGAACATGTTTAGGGCTCTATTTCAGTGCACTAACTTGCTCAGGGCATACATATTGCGCATTGCATCGATGCCATGTGTTGATTGTTGTTCTTCTTGTTTCGGTGTTTGTTCCCCCTCGGTAGAACGTGACTCCGAAGAGAAGGCCAACAAATCCAATGGCGAATACTTGATCCTAACCGACAAGTCAAGCACTTATTCCTGAAGACGTTATCTGGTTTTCTTGAAGCAAGGCAAGCATAACCTCTTATCTGCCCATATATGATTTCGAAAGACTTTTCATTCTCGTACAAATGCATTCGGTTCCAATGTATCTTGAGTCAATAGATAGAGTTATCCTATTTATTTGCATAACCCAGATATCATGATTCAATGCTCTCCTATCAGACATAGGATTTGTTTGTGTGTATCGCCAGAGCCTTAAATATGCCATGCTTAGTCTTACATGCATGTTATCTCTGCTCCATCCGGTTGATGAATCAGAGCCGCAAATGAATATAGTATGGTAGTATGTTGTGGAAAGTTAAGAGAATTTGATTAACATGATCTAAAGGTGTGGATGACGAGACCACAGAGGGTCTGTGGTGGTTGTCTCGTTCATACCCCTAGGAGCGAGTTCTCGTCTTCGAGCCAAGACTGAGCGTGCATCCACGCGGGGGATTGGATTCCCCTCGGTCTCAACTTGCCTAGTTTGTTCCATGAGTTGCCTAGTTCGGGCTTTCCATTTGGATTTGCGGGGATGTTAAAAACGTTTACAAAACTAGGACGTGGCGGTGCAATAGCCTGTGGCGAGACGGTAGTTGAAGCACCGCTCACAACGATAGAGACCCGGCAGGAGATGGCCACTCCCTATTGGCGGACCATCTCTACTCGGAGCGACTCATGGAATAGGCGAAGCAAGGGAAAGGTCGTGGTCAACCTCCATCTGCCGGCACTTCCCGGAATAGTGCTAATGTCTGGCATTAAGAGTTGGTTGGCACGTGTGGTTAAAGTTGTACACCCCTGCAGTGTTAAATATTTTCGAAAAGCCATGTCCACGGTTAAGGACGACTTGGTGACGGATTCTGTGATCATAGACAACTTAAACGGAATGATTAAAACTTGCTGATAACGAATGAAGGATGCCTCCTCGGAGATGCCGAGAGGGGTTACCTTGTAGCATGAATTACCGGAACAACTTGATGTGGTGATCTTTGAAGCACGAGGTGCTGAAATG
Organism: Alopecurus myosuroides; assembly: GCA_028641055.1. Classification (NCBI taxonomy): domain Eukaryota; kingdom Viridiplantae; phylum Streptophyta; class Magnoliopsida; order Poales; family Poaceae; genus Alopecurus; species Alopecurus myosuroides. The sequence goes on from CM054061.1 coordinate 365,305,216, forward strand.
ATGTTGGTGGATGAAAAAGATGATGATGTCAGTAGTTGAACAACTTTCTCATCTGTTTTCAAAATACTCCATGAGACGTGCTATTCCTCCCTCAACTTGGAAAATAAAGATGGCTTTACGCAAAACAACCTTCATAACTGTTTCTAAAAGAAGCAGATATATAATAGGTTAACTAAGTCTTGTTGAGTACCTCCCGTACTCATGTTTGCTTCAACTTGGTTCAGGTGGAGTTCCTCAGTTCGGTGGTGTTTCGACGTGGACATCGACGAGTAGTTCGGGGTTCCCAGGTAGCAGCCTGGAATCTATGGGCTGGGACGTCGCCTTATGTTGCGGCCTCTTAGGCCTTTTTGGTTCTTGTTGATTAGCAACATATTTTGCTTTCGTTGTCTGATGTAATGTTGGGTCGTGTGACCTCTGCTTGTAAGCTATACTCTAGTAACACCTGTTTAATAAAGCTTCATGTTTAGAGTACTGCTTTGATCGGTTGTTGGTTTCGAGCTCACTGTTATACAGTTTTGGCTATGCCTGCATAGTTGTCGCAGTCGAGGGGTTGTGGAGCCGATGATCCATGTCCGAGCCCGCCTGTCGATGTGATCGGCCTGGGGCGAGGTAACCCCAGTAACCCTCGATTGTTGTTGCACTTTCTGGACACATAGCATCTCTGTATAACTTTGGTCCCGTTCCTTCAGTTTCATCCGACTCGTGGACGCTTGGGTATGCATGATTGGTTATGACTAGCATGGATACAAGGAGTTGTAGACCGGGGATCCGGACTACGTGCCGATGAATCCGGTCTGCCTGCCGTTGTTTGTTGCGGCCGGGGCTGGTAACCCTGAAGCCCTTGTGAGTCCATGGGTAGGAGCACATAACAGTATGTATATCTCTGGGTCCGGGGTCTGACATACGTCCCGTATGGGGTTATGAAAGAAGTCTTAATTTGATCTTCCTTTTTCATGCGTATTTGGTGGTACCCGGAGTATGCATCCAAAAAGCACAAAAGCTCAGAGCCTGCAGTGGCATCTATTATTTGATCGATTCGCGGTAACGCGAACCTATCTTTCGGACACAATTTGTTCAAGCCTGTGTAATCTATACACATTCTAAGAGCAGTAGTGTCTTTCTTCGGTACTAATACCGGATTTGCAGACCATTCAGTGTGGATTACTGCCTGTATGAAATTTGCTGCTAAAAGCCGGATAATTTCCTTGCCAATAGCCTTCCGTCTTCTTCCGTCAAATCGACGGAGACCTTGTTTGACGGGTTTTGATCCTGGAATCACCTTGAGTTGGTGCTCAGCAAGCTCCCTGGGTACGCCTGGCATGTCAGCTGGACACCAGGCAAAAATATCCCAGTTCTCACGGAGGAACTTGATGAGCTCGCCTTCCTATTTGTCGGTCATCCCAGTCCCTACAACGACGAATTTTTTCGGATCTTTGGGATCTAGGGTTACCTGTCTTGTATTCTCGGACGCTTTGAAGCTGTCTGCTGGCTTCCGAGTTTCTTTTCCTGCCGGCATTTCTGTCGGCGATACCTCCCTGGCTAATTCCTTCAGTTCTTCCTTTGCTATGACTCTCTGAGCGCAAAGGGCGTTTTCTTTCTCCAACTCATGTGCTAGCTTGAAATCACCAGCTATGGTGATTACTCCTCCTTTGGGTCCTGGCATCTTCAGCTTGTTATAAATATAACAGGATCTTGCCATGAATTTGGCGAAAGCTGGACGTCCGAGTATTGCGTGATACACGCTTTCGAACGGCACTACTTCGAAGGATACTTTTTCCTGCCGGAAGTGACCTTTATCTCCGAAGGTGACATCTAGGGAAATTTCTCCTAGGGATCGTGCTTGTCTGCCAGGAACAATGTCATGGAAGCGTATGTTGCTGTAATTGAGCTGGGACTCGGAAATCTTCAGATGCTTCAGTGTATCCAGGTACATTATGTTAATGCTGGATCCTCCATCCATCAGCACTCTTCTTAGCCTAGTATTCTGGACAATAGGGCTTACGACAAGAGCTTGTGTGCCGGGTTCAGGGATATTCCCGGGATGATCAGACTGATCCCAGGTAATTGGTGTGTTGGAGTACTTCAAGAATTTCGGGGTTGCCGGAACAACCGTGTTTATTTCTCGAAGTGTTATTTTGGCCCACCTTTGCTGACGGAGTTGCTAGGAATGTTAGAATTGCTTCTCCATCAACTCTCGGAAATTTGGGTTCGCCCTTTCGCTGTTGTTCTTGGATTTTTTCATCAGTGTCCGATTCACTGTCTTCTTTTTCAGCTTCTGGCTTTTGTTTGGCGGGTTTCCTTTTGGAACCCTTCCCCTTATTTCCGGATCCTGCACTGCCTTTCATGTGCTTATTCAGCCGGCATTGCGCGTTTGTATGGGTGGGTTTCCTAAATTGTGAATGGTGGACACAGGGTTCCGACTTAATCCTCTGCCACTCCTCTGGAGTGTAGTTGATTGGATCTGGACAGCGTCCTTTCCACTTATTCCCTTTTTCACTTCCAAAGGCTATGTTGGCCTCTTTGGGTTTTGTCGTTGTTTCTGGAGTTCCTTTTTTGTCAGAACGAGGAGTTTTCTTGGCAAGTATCAGTGATTCGATATTGCCCCCTCTTGATCTGATGTCGTCTTCGGCTGCAGCGTGTTCGTTGGCGGTTGTAAGCATAGATCCGAGATCTTTGTGCTGTTTTGAACCAACCATGAACGGTACAAGTCCGGGTTTTAGGCCATTGACGAAAGCATGCATTGCTTGTACGTCAGTTACTCCAGAACAACTATTCTTCATTGCCGTCCATCGGGAAATGAAATCCGCGTATGGTTCATCCTCGAATTGGGTGCAACGGTTCAGCTGGTTGATGCTGTTCGGGCGTTTGTACGTTCCCCGGAAATGCTGAGTAAATACTCGATCCATATCATCCCAGCTGTCGACAGTTCTTGATGGTAATCCATTGATCCAATCTCTGGCTCCGTCCAGTAACATTAGGGGAAGAAACTTGACAGCTTCGAGGTCTTTCCCATTGTTGATCTGGACGGCTGTATAGTAATCTGAGAGCCAGGTATCCGGGTTTGTGATGCTGGTGTATTTCTGGTACGTTGGACCAACCTTGGCGAAGCCAGAATGCAGGGTTATCCTTCGGATCCTGTCAGTGAAACACTTAGGACCAAAGTATAGATCATCCTTTTCCGCTCTATCAACGTGTGCAGAATATCTTCCGGCTGAATGGACAGAAGGGGATCTACTCCTTTCTTTTCCATTGTTGCGCGGACGCGCTTTTCCGGGATTGTTTCTATCTCTTCCATGATCACGCCCTTTTGGATTAGGCGGAGTCCTGCTCCTGTGCCTTTCTTTATCTTTAGGGGGTGTCCGGGATCTCTCACGTCTGTGAGGTATATCGTATCTTCCGGCTTTCTCAGCTGGGTTTCTCGGAGGTGGCATTGTTTTGCCGTCATTCCGGTATTTTTCTTCCCGATCGTGGGGTTTGAGTCCACCTTTCGGGGGATGGGATCCGGTTCGGGACGCTTCGTCCCTATTGTCGGGGTTTTTCTTGTCTTTTCTCGGATCCTCTTTTTTATCCTTTGAATTGTCTGAATCTCCAGGTTCCTCTGGTCCGGGTGCTCCAGCGGCGCAAGTAGCTGTTTTGCATAGGGCGGAGTTATCCTGCAGTCTTCCTGATCGCTCTTGGGCCCGCTGTTGTTGTTGCAATGCTTTTCCTAGGAAAGCATAAACCCCCTGGAGCTTTTCACCATTAGAGTACAAGTCATTATTGAGGATGGCAAACGCTGCTTCCGCGTTTTCTGCTGCGGTTTTGTATATTGGTTCGCCTCTGGCATCTTTGTCGTTTACCTGTTTTTGCCAAGATGGGTTGTGAAACCTTTCCTTTGGCGGCAGTACTTCCGGTCTTACGATTCCGGGTAACCTTGTAGGTTGAATGCCAGATCTATTCTTTCTCTCGTACTCCTCGATTTCTTCCTTCATGAGCTTAATATCACCCTGGGTTTTTTGGAGGTGTTCGCGAGTTCTGAGTAGATGTTGCTGTTGCCGTTGGAAAGCTCGTCTCCTGGCTTCCAGCATCTCAGGGGGTTCGTTTACTCCCACTGGCGTTTGCAACAGCTGTTGTTCTTCCTGTTCCGTCATTCGCGGAGCAAGGATTTCTTTGATTTTCTTCTCCGCAGGCTTTGTTCCGCTAGCATCCCCTACTTCCAGGTTTTCATCAGCTAGATCAGCTGATTTTTTCTTCCGGATTTTGTATTGGAGTTTCTTAGCGGCACGGTGCTTTTTCTTGGAAGAGGGAGGTTTTTTGACAGGCTCATCTTCTGTCAATTCCTTTACATTAGGAAATATCGGAGAAGTTTCTCCGTCTTCTCTCTCTTCCTCTGGCTGAGGGGTTTTAGGGCTTTCCTGGCTGCCGGCGTCCGTGGTATCAGCCGGTTTCGCCATTAGTACTTCATGGAATCCCTCTTGAAAAGATTTAACTTTCCTTTCGAAGGCGTCCGCGTCTTCGTCTTCGGAATCAAAATCATCTGATCCGGTTTCTGATTATAATCTCGCCTCAATGGCGGCTAGTATAGAGTCAGCTTCCGAGTTCATCGTCATGTTGACAGATGTCGGATCTTCCGCCTGTACGACGGGTGTCGGATCTTCCGTCTCTGTGACGGGTGTGTTTTTGTCTGCCACTTGCACGGGATTTCCGTCATCCGTGTTTTCGGCGACTTCGGACTACACCATGCCGATAAAGTGTGCATCACTTTTTTGTCGGTGATCTGAGCAGAATCCGGTATCATAGTCATCTTCGACTGGGTATAGGGCGGGTGGGAAATATTTGCTTCCACCGCAAAACCCCATTGCTTCTGCAGTTAGTCCGATAAAGATGTTAGCAGATCCGATCGGTAACACGCAGGCACTTACCAGGTGGTTTTGCGCCGGTATGCAGGATCCGTTGTCGAGGAAGCGTCCAACGTCGTCGTCGAACTCCAGGCTTCCGACAGTGATTGATCTTCCGATTCCGCCGAGTATCCCAGATCGGAACTTCACGCCTGACGTCGTTTGCCCCACGGTGGGCGCCAACTGTCGAGACATCGTAGTAGTTTTCATAGACGAGGGTGCCATGAGACTATGGTAGAGACGTGGGGTAACGGGATCACATGGTGGACAGTGAACACATGATTTACCTTGGTTCGGTACATCGCGATAGTGCGACGTGCCTACTCCTGCACTTCTCACTAATCAGGACTAAAGCCTGGATATAGAATTACAATGTGAGGTTTAGATCTAGCTATTCGCAGAGGGTCGACTTCCCGGCGAGTTGGCCTATAGCCTCTTCTCTGTTATTCGTTATCCAACTTATCTCCCGTCCGGCTTTATATAATAGCCGGATTAGGGCCTACAGAATAGGAAACCTAGAAGACTACGGTAACTATAACTTGGAAAGTAAGGAATCCGTCTTCTCCTCCAAGCCAGATCACGTGGGCCGTGATCCGGGTCCTTCTAGAATCCGGGTTCTGTGCATCAAGTTACTGGGCCGCCCAATGGACTACAGCCCACTACCGCTTGGGCCACCCTGGTAATCCGGCACTTTGACTACCATCTGATATACCCCTATTTGGTATATATCCAACAGAGATCGATATTATGTAATTCTATATGCTATGTTTGCTGGGATCGGATGAATATTGACCTTATGACAAGTTGATTATAGTATTTATTTCATATGTTATTTGTGATCTTGCATGCTTCCCGTTGCTAGTGGTAGCTCTGGCCAAGTAGTTGCTAGTGACTCCAAGAGGGAGTATTTATGCTTCATAGTGGGTTCATGCCTCCTCATTGCCTTGCTCGAGTGACAGAAACGTGAAGGGGGAGGATGTGTTGTTACCATTAGGGAGAAAACAACGGTGAGAGTACCCGCTTGTATAATCATTGCTTACATTACACACATTGCTTAATGCGGTTATCTGTTGCTTGCAACTTAATACCTAAGTGGGTTCAAATGATAACCTGAGGGTGGATTATTAGTGATAGATGCAGATGGATTTTGTTCTATGTATTTTGTTGTAATGTCCGCACTAAATATCATAATAGTCATCATGTTATATTGTGCACTACGGTGCAACCTCTATTTTTCAATTGCCCAGCTATAATTTGTTCACCCAACATGTTATATTTATGGAGAGACACCACTAGTGAACCTATGAACCAAGGTCCATTTTCCACACTGTTAAACAAACCACAACAATTTCTTGGTTTCTTTACTTACTACAAGAATACACTGTTTTCCACACTATACGTCTAATCTTTGTTTTCAGCAAGACCGGTGAGATTGACAACCTCACTGTACCGTTGGGGCAAAGTATTTTGTTTGTGTTGTGTGCAGATTCCACGTTGTTGCTGACACCGGTGAAGCGCCAGCACCACCGTCGGTGGCATCAACCTTCTGAAGGTCCTCTTTATCCTACTGGATTGATAACCCTGGTTCTTAACTAAGGGGAAAATTCCTACCGCTGTGCTCATCACACACTCCTCTTGGGGTCTCCCGACGCAAGCATCAACATGTCATTCTCCACATCTCCGGGGTAATATTTTAACGTATGTTCATTGACGATATATGGGTCAATGAACCCAACTTTATAGATTCTATTTCTTTTCCATTCGAGTATTTTCAATCTCCATAAGAGCGTACAAAAGAATATAGTCAGGATAATATATTACATGCAATTAACGAGCTGAGCTATAGAGACTTAATTACAGTAATAAATCACTTACGGACAATAGCTACCAACGATAGATTTGTTGAGGGTGCACTTATTGCATAACTAAAACAATTCATGCATTTTCAATGTTTATCGAGTAAGATATGTTTCGTGTTCTTATTATTTGTTTGCATCAGGTACCAAGTGTGCAGATTTAGCATATGTGTTGATAGCTGCCTTTCGTCCTCAGGACTAACCATTGGCTCCCCTTAGAAATATTGTCGTGCTGTCTCACACAGTGGCACTTCTCCATAGCTCAACATTTCACCAATAGACTGACCCATTGCTTCCTCTTGTTCTTTGTCCTGCGATACATTAATACCAATATGTTCACATATACTTTGGCCTATGGGGTCCAATAATTGGAAGTCCTTATCCATTTCGGCTATGAATCCCTTGTCAATTTCGGAACTCACTACGAGCGGGCAGGGGGGGGGAATTGTTGTTTCTACTCTCCAAGCCGGGAAAATTGTTTTGCAATGTTTTTTTCTAATTATTAGAGAAGTCTCTAATTCAATAAGAAGTGCTCTATCTAGTCCTATAATTCTTCTAGAGAAAGAGAGAGGCCAAAATATCAATTGTGTGCCTAAAAGAGAGGAGGGGTGGGGATTATATAGCGGCTCAAGGGAGGAGACTTGCCCTAGGAGACTTCGAATTAGACTCCGTTGTGGAGTACAATCCCACCTCCTTTTTTCTGTTTTTCTTTTGTTTTCTTTTTCCCACTCATTTATTTATCAAATAAATTTAGAAAATTCCTACGGAAAGCTTGCATATAGCTTAGAAAATCCAAAGGTTTTTCTTTAATAAATAAATAAAACGTTTTATTTCTTTATTTATATTTGTTAATTCCATTGACAAACATTTTCATATGGCACCTAGAATGATTTGTTAATTATATTAACAACCATTCGACAAAAAAACCCTTGAACTATTTCAATTTTCCCCAAAACAATTTCGGTGCTGCCTAAAACATTCTTCGGTATTCCGTATCCTCTCAAGCGCTTCATCGAACCTTAAGTGTGTCACCCTATGGTTCGCGAATAGTATAGACATGATCGGGACTCCTCTCCGATCAATAATCAACAACGGGATTTGGAGATCCGTGATGACTCCTATATATTCAACGATGACTATCGTGATCATGTGAACCTTCAACGTCGTAACTATTTCCCTTTGTCTTGCGATATTTTACTTGCCCGAGATCAGATCATCGATATAAAACACACCTTGTACGATCTCGTTACCCGACAAGTACTCTTTTCTCGTTCCCGTGATATGACATCCTTGTGACCTAGTCATGTGCTTGCAAGCGGTGTCTATGTGATATCACCGAGAGGGCCCAGAGTATATCTCTTTGTCATTTTGGATGGAAAAATCCCACTCTTGATCCATGAGCTTCAACTAACACTTTTTGAATACCTAACGCATGCTTTATAGTCACCCTTTTACGGTGTGACGTTTGATGTCATCAAAGTACTCTTTCGGTATTAATGATTAACATGATCTCCATGTCTAAGGAATAATGTTACTCCGAATGTAAGACATAAAAACAAAACTAAATGACCTGATCGTATTGTTATACTTAGTTAGGTCTAAGTTCATCACGCAATTCTCCTAATGACATGACCTCGTTATTAACAACATCCGATGTCTTTGACCAAGAAACCTTGATCATCTGTTAATCAACGAGCTAGTTTAAATAGAGGCTTTACAAGCAACGTTTGTTTGTTTATTAATCACACATGTATTAACGTTTCCGGTTAGTACAATTCTAGCATGAGAAAAAAACATTTATCATAAACAAGGAATAACATAATAAACACTTCATTATTGCCTCTCGAGCATATTCTCTTCAGGATATCAATAGTCATTTTATGATTCACAAGTCCCAAATATGTTAATCTATCAATATCTTCTCAAAGTCTCTCATGTGCAATGTTGGTGAATTATCAAAACCATTTTCCTTATTTTATACGTGTTACCTTTCTCCAAGCATCCCAACTTTCACCTTTCCCTTGTGCATATTTGTGTTGCTTTGATGAGTTTGTTGGTTGTTCATCAATACCCCTTTAAGATAAAATTATGCTTTTTCTATTCTTTCAAGAAAAAAATCTTATTGGTATATTTATGACCTTCTTTTTTCTATCATGTTCGTCACCTCCGTACCTATTTTGTGTGTGCATATTTTTTTGTGGACCTATATCTTTGTGATTGGTGACAACTTAGAAACTTATATACATGATAACAACTACATCTTTAATTGGTATGTCAGTTCTTTAGTACCACCTTTTATTGCTTTATATTTGTTGGTGGCTACTAAAAGGCACAATCTCTGTTTTCCATTTGTTATTTTTTTGCATCTTAATAAGCTTGTGTACCGATTTTCCTTATCTCTTTTGAGTTCAGTTTATGGTAAAGATATGATATGCACTATGTGCCTCGTATATTGAAAGACTATGTTGATGCTTTGATCATCATATTACTCTCCTAAAAATTTATTTTCCTTGTCACGCTCATCTCTTTCGGTTGAGTAAGTCTTTATTTGTCGCTATTTGATCTTAATTGCTCAACATTTGCTTGTTTTGCAAGTTGGTTTCCTTCATTTCTCATCTATTCTCTTGCACTTCTTGTGTGTTGTAGATGATTATGGGGGGTGGGGATTATGATTCCATATTTGTGCACTCATTATTAGTGCATAAACATTAGAGAGCTTCTCCTTTATTTATCTAGACCTCTTTAGTTGGATCTTTTCAATCGCTTGACTTCTTGTGGGGAGATGTTTAGTTGAATATTTTCTTTGCAATCTTTGGCTCCTCAATATAGTTTGATCTCCCTCCATCTATTCGTTGTTGGATATATGCACTTAATTTCACTAAGACCATCCAGAATGCATAAACTATAGGGGAGCTCATATTATATTGACCTTCTATGTTTTTCCTCTCATTTCGACAATGAATTCCAATGAGGGTGAAGTTTAGAGGGTTTAAGGTAATTTGGTTGTATGCTTTAGTTTCATTCTTAAGAATTTTCCTTCCATGCTCTTGCATCCTTTCGCATTGCTTTGCACGGTTTTTTAATCATTATATAAACCCTCGTAAAAATTTATCGTCATCAACTAACAAATGGTGGAGATTGAAAGTGCATGGTGCCCCATTTATGGTTTTGGTAATTAATGACAATCCTTATGGACTACTATTTGTATTGAGTTATCCTTATAGATCTTATCCATAGTAAATATTGGAGTTCATGTGTTGAACTCTATATGCATTAATGATGACCATTTTAATATTCCGGAATTAATATGAAGAATGGTCATGGGTAGAGTTGAGCTTATTACAAGTGTCATGAAGAAAAGGATTAGGTGATCTTTCATGATTATCTTGAAGACATCGTCATATGAAGAAAGAAGAAAAGATTCAATGTTGATCCAGCAAGTGATCAACACACAAAGCTACAAGATGTACCAAGTGGGGCTATGTATCTCGTGGTATGGTATCTTTCCATGGGCATGCATCAAAAGAAAGATTTCATATAGCCCATGGCTATGACGTCAAGCGGTGTTCGCCATCAGGCCTGACGTGGAAGCTCAAGTGAAGTATCTAGAAGAAATCATATGCTTGATTTTACCAGTTTCAATCCTTTTGGAGACCTGGTTATACGATCGATAGTCGTACTATCAAGAGGGGCTCTCAAGTGAATAACTTGGTCGAATCGTTCTGGAGATCTGAAACCTTTGAATACTTTCATATCATAATTCTTGGTTCTTATTTGGTTCTTTCTTGTGATCTTCATGACAATACTAGGTTTCTCGAAAATGGATTTCATAAGTAAATACTTATTGCGTTTTCGGTGGTGAAAATCTTACCGGTTCGTGTTTGAGAAAGTTCTCACAGCTTCCGATGTTTGGATAGTACTTGTTAACTTTCCAAAAAAAATTCACCTCATGCGGACTCCATTTACAAAAGTTATGAGGTTTCAGTGTTGGTCCAGGTAGGAACCTGCATTTTTGGTGTCAACTGGAATTTCCGGTCAGAACCAAGGCTCGAGAAAACGGCTAAGGAAAAGAAAGTTTTGTTCTGATGGGAGCTTGAAATTTCTAACAATAAATTTTGACCGGAAATTTCAGCCGGACTTTCTTGTTCAAGTTTGAACCGGAATTTCTTGTTCAATTCCTGCACTCTAAGCAACTAGTTTTTCAGGGACCTATTTAAGGGGTCTTATTCCCTATTGGTCCCCAAGTTTCCTAAGCACATTTTTCTCCCACTATTTTTGACCTTTGAAAGCTTGCCCCTCTCAGTCTCTCTCTTGATTATTGCATATCTTTTGAGGGAAAAGTGAGAGGAGATCTAGATATACATTTCCACCAATCCATCCTCTTCTTAGTGAGGGAAACCTAGTAGATCTTGATCTTGGAGTTCTTAGTATTTCTCCTCGTTTTGAATTTGAGAGTGAAGGGTTTGAGCAATTGTGCTCTTGCCATTTGCATTGGTTGCATCGGTTTGCTCTCTCCACGAGGATTCGTGGAAGTGAAAGTTTGTGGATTTGTTACTCTTGGGTATTGGACCTTAGATGACTTGTGGTGTTCTTGGGAGCTTCCAATTGAGTTGTGAATGTGTGTCCCAAAATTTTCGTGACATCGAGAGCCTCCAATTAAGTTGTGGATGCGTGCCTCGAGATTGAAGGATGCCAATAGTGGTAGGTGAACTAGACATTTGGGGGGAGGTTCATCGGAGAATAGGGTGAGGCATTTGTGGCGTTGAGTATGCCTCTTGTGGCGAGCTCACACACATCCAAAGAGATGTAATCCCCTCAAAATGAGGAACTCGGGAATACATCATCGTCTCCGTGTGACTCGGTAATTTCTATACTCGAGCTATTTTACTTATGCAATTTACATTGTTATAGCCTTCGTGCTTGGAGTCATATATCTTGTCATCACCTTGTTACCTGTCTTTTTAGCATAATTTGTTGGTGCACATAGTTGAGGCTAGAATATTTAGGTTGTTATCATGTTAATTTAAACATCTGGTTTCTTTCCGCATTTAGCAAGCGTTAAATGGAAAAGTTTTAATCACCTATTCACCAGCCCTCTAGGCGATAGTGTTGTTCAATAAGTGGGAAACCAACAATCATCGGTATCCCCATAGATAGTTAGTACGTAGTGAAAGCATGATAGCACATAATTGGCCAAAACACTGAATTCCACTGAACACCCAAGTTTTGACGAAGAGCACTCCAATTAAAAGACGCAAGGACACATGAAAAATAAAAATATGATATGTGTTTTCTAAGCCACCACATAAAGACATCTAAAGGCCATCGGTGATATTATGGCTATCAAGGCCCGGTATAACTTGTGTAGAGACTATTTTAATGACATTATTACAGTCATTGAACACTGGCTCCCTGAAGATCACAGTTTACCTTAAAGATTTTGCGCATCAAACAAAATCCTCCATGCACTAAACATGTCATATGAGCAGATCCATGCATGTCCGGAGGGATGCTTCCTATTTAGGAATGAACACGAGCATGCCAACTACTGTCCCAAGTGCGTCTCCTCAAGGTATGTGGAGGTAGACACGGGTGATGGTAAGAAGAGGCAGACCACTTTTCCCGCCAATATTCTTAGGTATCTTCCTGCTGTACCAAGGATTCAACAACTTTTCATGGACAAGGACACTGCAAAAATGATGACATCTCACAAAGATGGGAAAATGTTGAAGAAAGATGCTAGTAAGAGGAAGACGATGATACATTCCTCCAACGGTCAAGCATGGAAAACTTTCGACATAAAACATGGTGTGAAAGCAGTCGATGCTCGAAATATCAGAATATCCATGTCGACCAATGGATTCAATCCTTATGGAATGACGAATAACTCATACAGTTGCTGGCCCATGTTTGTTATCCCGCTTAATCTCTAACCTGGCGCCATTATCAAACGCAAGTAAATGTTCATGTCCTTGATAATTCCAGGGCTCAAATACCCGGGAAAAAAAATATATGAGTGTGTACATGCAGCCATTGATGGATGGGCTGAAAGAATGTTGGGTTACGGGTTTTAGGACACATACGGCTAAGCTACGAAGACACACTTTAATATGTTGGTACCGGTACCCAATGCATGATGTACCGGCTTTTGGGCTATTAATTGGCTGGTCGGTTCACGAAAAGTTTATTTGTAATATTTTCATCCATTAAACAATCATTTACTTGTGATCCATTATAGTAAACCATTATCACCATTTAGAAGTTTTTTGAGAGTAGATAGATGCCCTTGGAAGCTCCTCGTACAGCTGCATCGCACGCGTGGCCTATTGGTCCTTCTGGCATAACACCACTTGTTGCAGTTCAAGTTGGGCTGCTCTTTTCTGGCCCACTAACGGATCCTCTAGATGATTGAGATATACCCGAGCCGGGCCTCCTGGTCATGGCGTGGCTTGCCTTCTGGCTGGCCCGTAAGATGAGCCTCTCACTGTTATCATGCGATGTGGGCTCCCAGCTGGAGGCCTGGAGCTGCTTCCGTCCGGCGAGGGTGGGCCATAGCCTGCTAAGCCCCTTCCTAGTGAGGCTCGGCCCGACTTAGGCCCCCAGATGCAGGCAATGTTGCGCTGTCTGCTGGATGTCGTTCGGCCACTAGTGCGAGAATTGTCGTTGGACGGCCCTGCGGATGAAATTGAACTATTACTCCATCCGATTCTAAAAAATATCGGGAGCTATACCTATATTGCATTTTATATGAGATTAGTTCATTTGTTGCGACACTTTTTTAGGATCCGAGGGAGTACTTTTCTTACACGACATACAACTTACCGTGGGGATGGGTTGTGCCATTGCTTCCCGATGATATAGTCGTCACATACTTGGTCCATGTATTCCACAAGAGGTAGAACGTGTACTATCTCCTTCTGTCGGAGCATAAGAAGCGGCTATATATTCAAATGACCCTATCTCGCGTGCCAGTTCCAAGTGGTGTTTCCCGAGGCTTGCCTTGAGACATATTGGATCCGCACGACCTCTGCACCTTAGTGAAGCTGGCTCTCACATTGAACTGGGTCGGCCCAATTAGCTCTGGTCGCTACGGGTGTCAAATAGGTTTTGCGTGCTCCCAATCCTATGTTAAGGCCTTCTGTCATTAGATGAAATATTTACATATTTCTCATAATTTTTTTTCTTATTTTCCGTGTCCATACCTACTATTTACCTTATTTTTGCAACGATTTCACACTATCTGCGACTGCGGTTATGAGGAGGCGATGAGGCACATTCTCAGGAAAATAATGTTGTACCAGTCCACTAGAATAATTCTACTTAGAGTAGAAAGGAGGGTAGCCCCTCTTAGATAGGTAGAAAAAGTTTTATAAGGGCAATATGAGTCGAGTAGATTGCCACGTTGCTAATTGTGAGTAAGAAACCGAGATGGAGGGAGCAGCAAATGTTTTATTGTGATCATGCCACTTGCCTCTGCAGTAGGTGAGTGCATTTTGTTTATTAATTAAGGAGTAGATGAAGGGAAACAAACAGGTACAAGGAGAGGAAGTGAATGGACAAACAAAAATTCTACGGACATAGTGTTGTGTAGGTGAGGGAAATTCTTAGGTTCACTCCATGGTTGGTTCCATGAGTGGAGGAGCATGGAGGAGTATGGTCTCAACGGTGAGGCCCTTTACTCCTAGCCCTTTACTCCCACCATACTAACCAGCTCGGCTGTGTTAGGAATGTTCTGCAAACGGGGGTTCAGGTGGACCTCCGGAATAGGCTAACCAACGCGGCGCCTAGCCAGCTTGCTTCGCTCTCTTTGTTGTTGCAGGACTTCTCGCTCTCGGATGGTGTGGATCGGCACACGCTCATTGATGGGTCCCCCTTCTCTACAAGAGGGGCCTATGCGGCCATGAACTCGTCTACACCTAATCTGCAGGCACAACACGTATGGACATCTAGAGTCCCTGGCAAGGTCAAGATTTTTGGGTGGCTGTTCTCGCTCGATAGACTCAATACTCGAGCAAACCTGCAGCACAAGCATATCATTGACTACTCAACCTGCCCAAGATGCCTTGCACCTATGGAAGACAGGGAGCATTTGTTCTTCCACTGCCCAAAGGCTGGCCTCGTCTGGACCACCATTAGATTTCAGCCTGATCAACTCGCTGCTGAAGACATTTGGGCGGCCACTCTACCTACTGGCCTCCCACGAGCCGCATGGCCATCTATGCTCTTGATCATTCTTTGGAAAATTTGGGACGCAAGGAATGCTATGGTCTTCAGGTTGATTGACCAACCTTGTAGCTCTACTATTAGTAACATTATTCAGGACTTGACTTTATGGTCGCACCGTTTTAAAACAACGGAACATACAGAGGCCGCTGATATGTGGCGTGCCCATCTCTCCCTCTGTAACACGTGATTCTGGTTTTGAGTATATTCAGGTGGGGAGGCTTTCCCCCCGGTGACAGCCTCAAAAATAAATAAATTAGACATTAGTAGTAGACCTGCCAGTAATACGTTGATTCTGATTCTCAGCAATAATTACATAGACACAGTTGTACAACCATGAAGGAGCACCCTGAGCGTACTGTCATCCACATCGATTGAGGATAATTACATAGCACACGTCCCGTGAGAACAAACGGTGCCGAGACCGGTGCAACTTCTGCTACTCCTATTTATATGGCAAGGGTGAAACAAAGCAACGAAAGTTCAAAGAACGTACGATTTTATCTTTATCCCTGGAAGCCAGATATGCTCGACCTGACCTCTTGGCTCGTGCTATCAAGAAATTGGACCCAGACTGCAGCACAGGTAAAAGGAGCGCCAGAGAGCAACCGACGGAGCAGTTGCACTACTGCTGCGGCGACCACTTGACTCATCGGAAAGCCATCTGGATCCAAAATTGTTGGAGGTTGAGAGGACGCATGGGACATGGCACATGCAAACTAATAATATTAGAAATAAGCCACCTAGAGACATTACGTTTGGGTAAAGGAGACGTGTATATATTGGACTCTATGTATCTCAAAACAGCACAAGTATCCGATGAGTGTACATAACCGCCGGTAAGGATTAATGTGCTTTAAAGGAGACGTGTTTATATTGAACTATATGGATCTCCTTTTTCTTTTTAGCCTTGCCACGGTTAAACGACCGCACAAGTTATATCAACCCTCGTGCCAGCTTTGTAGTTTCACCCTATATATGGAAAGACAAACGTGCCAACATGACTTTCTATGTAACGTTATAATTACAACTTTCCGTAGTAATCTTAGCTACTAATTTTAGATCTAACTGTCTTAATTATTTTGATGATGTGGATTAATATGGTGGCTTGTAGTAAGAATTCAACTAGTAAATATAAGATTAGAGGAATTCAAATATGACATCCGTAGAAACATCGATAGTTTTAAAAAGTTTGAACTCTTTTGATGAATAGTCATGGTGGCCATTTTGACAGTTTCTGCGGATTCAACTGGAAATAGGCAAAATGACGGGTGTTATGGCCCAATCCATGGCATAATTTGTTTAAATGTACCCATATTCAACACAACCATGCATATTGGAAGCACGTACGATGTTCACGCAGAAAGTTTTCTTTTTATTGAATAAAAAAATCAATTTTCATTTTCCGAGTGTGAAAAATGGCTTTTTTTGTGAAGCACCAACCATAAATATGTTGGAAAACATGGGAGCTGAATTTTTTGAAAATACTAGACCATGTTATATGCACAAATAACCAAATTGGTCCCTCTGAAAAGGTTTCCATTCACATCTTTTGAAAAACTCAAGTTTCTGTCGATTCAGTTGGAAACGGGTCAAATTTGAACTAAAGGTGCCTCGTAGTTTGCTCATGATTTTTCGAAAAAATCATTTTTTAGTACACAACTACCTATTTCATCAGAGATACACCAAGATTTTCTCAATATATCATCCCTAGCTACGAAAGGTCATGCCCACCGTCTTGACTTTTTCGTGAAACAGTTTAGTAAAATCCATAAAATTTTAAAAACCGCCAAAATTATGCAAGACCTTCGCTTGGTGTCATTATATATGTCCTAATATCCACAAAAAATAATAAAACTGGAATATGACAGTTGTGTTGAAAATATGTTCATTTAAATGAGCTATCTCTTACGAACATTCTATGGTTTCGGGCGAAATGACGGGTGTAATGTCCAAATCCATGGCATAATTTGTTTAAATATGCCCATATTTCAAACCAAACATGCATATTGGAAGCACGGACAATGGTCACGGAGAAAGATTTCCTTTTCATCGAATAAAAAAACCATTTTCCATTTTCTAAGTGTGAAAATGGCTTTTTTTTTGTGAAGCACCAACCACAAATGTATTGCAAAACTTGGGAGCTGCATTTTTTGAAAATACTAGACCATGTTATATGCAGAAATAACCAAATTTTTGCCTCTTAAAAGGTTTCTATCCACCTCTTTTGAAAAACAAAAGTTTCTGCCGATTCAGCTGGAAACGAGTCAAATTTGAACTACAGGTGCCTCGTAGTTTTCTCATGATTTTTGGAAAAAAATCATTTTTAAGTACACAACTACCTATTTCATCAGAGATACACCAAGAATTTCTCAATATTCAAGCCCTAGCTACGAACGGTCATGCCCGCCGTCTTGACTTTTTCGTGAAACCGGCTTAGAAATGATGACGGTGAAACCCTTAACATATAGAGTAGATTACTGGACATATACAACCCAAAATGTACATGTACACACTTGGTATAGTCCACCTAGATTTTGGTTGGATTCAGACGCCCCACAACCCTCTCATACGAAATCGTTAACCCATTATTGGTATTCCATTATTTCTCATGATTTTGTTTCTAAGAATGTAGGTTTAACAATATGCATGATAATTTAGCTATGTTTCTCCTTTTCGAAATGAGCTAAACAACATCAAAATCCGATTTCGGATGCAAAAGTTATGATCAAAACGGTGATTAAGTCATAAAAAAAATATTTAGTTTGGCTAGGCCGACGACTTTGCCGTCGACGTAGCTAAAAGAAAAGATAGGCTGACGACATTGCCGTCGACATATGTAATATATTTTTCGCAATTTGGGATTCCCTCTTTGGGTCTATGCCGACGGGTGAACGGACAACGACGTCGCCTAGAGGGGGGGGGGGGTGAATAGGCGATTAAAACTTTTCCGGTTAATGCTTACTAAATGCGGAAATAAACTAGGTGTTTAAATTAACAAGCATACAACCTAAATATTCTAGGGTAAACTAGATGAACAAACAACTTATGCTAAGCAAGACAAGTAACAAGGTGATAGCAAGATATATAACTTCAAGCTCGAAGGCTATCACAATGTAAATTGCATAAGTAAAAAGCTCGGGTATAGAAATAACCGAGGCACACGGAGACGAAGATGTATTCCTGAGTTCCTCCCACAAAGGGGAGTACGTCTCGTTGGAGGGGTGTGAGCTCACCACGAAGGCCTACTCAACGCCACAAAGGCCTCACCCTATTCTCCGATGAACCCCGCTACAAAGGCCTAGTTCACCTTCCACTATTGGCAACCTTCAAACCCGAGGCACGCATCCACAACTCAATTGGAGGCTCTCGGTGTCACCACAATCTCTGGGCACACATCCACAACTCAATTGGAGGCTCCCAAGAACACCACAAGTCGTCTAGGGTCCAAGACCCAAGAGTAACAAGCTCACAATCTTTCACTTCCACGAATCCTCGTGGAGAGACCAAACCGATGCAACCGATGCAAATGGCAAGAGCACAAGTGCTCAAATTCTCCACTCTCAAATTCCAACAAAGCAACAAATGCTTATGGGGGAATAAGAGAGGAAGAACAATGGAGAAACACCAAGAACTCCAAGATCAAGATCTACTAGGTTTCCCTCACTAAGAAGGAGGATGGATTGGTGGAAATGTAGATCTAGATCTCCTCTAACTTCTCCCTCAAAGATATGCAAGAATCATTGGAGGGATTGAGAGAGGAGCAAGCTTTCCAAAGTCAACAATGGTGTGGAGAGAGAGGGAAAACGGGCTGGGAAAGACTTAGGGACTTTGGGGAAGAAAGCCCCTTAAATAGGTGCTCAAAAAACTAGCCGTTTGCCACTTTTTCCGTCCATTCCGGAATGGTCCGGAATATTCCGGACCCCGGAATGACCCGGAATGGCCCGGAATCGATTCCGGAGCGATTCCGGATGGAAACAGAGCCTTTTCCCGTTCTGGCCGGAATATTCCGGAATATTCCGGATATGAACTCCGTTTTCGATGTTCTTGGGCTCGTTGAAATCGCAACGACGAGCACTACAAGAATATGCATAGAAACATCATTGTCCATAAATGGAAGATAAAACCAAATGGGTAAAGATTTAGACCTCTCAAATAGGAACACCCGGTGAAACCTCCAACACGAAAACACACATAACTTTTGCGAATGAACTCCGAATAAGGTGAATCCAAATGGGTTGGAAAGGTAACAACAAAGACTATACAAACAAAAAGGAATGGAGAAGTTACCACACATGGAAGGTGTGGAAACATTCTCAAAGCTGAACCAGATATTTTCACCACCGAAATCGCAACAAGTTTTTCTTACCAAAACCGTTTTCGATAAACCTTGGTTTGCCATGAAGATCACGACAAGTACTAGAACCCAAAGGAAACAAAAGACAAATAAGAACCAAGAAAGATGATATGCAAGTATGCAAAGGTTTGAGCTCTCCACAACAATTCGATCACGTTACTCACTTGAGAGCCCCTCTTGATAGTACGACTATCTATCCTATAACCCGGTCTCCCGAAGACACGAGACCGGTAAAATAGAAAACCTATCAAGATTATACCTTTGCCTTGAGCATTCCACTTGAGCTAGATGATGACGATCTTGACTCTCTCAAGTTGGATCTTCTTTCTTGATTGCGCTTGCTAGCACAAACTCCGCTTGATGAAGACTTGCAAGTTGCTCCCCCATACACCATTATGGGAGAGACTAGCTCCCCCATACACCATTATGGGAGAGACCCTTTGGCAAATCTTCACAAGGCCACAATCTCCAAAAGGGTGGCAAGAATCAAGCATAGGATATCTTCTAGATGCTTCACTTGAGCTTCCACGTCAAGCTAGATGACAAACACCGCTTGACGACGACATAGACCATGGGCTATAAGAAATCTTCCTTTTGGTTCATGCCCATGGAAAGATACCTAACCACACATAGAGATGCGACACACACATATCATGGGTTAGTTCACAAAGCTATATTGACAATTGCTTACCATACCATGAGATACACAATCCCACTTGGTACAACTTGTAGCTTTGTGTGTTGATCGCTTGCTTGATCAACCTTGTATCTTTGCTTCTCACTTCTAAAGATGATGTCTTGAAGATGATAATGAAAGATCACCTAATCCTTTTCTTCAATACACACTAGCAATAAGCTCAACTCAAACCATGACCATTCTTGATATAAATCCTTGAATGTAACAATGGCCATCAAGGAATCTAATAGAGTTCAACACATGAACTCCATTATTTTCTATGGACAAGATCTACAAAGATAACTTAATGCAAACATTAGTCCATAAGGATTGTCATTAATTACCAAAACCACATATGGGGGAACCATGCACTTTCAACGGGCCCGACAAATTGCCGTCGGCACAGTAGCCCATTCCTGTTATCCTGTAGTGCGAGTAGATTGCCATATTGCTAATTGTGAGTAATAAACCGAGATGGAGGGAGTAGCAAATGTTGAGTTGTGATCATGCCACTTGCCTCTGCAGTTGGGTGAGTACATTTTGTTTATGTAGGAGTAAATGAACGGAAACAAACAGGTACAAGGAGAGGAAGTGAATGGACAAACAATAATTCTACGGACATAGTGTTGTGTAGGGGAGGGAAATTATAAGGTTCACTCCATGGTTGCTTCCATGAGTGGAGGAGCATGGAGGAGTATAGTCTCAACGGTGAGGCCAGGACCAAAGGCGAAGAGTAGCCCCCACTCGAGGCCTTCGCCCGCTGTAGGCAGATGACGCTCGATGGACCTCCGCCTCATCTCGTCCACGGCGAGGATGACGCAGGAGCTCATGGTGTTGCCATTCTGCCTCATTACCTCCCTGGAGACCTCCAGCTTGTGTTTCCCCAGACCAAGTCTGGACTCCACTCCGTCTAGTATGGCCCTGCCGCCAGGGTGCACCAGCCAGAACAAATCGTTCCATTCCTTGGCGATGCCCCCCTGCTCAAGTATCTTCTTCACCAGCCCCTCCACGTTCCTCGAGATGTGCAGCGGCACGTCGGGGTGCAAAGTATACGTTATCCCCTGCTCCCGTATGTTGGCCACCACCACCCCTTCTGTGCCCGGTATGATGTCTTGTGAAGCCGCCACGATCTCGAACATGGGCCGCTCATCGCCGACGGGATGGACTCCGACGACGAGTGCGCTGGCGGCCTCCCCAAAGATGGCCTGCCCGACGAGGTTCCCCATGTTGGATGCTGATGGGCCGCGGAACCCCATGGTGATCACCTCGGAGCACACAACGAGCACCCGGGCGCCGAGGTTGTTCTCGGCAAGGTCCTTGGCCAGGCGTACCGACGCCACGCCGCCCTGGCACCCGGTCTGGTACAGCATGAAGCGCTTCGTGGAGAGCGGGAGGCCGAGGAGGTTGACAAGTTTGAGGTCGAAGCCCGGCATGCACCCGCTCGACGTCGTGGAGAAGACCAAGTGTGTGATGTCCGACGTTTGGCGGCCCCAGTCGCGGATTGCACCAAATGCAGCCTCCGCGCCGAGCCGAGGAACTGTGTCAGTCGCAAGCTTTTGACGCAGGTCCAGGGACGGGGAATCATGTGCCGTGATGGAAGGATTGCTTCTCAGGAACTCATCAGACATGTGGACGTGACGCTTGTCTATTGCTGTCTTGTCACCTGCGATTCTTAATTTTGAGGGTAAGACTAGTCATAGTGGGGAGTATCATACACAAGTATCATGCATATGATACTAGTATATGATACTACCTCTATAGTGCATAGTATCTTATAGTAGTATCATAATCTCATCATATTTATTATTTTGTAGAATCTCAATGCAAATATGTGTACAAGATTTACATGCAATTAAATTTTCTAGTTTTACGTGTCATGATACGGTATCTACCTATGTTACTATAACCATCTCTCTCCTCATTAATTACCTGCCACATCACCTTTTTTGTGGGTCCAACTTGCATGATACCACCTATGATACCACCACTATGGCTAGTCTAAGATAAGAGGTCGCTCTACATGTGGGAATTTATAATTATTTCTCGTACGTGCTAAAATCATATTTCTCCTGCTCTGTGTAAAAATTTAGACATACCAGTAGCCAAAATAGGATCCAAAAGAAAATTTAAGCACTGATTTTGTATTGTACAGGGCAGGGCAGCACCCCGCAGAGACATACTAGCTAGCTAGGGCCATTCAGTTTGATATTTGTAAAAATATAAGGTCGGGAAACAACTTACATATTTTCTCAAACTTGGCCTGCAGATCCACTAAATGGCCGCTATTTGTTATCGTGAAATAGTAACTAGCAAAGGAGCTTTGTTGGAGCACATGGGGTGGCACGGCGGTGCCTATTCCCATGATTGTTGCTGCTCCTCCGCCTCCTCCGCTTTTCTGTAATGACCCCATGAATTAATGAATTGGTGCACTCCTGTCTAACTAAGTTAGCTTTATAGTGACGGCCTCACCGCTGCGAACAAAGAAATCTCTAGCTGACGCCATAAAATATGGTTCAAAAAAGAAAACAAAAAACTATGTGGTCCCCCGCTTTGGATTTTTCCTTAAACGCAGGTTCTTGTCTCATGTTCACCTAATTAATGTCCATACCATCATATGTATATGCTTTCCAGCAATTGGCTTTGGAGCTTCTCCTGGACATCGGTTATGGTCTCATATGCAGCACTTGTCTAAGTCATAATATACTGTTCAACAATCAAGGTACTATTCAGCAATCGGAGATTTAATATTAGAGATGCACACTACCAATAAGAGACTCAGACATTTAGCATGCAAGAACTCGAATGTGTCAAACAACTCTATTGTAATTAGCCCCTACTTGTTGCACTTTTAATGTCGTATACTGCCGTAGCTGCATGTAGGGTTTTGCATATTGTGCCGACTATTTCCGTTTATTTGTTTCTAAATCCTTACACTCATCTCAATTCAACTGATCTTTTACTTGCTATCACACTTCAATTAATTCAGGATGCATCTACATAAAAAAGGAACAAAGTCTTCTTGAAATAAGGTCTTCCGAGCCGCTGTCCATCGCCGTCCAGGTCTAAGCAACTTGGCATGGGAGAGAACCAGGAGAATCCAGCTCAAATTTTTGGAAAATATCAGAAATTCTGCAAAATTACGTGCGGCACGAATATGATTTGATGATGTTATTTCGGTTTATTTGGCATGCGTTTTTGACAGACCACAAAACAAGTGGATCAAAATAACTATGTACCAAGTGGCTTTGAAATTTCTATTAGGCACAGGTTCTTGTCTGATGTTCACCTAATTGTTGTTCAAGTCGTCATATGTCTATCGATGCTTTTCAAAAATTCTCTTTGGAGTTTCTCTTGGACATAGGTTCTGGTCTCATATGCAACATGTTCAACAAATGACTTGTCTAAGTCATTATATATTATTCAACAATCAAGACGATATTAAAGAACAAGATACTTAACATAAGAGAGGGAAACCTAATGATTGGACTGCAAAAATAAGAGACTTCGAAATTTAACATACAACAACACGCATGTGTAAAACAATTCGACTATAATTTTCATAGTAGCTATACTTGGTGTGCAAATAATTTGGTATAGTACTCCAGCTCCATGTGTGCTTGTTTATTCTTAGATTTTTACTGCTATTTTGGTTTATTTGTTTCAAAGCCTTGAACATATTTGAATTCATACCATTTACTTGCTATCGCATATCAATAAGTTGACGATGCATATCTCAAAAAAGTAATGAAGGCTTCTTGAAATTAGGTCCTACGAGCCATTGTCCATCGCCCTCTAGGTCCGAGCAATTCCGCATAGGATAGATCTAGAAGGATTAGGCTCAAAGTAGGGCGAAATATCATAAAATTTGCAAAATTACGTGGGGCTCAAAAATGGTTAATTTTGAGTCATCGTTCATATGGATATGTGGTTGACAAAAAAGTTGGTTGTCGCTTGGTGAGTGCACTGTCTTTTGCATTCGAGGGTCTGAATCGTACTTCCGCAGATATTTCCTTCTGTGCTTATCTACATTTCTAGGAAAATAACTTACAAATCCAATTTAAAACAAATATACAGTGTTACGTGCACCCACTTGTAGGATTCTCTTGCTCAGACCATAACAATTAATTCCAAATAACTATGTGGCAACCGGCTTTCGAAGACAAAGGTTCTTTCCCGATCTTCACCTAATTGTTGCCATGCCATGATATATGTCTATCCATGCTTTTGAGAAATTGGCTTTGTACCTCCTCTTGGACAAAGGTTCTAGTCTCATATTTAACATGTTCGACCACTGACTTTTCCAAGTCATTATATATTGTTCAACAATCAAAATGCTTTTCACCAATCAGACACTTAGCATATAAGATGGGAAACGTAATGATTGGATGGTAAAAATAAGAGACTTGGAAATTTAACATGCAACAACCCTCATGTGTAAAACAACCTAATGAAACTTAGCATATATATTGTTCAATAATGAAAATGCTTTTCACCAATCAGACACTTAGCATATAAGATGGGAAACGTAATGATTCTCTACTACTATAAAAAGAGCAAACATTTTCTTTGCTAGATGCACACCATCAAACAACACGGAGCAATTAAAGCCTCACGATCAAGCCCACTAATTGAGATCTAACGGTTAAGATAACAAATGATTTGCGCCCTGTGTACACTTACCAATTTCCAGCGACGGACGAAAACTCTGCTATCCGCTCGCCTGCCTAGGAATGCTTGGCAGAAAAATGCACAATCAATGGAAAGCATTAATGTCTGCCAACAAATGTGCTGAATTAACGTCAATCAAGTAAATCCTCCTTGCAGCGTGCACTGTTGACATCTCATCCAATCCTACTCTGGTGTGAGAAGCCGTCACCGTGCATCTGACGTCGCCGCACATCCGACGAGACATCCGCGCCGGCGAGATCTCATCTATTTTTGTCTGAATTTTTCATCCAGCAGTCATCTTTATATATGTACACCGTCTACTTGAATCCATCCTAGCGCGCCTATGCAGCTTCTCCTGCCGCTTGAGGGGCCACAATGGTCTGCGTGGCCGCCGAGCTCCACCGGAACCGGGGTAGCACGCTGCTCTGTGCCTGCCATTCTTCGCTCAATTAACTTCTTCATCTCGGCGACAAGAGTACCTCTTTGCCAGTGTGGGATGCAAGTTTGTCTCATGTGGATTTCATTACATCGGTAATTCTTGGGGTTTGTCGAACTGAATTTTGATTTTCAGGGCTGCATTTGCAATTAAGTGTACTGTAATAAGTATGTGTAATGCATTACATTTGCACGGCCTGTTAGATTGCAGAGGTTGTGCATTGCTAATGCAAATTAAAGGGATAGGGTACAAGCAGCACCAGCTGTCGCATGGTTTTCTTACTGGTAATTAATTACTCAGTTTATCATTTCATTCTGAAACGGCTAATTACTTAATCTTGTGTGCAGGAATTTGTATTGGTCAGCATTGGTATAATTACTTCGGTCTCTCTGCTACAAGGAACATTCAGAATACCCAGCAACAGTCTACAGGTTTGATTAGTGCTTCATGATTGGAGATATCTTTCAGTTTTGGAAATCAGCTCTTGAGTATCACTTCCAGTTCCATTCCTGGATTATGTTATTTACTTGCAGTGCAAGAGTAAAGTATCTGAAATTACTGAAAATATGTCGATCCTCCTTATCAAAATTCTTATTAAGAGGTCTGCTTACTAAGGACACAACGTTAGTCTGGTAATTCGGGGAAGAAATACTTGTAACGATTTTGGAAAATTTGAAACACTAAGATGTATCACTATGAGTTTTTCGGTGTACTATTTTTGTTATGAATTATCTTCAACTATTTTGGTCTCTGTCAAATCATTGGAGGAGATTAATTTTTAGAGGAAAAAACTATGTTTTCAAGTCATTATAACATTTTTTGTCTTGATTGGTCTTTTTTTGGAACAAATGGGTATATTTCACTGGGATTTAGATTCGAGCCACTTGCTCATTATGATTATAACAGAATCTTTCAAAAGAAAATTGCCGCAGAAATGACAGCATGACTCGAGTCACTTGTTTATGACGATTTATCACAGTGCTTAGGTTAACTTAGGAGCACTATTAAATCACCGCAACCAGACTCAGTAAATTAGTTGAGAATTGGTTCTTCAATATGGCATGAACATCGCTTAATAACTGGTTACAATGTCTGTTGTGGACATGGTAATATTTTGCACCATTACATATCTTTTTTTTATTCTTCTATAATTATTGAGATGCGCATTGCACGTATACTCTGATAGAGTCTTTTCCTACTTGTAAATTGTCACCTTTTGTTGTAAAAACGTGCGCTTGCACGTACATGCCAACTAGTGGATGGTAAAAATTAGAGACGTAGAAATTTAACATGCAACAACCCTCATGTGTAAAACAACCTGACTGCAATTTGGATAGTAGCTAATTTCTGTACTAATGATTTGATATAGTCACTACAGGAAAATGGCCAGATGCCTACGGCAAAAGGTATGCCGACGGCTTTTAGTCGGGGCCGTCGGCATACAAGGTGGTATGC
Source organism: Alopecurus myosuroides (assembly GCA_028641055.1). Classification (NCBI taxonomy): domain Eukaryota; kingdom Viridiplantae; phylum Streptophyta; class Magnoliopsida; order Poales; family Poaceae; genus Alopecurus; species Alopecurus myosuroides. The sequence goes on from CM054061.1 coordinate 365,331,764, forward strand.
CGACGGCTAAAATAAAACCGTCGGCGTAGCTTTGGCCGTCGGCATATAGCACATATGCCTACGGCCTTTATAACCAGCCGTCGGCATACCTATAGCCGTCGGCATATATAATCTAAGCCTACGGCTTTTCCTCGCGGCCGTCGGCATACCTTTGACCGTCGGCATACCTGGCTCGCAGGCGGGCCCAGGAGAAGCTATGCCAACGGCATTTTATCTTGGCCGTCGGCATACCTTTAGCCATCGGCTTACCTAGCTACTAGCCAGATCGGATTGGTCCCACCAAACGGTATGTCGACGACGCCGATAAAAGGCCGTCGGCATAGATATTTTTCTCCTCTTTCTAAATGTTTTGGGTGCCACACCATGTGTTCACCAATGTTACTAGGGTTCCACATTGCTACCCCTTTCAGGTTTCGGTCAAACCTATAGACGATAAGTTTGACTAGGCCTCAGCTGGGCCAGGGTTTCGTCGCAGAGTTGCTCCAGAGCGTCGGGGTGGCACCATAAGGTATTGAGGTGTCATACCATGTGTGAACTAGTGTTACTACGGTTGTAGATGCCAAAGATACCCCCACTCTCTCTGTTGGGTCTTCACTGGCATCGACATTTCTCTCTGAGAGTTTATGTGCTACGAGCCCGAAACTCCCGGAATCGGACTGTCGCGCTGTAATCTTCTGTAGATGTGGGACCTACCATTGTTTTGCGACTTCCTAGGGTGCACACTAACACAATTAAGCAATTAGTTCCACGTTGCTAACCCCTTTCGGGCTCCGGTCAAACCTGTAGACGATAAGTTTGAATAGGCTCCAACGGGGCTAGGGTTGCGTCCCAGAGTGGCTCCGGAGCGTCGGTGTGGCACCATAAGGTATCGGGTGTCATACCATGTGTAAACTAGTGTTACTATGGTTGTATATTCCAAAGATACCCCCACTCTCTCTGTTGGGTCTACACTGGCATCGACATTTCTCTCTGAGAGTTTATGTGCTACGAGCCCGAAACTCCCGGAATCGGACTGTCGTGGTGGAATCTTCTGTAGAGGTGGGCCCTACCATTGTTTTGAGACTTCCTAGTGTCCACTCAAACACGACCAAGCAATTAGTTCCACATTGCTACCCTGTTCCGGGATCCAGTCTAACCTGTAGACGATAACTTTGACTCGGCTCCAGCGGGGCTAGCGTTCCGTTGCAGAGGCGTCCCGGAGCGTCGGGGTGGAACCATAATGTATTGGGTGGAACACCATGTGCGCATTAGTGTTACTAGGGCTGTGGATGCCTAATATCCCCTTACTCTCTGAGTTGGGGCTTCCCCGGCATCGACTTTTCTCTCTGAGAGTTTATGTGCTACGAGGCCGAAACTCCCGGAAACGGACTGTCGGGGTGGAATCTTCTTTAGAGGTGGGCCCTACCATAGTTTTGGGACTTCCTATGGTCCAACCTAACATAATGAAGCCATTAGTTCAACATTTCTACCCCCTTTCGGGCTCCGGTCAAACCTGTAGACGATAAGTTTGACTAGGCCTCAGCTGGGCCACGGTTTCGTCGCAGAGTAGTGGCTCCGGAGCGTCGGGGTGGCACCATAAGGTATTGGGTGTCATACCATGTGTGAACTAGTGTTACTAGGGTTTTACATGCGAAAGATACCCCCACTCTCTCTGTTGGGTCTTCACTTGCATCGACATTTCTCTATGAGAGTTTATGTGCTACGAGCCCGAAACTCACGGAATCGGAATGTCGGGGTGGAATCTTCTGTAGAGGTGGGCCCTACCATTGTTTTTTAGACTTCCTAGTGTCCACTCTAACACGACTAAGAAATTAGTTCCACATGGCTACCCCGTTCCGGGATCCGGACTAACCTGTAGACGATAACTTTGACTCGGCTCCAACGGGGCTAGCGTTTCGCCGCAGAGGCGTTCCGGAGCGTCGGGGTGGAACCATAATGTATTGGGTGGCACACCATGTGTTACCTAGTATTACTAGGGTTGTGGATGCCTAATATACCCTTACTCTCTGAGTTGGGTCTTCCCCGGCATCAACTTCTCTCTCTGAGAGTTTATGTGCTACGAGGCCGAAACTTCCGGAAACGGACTGTCGGGGTGGAATCTTCTCTAGAGGTGGGCCCTACCATCGTTTTGGGACTTCCTATGGTACACCCTAACACAATGAAGCAATTAGTTCCTCATTGCTACCCCTTTCAGGCTCCGGTCAAACCTGTAGACGATAAGTTTGACTGGGCCTCAGCTGGGCCAGGGTTTCGTCGCAGAGTTGCTCTGGAGCGTCGGGGTGGCACCATAAGGTATTGAGGTTTCATACCATGTGTGAACTATTGTTACTAGGGTTGTAGATGCCAAAGATACCCCCCTCTCTCTGTTGGGTCTTCACTGGCATCGACATTTCTCTCTGAGAGTTTATGTGCTACGAGCCCGAAACTCCCGGAATTGGACTGTCGCGGTGTAATCTTCTGTAGAGGTGGGACCTACCATTGTTTTGCGACTTCCTAGGGTGCGCCCTTACACAATTAAGCAATTAGTTCCACATTTCTACCCCCTTTCGGGCTCCGGTCAAACCTGTAGACGATAAGTTTGAATAGGCTCCAACGGGGCTAGGGTTGCGTCCCAGAGTGGCTCCGGAGCGTCGGTGTGGCACCATAAGGTATCGGTGTCATACCATGTGTCAACTAGTGTTACTATGGTTGTAGATTCCAAAAATCCCCCCACTCTCTCTGTTGGGTCTTCACTGGCATCGACATTTCTCTCTGAGAGTTTATGTGCTACGAGCCCGAAACTCTCGGAATCAGACTGTCGTGGTGGAATCTTCTGTAGAGGTGGACCCTACCATTGTTTTGAAACTTCCTAGTGTCCACTCAAACACGACCAAGAAATTGGTTCCACATTGCTACCCTGTTCCGGGATCCGGTCTAACCTGTAGACGATAACTTTGTCTCGGCTCCAGCGGGGCTAGCGTTCCGTCGTAGAGGCGTTCCAGAGCATCGGGGTGGAACCATAATGTATTGGGTGGAACACCATGTGCGCATTAGTGTTACTAGGGTTGTGGATGCCTAATATCCCCTTACTCTCTGAGTTGGGGCTTCCCCGGCATCGACTTCTCTCTCTGAGAGTTTATGTGCTACGAGGCCGAAACTCCCAAAAACGGACTGTCGGGGTGGAATCTTCTTTAGAGGTGGGCCCTACCATAGTTTTGGGACTTCCTATGGTCCACCCTAACACAATGAAGCAACTAGTTCAACATTGCTACCCCTTTCGGGCTCCGGTCAAACCTGTAGACGATAAGTTTGACTAGGCCTCAGCTGGGCCACGGTTTCGTCGCAGAGTGGCTACGGAGCATCGGTTTGGCACCATAAGGTATTGGGTGTCATACCATGTGTGAACTAGTGTTACTAGGGTTTTACATGCCAAAGATACCCCCACTCTCTCTGTTGGGTCTTCACTTGCATCGACATTTCTCTGTGAGATTTTATGTGGTACGAGCCCGAAACTCCCGGAATCGGACTGTCGGGGTGGAATCTTGTAACATCCCAAGTATGAAAAACCACCCCTAGCATGTTTATTTCATACTTGTCATGTTACAATCTTTTTCAAATAAAGAAATGCAAATCAAAACCTCAATTGTTTCATTTAGTTCCACAATGATCAATTATTAAATTGTTGGTTCTAATCAAACAATTAATTCAATCAACTAATTCCAAATCATTTCAAATTCAAACCTTATTCAAATGATTGTTTCATACTTGCTCTGTTACAACATTTGAAATAAAAATCACAAATAAAAACAACCAATTTATTTCATTTTATTCCATAGTGTTCAATTACTAAATTGATGGTTTTAATGAATCATTTAAATTCCAAATCATATTTAAAACTTCAAATCAAAGCACCAAAACAGAATCATTTTGAAATTATGATGATATCAAAACAAATCAACTCAATTTGTTTATAATTAACATAGGGGTTACCCTATTGAGAAATTGGTTTTTATTAATAATCATTTAATATTAAAATTTCACCCAAATTTGATTTAAATTCAAACAGCAAACAAATTTCAAACTTTTTGAAAATAAAAGTTAACATCTGTTTGCAAATGGCCTAAGGAACTCCCCCTAATTTTTTCCAAATTTTTCACTACCCTAAAAACCATCTTTACTTCCAAATTCCTTTCAGCAAAAAAAAAAAAACAGTAGAACAAATTTTAAAAAAACAAAATTTTTGGCGCCAACAGAGAGTGGGCTGCGCCCAGCCTACTTCTCCTTCCCTCCTCCTCGTTTTTCTTCCGCAGCGCATCCCAGCCCGTTATCCCCGCAGAAAAACGTTTCGTTTTTTTTTCTCTCTTCTATTCCGTCGTCACCCTCCTGTACGGCGTCCATCCGGAGCGCCACGGCGGCATCGACGACCACCCGACGGCGATCCGAGCCCCTCTGGCCCTATAAACACCCCCTGGACCCCCTCTGCTGTGCCCTAAGCCCTAGTTCCCCTCTCCCTCGACCTCCCGCCGCCGCTCCCTCTCTCTCGGCCACATTCCACTCCCTGTTCCCCTCCCCGGAGACGAGCACGCCTGAATCCATCCACGCCGCCGTCGCCATGAAGGTCCAGCACCCCACCTAAACCCTGGAACCGAAACCCCACTCTCCCCTCGTCCGATTAGACACCAGAGCAGCCCCGGAGACTCACGGTGCCCTCGCCGCCGTCCACAACCTTGTCGCCGTCGAGCTCGTCACGGTCTCTGCAACCCCGACCACGCGGTGAGCCACCGTGGCACCTCTCCCCTCCTGCTCCCTCTCTGTCACGAGTACACACACACACACACACGCATCCGTGCTCCCCTCATGCGAGCACATCGAGCCCATTCGCCGCGTGCTCGCCGTCGTTCGCCGTCGAAGGGTCTGTCAGGTTGCAGAAGCAATCGGTCGTCAGTTAAAATTCAGTAACGCGCAGATATGAACTAAACCTCACTGCCTAACTGAACCTGACAACGATTCAGACAACAGCGCAGTGGCACGGTTCAGTTAGCGCGAGCGCATCGGCCCGGGTTCGATTCCCAGGAGCCGCAACCCTTTTTTTTGGGATTTATCCCCTAGACGCGACCCCACACGTCAGCGGGCTGCTCTGCCACGCGCGCGCAAGGCACGCCACGCTGGCCCCTGGCCCATAGGGCAGTGGCTGTGGGTAGTTTACAGCGCAGTAACAAAAGTTTCTGCACGATTCTGTTTCAAATAAATCCTTTTTAAAATTGCAGATTAATCCCTAAAATGAAAACTTTAATAACTTTTGTTTAATAGCTCTAAATAATAAATCTAAACATGTTTATTGTTCTAAATTAAATTGTCTATCCAACTATGCCATTTGTTTCCTGTTTTGAAATTTCAAAATGCAATTCAAATTTGAATTCAAATAATTCAAATGCAAATTCCTAAATTCCATAACTATTTCATTCTTAATCCAATAAATGCAATTAAAATATGTTTTCCATACCATTTTGAACCACCTATTCAAATATAAATTTTGTTTCATGGTTTGAATAATTTAAATTGCCTAAATAATTTAAACCTTATTTACATCATTTAAATTTGATAAAATCATAACTTGCTCAATATAAAATATTTTTGAACATGCAAAATATGTTTTCAAACCATCAAAGTGTGAACTTTTCAAATGTGAATTTGAATTTATGTTCTGACTAAATAAAATTCAAATAATATTCACACTTGTTTTAAATTCATTTAAAACTTGTTTAATATTGTTTAAGTCATAATAAATCCATCCTAACTCCTATTTCAAAATTTGAAACATGTAATCCAACTAAAATTTGATGTTCTTTTCAAATATAAATTTTGTTAGTTGTTTTGCCCACTTTAACTTGATGAAAACAACAATTGTTTGTGTGACATGTTTAAGTAACCCAAAATTTCTAAACTTAATAAATGATTTCCAAACATGTTAAAATCCTTTTTCACTTGCATCTATTGTTGTTACTTGTTGATTATTTTGTTGTTATCATCAGGCATGCATCATGGTAATAAATTCTCACATGGTAATTAAATTATAGATCATTTGTTTCCACTTAATCCATGGACCTTTTGCCATATGCAATCCAGTTGCATATGGGTCCATTTAAATTGTGTTAACATGTTAGCTAGTTTATTTTGATGCATCTATTAAATTGACATGCATCATCCCATGATTGTGCACTATGCCATGATAATGATTGTTTATATTTCTGTCTTGTTTGTTTGCTTCTTCTCGAATAGACGACGACGTTGAGACCGACGATCTTTACGACACCCCTTCTGAGGTTCTAGCTCAGTACCCGGCTACTGGGTTTGCAGGAAAGTTATAACTCACATGAACCATTGTGTTCCTTTCAACATTGGTTACCGATACTTTCCGTTGTCTATTTCTGCTAGCCATATGTATCGTTGCTTCTGTTACGAACCTATCACATGATACCCTGAACCCTGATATTGCCTCACCTCCAGTCCTAAAACCCCGTTGCTTGGGCCCGTGTCTTACTAGCATGCTTAGGGTTGTTTTGCTCGAGTCTGTTATCAGTTATCTTCTGTTATCACATCTGTTTATATTCTGGGGCTCGATGTTAAACAACAACCTGTTAATTTGAGGTAATAATAATTTGCTGATAAGTCACCGGCAGGAGGCCCGGCGTGGTTTTGAGGCCTGCTAGTGTCGACCCTAATAGGAAAAGGGTCTTGTCTACTGATCCATGATGAGCGCACTATCCGCATGTGGGAAGCGTGTATGGGCGCCCCCCTCAATTTGATTCGATTCGCATCTCGTCCAAATCACCACACTTAGTTCGGGCTTTCCATTTGATGCACGCATATGCAGGTACGAACCCGAGGCCAGGGTGGAACTTTTGTAGTCGGCATTTAGGGCGGCGTGGTCTTCCAGTGCTATGAGGGTCCCCTTTTCTTCGTGGGGCTCGATTAGCCGCGCACGCACAACACGTGGTGCTTTGGGCTTGATGCGAAGAAGAGTTGAATTGTGTAGAGTGCCTCGCTTGGTGGAAGTGCATTTCCATCCTGGCGGGATATTCTTACGTGTACGACCAAATTGGTGCACCCCTGCAGGGATAAATCTTCTCGAGAAGCCGTGTTTTCCGCGGTTATGGTTAACTTGGTGAAAGTACTGGCTAACAAGTATTCAGAACAACTTACACCTAACTAATGATAACTTGACTAGTAACAGCCCTATTGACACAACAATTTGATCCATCATTAATCCAACTGTGTGAGTTATCCTCGGATTGCTTCTTTGGATAAGGGGCGAGATCCAGGATGGGTTTGTTTGGTGGTTAGCTATAGTTGGTTACGATGCGCTATCTTATCTCTTTCTGTTAGACCAGAAGTTGTAGAATGTTCTGTAGTTGGTTAGTGCAGCCAGTTGCAGCATCTTTATACCTTTTCTTCCGTTGATCCCAAGGCATCTGTGCTTGGTGTTGACGGGCTACACTTTGGTGAACTGTGAGTCTTGCTTGCCAGTACGTTTATGTACTGACCCCTTTGGGGCTGTGGTTTCCGCAGACTACGCTTACGAGGATCCAGGTGACGGCTACTACGTGGAGTTTGACGAGGCTGATGACGAGTAGTTAGCGGACCCGGGCAGGATCCGAGACATCGTGGATGGGCTCCGTTTTCTTTTCGTTCCCGGCTTCTTAAGCCTAGTTGGATTTGTCTGTACTCAGACCCCTTTGAATGCTTCCGCTGAGTTGTAATGATGTTATGTTGGGACATGTGTCCTCTGGATGATTGTATTTGCTATTCTCTGCCCTAGTGAGGGCCAGTTGCAACTTATTTCAATCTTTTGTGTCTTAGAGATATGTTGTGTTATCATCTTGTTCAAAGCCGTTGACGTACCGTGTGTGTATGGTATGAAGTACGTCAATGGTAGTGTCCTGATTTCTACGGGATAGTTTACATCGACGGTGAACAGTAACGGTTGGTTGTCACACATAAGTGTTGGCCTACTCGTAAGAGGACGCGGGTGCCGGTAAGCCCCGTAATCCAATCAAAATACTGTTCAGTTCGTACGATGAGTATCCTCTAGAAGTTCGGGTGCGACAAATGGTATCAGAGCCTGTTTGCCTGTAGGATCCCTTTTTACTGGTCGCAGTTGAGTCTAGAAACTATTTTGTAGCTATATAGGAAAAATGAAACGTGAGAGTAGGAATTCTGCCATTTTTCTTCTTTCCCCACCCACCCACCCTTTTCTGGTAAGGAAGTGCAACGTTGTTTTCTGTTCTCACCTAAACTTTCAAGTTAGGATTTCACGTATCCTGGTTTCTCAAGGATAGTTATATCTACTAGACCATAGGAATGGAGGTGGTTGTAACATGATTTATCATGTTGCCTACTCATGATTGAGAACGGAGGCGTGTAAGCCCCGGAAGCAAATCCTCTATCCCTTAAGCAGTAGATATAGATCCTTTAGAAGCCCGGATGGGTTTTCCGTAGTACCTCAAGAGTTTTGGTCTCGTTTTCCCGATGTTGCTTCGATATCCTGTTCTTCTCAACGTCCTTTTCGTCCGTTGAAACCTTGTTGTTACTTTCCACTTCAGTTCTCTACCGGCGTCTAATCAAAACTTCCCCGATCATCTGCAGATGGATCTCAGGTTCTTCCCGCAGGTGGTTCGGATGACTCGTTGTGAGAGCACCGTCGGTTATCCGGAGATGCTGAGAGACATGGTCACTTATCTGGGGTTCCATTGGGCACCAGAGTACCAGGTCTACGAGCAGCAGCGAGAGTTTGACCAGACCTACTACCAGGCTATCGTCTACATTCTGTCAGATGATGGCATGAGCGTTGTCCACCGCTACGAGGCAGTAGGTTCCACAGTGGATATGGCCGTGCAGCAGGCAGCTTATGTGAGTCTCACCGTCCTCCGTGCAGACTACTGGGGGTTTGACGATTCTATCTATCGCCACATCCCCCGTGGTTACATCACGTCAGCGGGAGCTCACTTCACCCTCTACGACAACCTGGATGTCTACGAGCATGATAACACCAGGCTGCACACCACCGCTCAATTTGTGAGGCACAGTGACGCTGTTGCCACCACACTTTCTCAGGAGTTGGCCTCAGTCAGGGAGCAGCTCTACCTTGCTTTGACTCGTCTGGCTACGTACACCACAGGCTTTGTTGGAGATGAGCGCTTTGCACGTTTCCATCAGACAGTGGGACGTAGTTTGCCAGATGCTGGAGGTTACGAGCCGATCAGAGGTCCACTCCTCAATCTCGGAGCTGGTTACACTGGGATTCCACGCTTTGGAGCACAGGGAGACGATGCTTTCTACTTCACCACACCGAGAGTCGCTCTCAGAGCAGTCCCGATCTACGTGGATCGTCGTTCTACCTACTTCCGTGGGATTCCTCCTCACCGTATCTCTCGGCGTACTACTCACCGCCGTCCTGCGTGATGAGCATGGCAGTACCGATGTATCCATTCATAGCTATGTTTAGTTATCCTTTGGCTTTCGAACCATGTATTGGTGTGTTGGATATTCTGATGTATTTGAACATGTGATGATGTACCTATTGGTTATCTATTCATGCGTCGGAATAATCTATCTTTCGGTTACCAAGTCTATCCTTTTCTGTTGTTGTGCTAAAATGCATGTCTATTCAGGATGCCGCCAACAAGGAGCAACCCGCCTAAACCACCTCCGCTCACGGAGCTGTTGACTCAGATGACTCAGGTCGTGACTCAGATGGCCCAGATCCAGGCTAACCAGCACAACAACCAGAATGCTCCGCGAGTCAGCATCAAGGAGTTTCTGAGTCTGGGGCCGAGAGCTTTCGTGGCAACACGGGAGCCTCTGGATGCTGATGACTGGATCAGGGAGATGGCCAGGTCTCTGGACATTGCTCACGTTGCTGAGGAGGATAAAGTCAAGTATGCCACCTACCTACTGAAGGGTCAGGCAGCTACCTGGTGGGAGAACTACCAGACCATGAGAGCTGGATATCCTATCACCTGGGGTTGTTTCAAGGATGCCTTCCTGAAGCACCACATCCCAGATGGTCTCATGGAAAGGATGCGTGAAGAGTTCTGCTCTCTTAAGCAGGGCAAGCTGGACGTCATTGGCTACCAGAATGAGTTCAATCGCCTCGCTCGTTATGCTGGTGATGAGGTGTCCACTGAGGCCAAAAAGATGGCAAGGTTCCGCCGAGGTTTTAACCCGGAACTGAAGTACGCTCTCACCAACATCAAGTGTAAGGACTTCGAGGAGCTCGTGAACACCGCGCTCAATGAGGAGAATGGGCGCAAGGCGTTCGAAGAGTCCCGCAAGCACTCGCGTGAGGGTGGTTCCTCCTCCAACATGACCACCCCTCCGCAGAAGCGCCGCATCTGGGTGCCAAATGGTGCTGTCACTAGGGCTCCATATGCCCAAGCTTCTCAAGGCTTCGCTTCCCGCCCACCCAACCCAGCTCAGATGCAGGCTCAGAGGTTCTCAATGGGGCAGCCAAGGCCAGATGCACCTCGTGTCGTCACTTGCTACAAATGCAAGCAGACTGGACACTATGCTGATAAGTGCACTCAGAGGCAGCTACCTCCACCACCTCCTCGCCCCAACACCAACCAGGCAATGGTTCGTGCTCCCCCGGCTAAAGCCTTCAACTCCAACAACAGGCCTGTCGGGAGGACCGCGAGGGTGAATCATATCAAGGCCGACAAAGCTGAGGAAGCTACTGACGTCGTTCTCGGTACATTCCCCGTAAACTCTAACCCAGCTAAAGTGTTGTTTGATACCGGAGCATCGCATTCTTTCGTGTCAAAGATCTTTGCAACAGCAGTTAAACTACCTTTTGTTGGTTTGGGTTCCCCGCTAGTAGTAAACTCCCCTGGAGCAACTATGCAAACTTCCAAGATCAGTCACGAGAATCAGATTCTAATTGGAGGTCACATATGCCTTGCTTCCCTCATTCTGCTTGGCAATTCTGACATTGATGTCATCCTTGGCATGGATTGGTTGAAGGCCAATAAAGCTACGATTGATTGTGCTAAGAAGTCAATAACTCTGTTCCACCCTTCGGCCAGATAGTCTATTCTCCAAGTGAGTCAAGTTTTGTTCAGCTGTACACCCTCGATGCTAAACCTCTACCTCTACTCGAAAATGTTCCGGTGGTTTGTGAATTCCCTGACGTCTTTCCAGAAGAGTTGCCAGGGATGCCTCCGGACAGAGCAGTTGAGTTCGTGATCGAGCTTGAACCAGGTACTGCTCCAATCTCTAAGCATCCATACAAGATAGCTCCTCCTGAACTGAAATTGTTGAAGGAGCAAATTGATATGTACATGGAGAAAGGTTACATTCAACCTAGTTCCTCCGCTTGGGGTTGCCCAACTCTGTTTGTTGCCAAGAAAGATCAAACAAAAAGACTCGTGGTTGACTATCGTCCTCTCAACGAGAAAACTATCAAAAACAAGTACCCAATTCCTCGTATCGATGATCTTTTTGATCAACTTGCTGGAGCCTCAATATTCTCAAAGTTGGACTTGAGGATGGGTTACCATCAAATAAAGATCAGAAAGGAAGATATTCCAAAAACAGCTTTCACCACTCGTTACGGTCTATATGAATACACCGTCATGTCCTTTGGTCTCACCAATGCACCGGCAACGTTCTCAAGACTCATGAATTCTGTCTTCCATGAATACCTCGACAAGTTCGTTGTGGTATATCTCGATGATATTCTAGTCTACTCAAAATCCGAGGAAGAGCATGGAGAACACCTTCGTCTCACTCTCATGAAACTTCGCGAGCATCGTCTATATGCCAAGTTCTCCAAGTGTGAGTTCTGGATTCCAGAAGTTGCTTACCTTGGTCATATCATCTCTGCCAAAGGCATAGCCATTGACCCAGAAAAGGTTAAGGCAATTGTTGATTGGAAACCTCCTAGAACGGTGAAGCAAGTCAGAAGTTTTCTTGGCTTGGCTAGCTATTGCCGTCGTTTCGTCCAAAACTTTTCCAAGATTGCCAAACCTCTCACTGATCTCACAAAGAAGGACAAGAAGTTCGTTTGGACTCCACAATGTGATGAGAGTTTCAATCTCCTGAAGACTAAGCTCACTTCTACCCCAGTGCTGGTTGGCCCAGATACTACCAAACCTTTCCAGATATTCTGTGATGCATCTCTCCAAGGTCTAGGTGCAGTTCATATGCAAGAACGCCAAGTTGTGGCTTATGCTTCACGTCAGTTGAATGCCCATGAGCAAAACTATCCCACACATGACCTAGAACTTGCAGCAGTTGTGTTTGCCCTCAAGAAATGGAGGCAATACTTGTTGGGTAACAAAACTGAAATCTTTTCCGATCATAAGAGTCTGAAATACATCTTCACTCAGCCAGATCTAAACCTCAGGCAAAGGAGATGGATTGAAAAGATTAAAGACTTTGATCTCACCATTTCTTACACTCCAGGCAAGGCTAATGTTATGGTCGATGCTCTCAGTCGCAAGTCCTATTGCAATAATCTAATGATCATGGAAAGCCAACCTCCACTTCATGAAGAATTCCAGAAGTTGAACCTTGGTCTTGTTCCTCAAGGCTACCTTGCTAGCTTGACAGCCAGTCCAACTCTCGAGGACAAGATTCGTTCTGAACAACTTCGTGATACTGAAATCAAGAAGATGGTTGAGCACGTCAAGGAAGGCAAAGGAGAAATTCAAGTCCTTCTCAATTGATGACAAGGGAACGGTGTTCTTTGAAGGACGCATTGCAGTTCCTCAAGTTCAAAGTCTCAAAGATATCATTCTCAAGGAGGATCATGAAACTCCTCTTTCCATTCACCCTGGAAGTACAAAGATGTACCAGGATCTTAAGACACTGTATTGGTGGCCTGGCATGAAACGTGAAATTGCTCAATACGTTTCTGAATGCGACGTTTGTCAACGTGTTAAGGCAGTCCATCAGAAAACAGCCGGTCTACTCCAACCTCTGAAAATTCCTGAGTGGAAGTGGGACATGATTGAAATGGACTTCGTCACTGGGTTTCCAAAGTCCAAGAAGGGCAACGATGCAATCTTCGTTGTTATTGATCGTCTCACTAAAGTAGCTCACTTCTTTGCTGTCAAGGAAACTATCTCAGCTAGCCAATTAGCAGAGCTCTACACAGCAAAGATCGTTCCTCTTCATGGTGTTCCATTGGAAATAAGCTCAGACCGTGGAAGCATATTCACTTCTCATTTCTGGAAAAGCTTTCAAGAAGCATTGGGCACCAAACTTCTGTTCAGCACAGCTTATCACCCTCAGTCTCAAGGGCAAGTCGAAAGAGTCAATCAGATTCTCGAGGATATGCTCAGAGCATGTGGTATCTCCTTTGGCATGAAATGTTAGGATTGCCTTCCATATGCTGAATTCTCCTACAACAACAGCTACCAGGCAAGCCTAGGTATGGCACCATTTGAAGCATTGTATGGCCGCAGATGCAGGAGTCCAATCAATTGGTCTGGAGCTGGTGAACGTTCACTCTTAGGCCCTGACATTGTTAAGGAAGCCGAGGAGAAAGTTCGTATCATTCGTGACAATCTCAGGATTGCTCAGTCTCGTCAGAAAAGCTACTATGACAGCAAGCACAGGGATATGATCTATGCACCTGGTGACAACGCATATCTCCGTGTAACTCCCCTCAGAGGCACTCATCGTTTCGGTGTGAAAGGAAAGCTTGCACCAAGATACATTGGTCCTTTCAACATTCTCTCAAGGCGGGCAGAAAATGCTTATCGTCTTGAACTTCCAGAAAAGCTATCCAAGGTGCACGATGTGTTCCACGTGTCACAGCTCAAGAGGTGTTTCAAAGATCCAGATCGTGCAGTTGATCATGATTCCATTGAACTGCAAGATGATCTATCTTATGAGGAGCACCCTGTTCGTATTCTCGATGAGACCGAGCGTAAGACTCGCAACAAGAGCACCAAGTTCTTGAAAGTGCAGTGGTCGCATCATTCCGATAAAGAGGCAACGTGGGAGAACGAAGAGGATCTTCGCAAGAAGTATCCGGACCTTTTCCATTCTCAGTAGGAATCTCGGGGCGCGATTCCTTCAAGGGGGGCGTTTTGTAACATCCCAAGTATGAAAAACCACCCCTAGCATGTTTGTTGCATCATATCATCATGTTGTTGCATTTGTTTCATTTCTGTTTGCATCTGTTTTACCATTGTTTCATAATGAAACTCAAACAATTTCAAATGTTTATTTCATACTTGTCATGTTACAATCTTTTTCAAATAAAGAAATGCAAATCAAAACCTCAATTGTTTCATTTAGTTCCATAATGATCAATTATTAAATTGTTGGTTCTAATCAAACAATTAATTCAATCAACTAATTCCAAATCATTTCAAATTCAAACCTTATTCAAATGATTGTTTCATACTTGCTCTGTTACAACATTTGAAATAAAAATCACAAATAAAAACAACCAATTTAGTTCATTTTATTCCATAGTGTTCAATTACTAAATTGATGGTTTTAATCAATCATTTAAATTCCAAATCATATTTAAAACTTCAAATCAAAGCACCAAAACAGAATCATTTTGAAATTATGATGATATCAAAACAAATCAACTCAATTTGTTTATAATTAACATAGGGGTTACCCTATTTAGAAGTTGGTTTTTATTAATAATCATTTAATATTAAAATTTCACCCAAATTTGATTTAAATTCAAACAGCAAACAAATTTCAAACTTTTTGAAAATAAAAGTTAACATCTGTTTGCAAATGGCCTAAGGAACTCCCCCTAATTTTTTCCAAATTTTTCACTACCCTAAAAACCATCTTTACTTCCAAATTCCTTTCAGCAAAAAAAAAAACAGTAGAACAAATTTTAAAAAAACAAAATTTTTGGCGCCAACAGAGAGTGGGCTGCGCCCAGCCCACTTCTCCTTCCCTCCTCCTCGTTTTTCTTCCGCAGCGCAGCCCAGCCCGTTATCCCCGCAGAAAAACGTTTCGTTTTTTTTTCTCTCTTCTATTCCGTCGTCACCCTCCTGTACGGCGTCCATCCGGAGCGCCACGGCGGCATCGACGACCACCCGACGGCGATCCGAGCCCCTCTGGCCCTATAAACACCCCCTGGACCCCCTCTGCTGTGCCCTAATCCCTAGTTCACCTCTCCCTCGAGCTCCCGCCGCCGCTCCCTCTCTCTTGGCCACATTCCACTCCCTGTTCCCCTCGCCGGAGACGAGCACGCCTGAATCCGTCCACGCCGCCGTCGCCATGAAGGTCCAGCACCCCACCTAAACCCTGGAACCGAAACCCCACTCTCCCCTCGTCCGATTAGACACTAGAGCAGCCCCGGAGACTCACGGTGCCCTCGCCGCCGTCCACAACCTTGTCGTCGTAGAGCTCGTCACGGTCTCTGCAACCCCGACCACGCGGTGAGCCACCGTGGCACCTCCCCCCTCCTGCTCCCTCTCTGTCACGAGTACACACACATGCACACGCATCCGTGCTCCCCTCACGCGAGCACATCGAGCCCATTCGCCGCGTGCTCGCCGTCGTTCGCCGTCGAACGATCTGTCAGGTTGCAGAAGCAATCGGTCGTCAGTTAAAATTCAGTAACGCGCAGATCTGAACTTAACCTCACTGCCTAACTGAACCTGACAACGATTCAGACAACAGCGGTGGCACGGTTCAGTTAGCGCGAGCGCATCGGCCCGGGTTCAATTCCCAGGAGCCGCAACCCTTTTTTTTGGGATTTATCCCCTAGACGCGACCCCACACGTCAGCGGGCTGCTCTGCCACGCGCGCGCAAGGCACGCCACGCTGGCCCCTGGCCCACAGGGCAGTGGTTGTGGGTAGTTTACAGCGCAGTAACAAAAGTTTCTGCACGATTCTGTTTCAAATAAATCCTTTTTAAAATTGCAGATTAATCCCTAAAATGAAAACTTTAATAACTTTTGTTTAATAGCTCTAAATAATAAATCTAAACATGTTTATTGTTCTAAATTAAATTGTCTATCCAACTATGCCATTTGTTTCCTGTTTTGAAATTTCAAAATGCAATTCAAATTTGAATTCAAATAATTCAAATGCAAATTCCTAAATTCCATAACTATTTCATTCTTAATCCAATAAATGCAATTAAAATATGTTTTCCATACCATTTTGAACCACCTATTCAAATATAAATTTTGTTTCATGGTTTGAATAATTTAAATTGCCTAAATAATTTAAACCTTATTTACATCATTTAAATTTGATAAAATCATAACTTGCTCAATATAAAATATTTTTGAACATGCAAAATATGTTTTCAAACCATCAAAGTGTGAACTTTTCAAATGTGAATTTGAATTTATGTTCTGACTAAATAAAATTCAAATAATATTCACACTTGTTTTAAATTCATTTAAAACTTGTTTAATATTGTTTAAGTCATAATAAATCCATCCTAACTCCTATTTCAAAATTTGAAACATGTAATCCAACTAAAATTTGATGTTCTTTTCAAATATAAATTTTGTTAGTTGTTTTGCCCACTTTAACTTGATGAAAACAACAATTGTTTGTGTGACATGTTTAAGTAACCCAAAATTTCTAAACTTAATAAATGATTTCCAAACATGTTAAAATCCTTTTTCACTTGCATCTATTGTTGTTACTTGTTGATTATTTTGTTGTTATCATCATGCATGCATCATGGTAATAAATTCTCACATGGTAATTAAATTATAGATCATTTGTTTCCACTTAATCCATGGACCTTTTGCCATATGCAATCCAGTTGCATATGGGTCCATTTAAATTGTGTTAACATGTTAGCTAGTTTATTTTGATGCATCTATTAAATTGACATGCATCATCCCATGATTGTGCACTATGCCATGATAATGATTATTTATATTTCTGTCTTGTTTGTTTGCTTCTTCTCGAATAGACGACGACGTTGAGACCGACGATCTTTACGACACCCCTTCTGAGGATCTAGCTCAGTACCCCGCTACTGGGTTTGCAGGCAAGTTATCACTCACATGAACCATTGTGTTCCTTTCAACATTGGTTACCGATACTTTCCGTTGTCTATTTCTGCTAGCCATATGTATCGTTGCTTCTGTTACGAACCTATCACATGATACCCTGAACCCTGATATTGCCTCACCTCCAGTCCTAAAACCCCGTTGCTTGGGCCCGTGTCTTACTAGCATGCTGAGGGTTGTTTTGCTCGAGTCTGTTATCAGTTATCTTCTGTTATCACATCTGTTTATATTCTAGGGCTCGATGTTAAACAACAACCTGTTAATTTGAGGTAATAATAATTTGCTGATAAGGCACCGGCAGGAGGCCCGGCGTGGTTTTGAGGCCTGCTAGTGTCGACCCTAATAGGAAAAGGGTCTTGTCTACTGATCCATGATGAGCGCACTATCCGTATGTGGGAAGCGTGTATGGGCGCCCCCCCTCAATTTGATTCGATTCGCATCTCGTCCAAATCACCACACTTAGTTTGGGTTTTCCATTTGATGCACGCATATGCAGGTACGAACCCGAGGCCAGGGTGGAACTTTTGTAGTCGGCATTTAGGGCGGCGTGGTCTTCCAGTGCTATGAGGGTCCCCTTTTCTTCGTGGGGCTCGATTAGCCGCGCACACACAGCACATGGTGCTTTGGGCTTGATGCGAAGAAGAGTTGAATTGTGTAGAGTGCCTCGCTTGGTGGAAGTGCATTTCCATCCTGGCGGGATATTCTTACGTGTACGGCCAAATTGGTGCACCCCTGCAGGGATAAATCTTCTCGAGAAGCCGTGTTTTCCGCGGTTATGGTTAACTTGGTGAAAGTACTGGCTAACAAGTACTCAGAACAACTTACACCTAACTAATGATAAATTGACTAGTAACAACCCTATTGACACAACAATTTGATCCATCATTAATCCAACTGTGTGAGTTATCCTCGGATTGCTTCTTTGGATAAGGGGCGAGATCCAGGATGGGTTTGTTTGGTGGTTAGCTATAGTTGGTTACGATGCGCTATCTTATCTCTTTCTGTTAGACCAGAAGTTGTAGAATTTTCTGTAGTTGGTTAGTGCAGCCAGTTGCAGCATCTTTATACCTTTTCTTCCGTTGATCCCAAGGCATCTGTGCTTGGTGTTGACGGGCTACACTTTGGTGAACTGTGAGTCTTGCTTGCCAGTACGTTTATGTACTGACCCCTTTGGGGCTGTGGTTTCCGCAGACTACGCTTACGAGGATCCAGGTGACGGCTACTACGTGGAGTTTGACGAGGCTGCTGACGAGTAGTTAGCGGACCCGGGCAGGATCCGAGACATCGTGGATGGGCTCCGTTTTCTTTTCGTTCCCGGCTTCTTAAGCCTAGTTGGATTTGTCTGTACTCAGACCCCTTTGAATGCTTCCGCTGAGTTGTAATGATGTTATGTTGGGACATGTGTCCTCTGGATGATTGTATTTGCTATTCTCTGCCATAGTGAGGGCCAGTTGCAACTTATTTCAATCTTTTGTGTCTTAGAGATATGTTGTGTTATCATCTTGTTCAAAGCCGTTGACGTACCGTGTGTGTATGGTATGAAGTACGTCAATGGTAGTGTCCTGATTTCTACGGGATAGTTTACATCGACGGTGAACAGTAACGGTTGGTTGTCACACATAAGTGTTGGCCTACTCGTAAGAGGACGCGGGTGCCGGTAAGCCCCGTAATCCAATCAAAATACTGTTCAGTTTGTACGATGAGTATCCTCTAGAAGTCCGGGTGCGACAAATCTTCTGTAGAGGTGCGCCCTACCATTGTTTTTGAGACTTCCTAGTGTCCACTCTAACACGACTAAGCAATTAGTCCCACATTGCTACCCCGTTCCGGGATCCGGTCTAACCTGTAGACGATAACATTGACTCGGCTCCAGCGGGGCTAGCGTTTCGCCGCAGAGGCGTTCCAGAGCGTCGGGGTGGAACCATAATGTATTGGGTGGCACACCATGTGTTCCCTAGTGTTACTAGGGTTGTGGATGCCTAATATACCCTTACTCTCTGAGTTGGGACTTACTATGGTCCACCCTACCAAAAGGAAGCAATTAGTTCCACATTGCTACCTCCTTCCGGGTTCCGGTCAAACTTGTACACGATAAGTTTAACTAGCCTCCGGCGGGGCCACTTCTCTCTTTGATAGTTTATGTGCTACGAGCCCGAAACTCCCGGAAACGGACCGTAGGGGTGGAATCTTCTGTAGAGGTGGGCCCTACCATCGTTTTGGGACTTCTTATGGTCCGCCCTAACACAACCAAGCAATTATTTCCACATTGCTACCCCCTTTCGGGCTCCGGTCAAACATGTAGACGATAAGTTTGACTGTGCCTCATCTGGGCCAGGATTTTATCGCAGAGTGGCGTCGGAGCGTCGGGGTGGCACCATAAGATATTGGGTCTCATACCATGTGCGAACTAGTGTTACTATGGTTGTAGATGCCAAAGATACCCTCACTCTCTATGTTGGGGCCTCACCGGTATAGACTTTTCTCTATGAGAGTTTATGTGCTACGAGCCTGAAACTCCCAAAATAGGACTATAGGGGTGGAATCTTTTGTAGATGTGGGCCCTACCATCGTTTTGGGAATTCCTATGGTCCACCCTAACAAAAGGAAGCAAATAGTTCCACATTGCCACCTCCTTCCGGGCTCCGGTCAAACTTGTACACGATAAGTTTGACTAGCCTCCAGCGGGGCCACGGTTTCGTCGCAGAGGGGCTCCAGAGCGTCGTGGTGGAACCATAAGGTTTTGGGTGGAACACCATGTGTTCACCAGTGTTACTAGAGTTTCATATGCCAAATATACCCTCACTCTCCATGTTGGGGCTTCACCGGTATCGACTTCTCTCTTTGATAGTTTATGTGCTACGAGCCTGAAACTTCCGAAAACGGATTGTCGCTGTGGAATCTTCTGTAGAGGTGATCCCTACCATTGTTTTCATACTTCCTAGGGTCCACCCTAACACAATGAAGCAATTAGTTCCACATTGCTACCCCCTTTGGGTTCCGGTCAAACCTGTAGACGATAAGTTTGAATGGGCTTCAGCGGGGCTAGGGTTTCGTCCTAGAGTGTCTCCGGAGCGTCGGTGTGGCGCCATAAGGTATCGGGTGTCATATCATGTGTCAACTAGTGCTACTATGGTTGTAGATGCCAAAGATACCCCCACTCTCTCTGTTGGGTCTTCACTGGCATCGACATTTCTCTCTAAGAGTTTATGTGCTATGATTCCGAAACTCCCGGAATCGGACTGTCGGGGTGGAATCTTCTGTAGAGGTGGGCCCTACCATTGTTTTGAGACTTCCTAGGGTCCAGTCTAGCACTACCAAGTAGTTAGTTCCACATTGCTACCCCGTTCCGGGATCCGGTCTAACCTGTAGACGATAACTTTGACTCGAACTCCATCATGACGTCAAACTGTCTAGCTGAAGAAGAAAACTTAACTTTAACATGTACAAGTACGCACCAAGCACCACCCTGTTTTGACCCTCGACGGTATTCCGGCAAAGCTCATCTTGGCTCGGGCCAGGCGTGATGAACGTGTAATGTATTGCGCAAAGAGACTTCAACAGGCTCTTCCAAATCATACATTTGACTACATATAGCGCATGTTTTCCATCTTTCTTGTTTTTAAAAATATATGTTACATGCGATTTTCAAATTAGGGTCAACCTTAGTTGTCACATTGGAGGATGGATGATAACTGCCGTTGGATCTGACCCAAACAATGGCTGAGATTGCAATGATGGGGAGATACCACGGATCGATGAGCTGGGGGTGGAAATCTCACCCAACACGCGCATCCAAAATTTGGCGCGAACATGTAAAAAAACAAACAAAAAATTGGCCCCAAGCCACCCCATCGAACAAACGAAACCCTATCCTCTTTGCACCGAGTCACCAGCGCCGCCACCCCTCCTCTCCCGTTCCCCTTTGCAGCCAACAGATCTCGGCCGGCCCCGTCGTCTCCTCTGGCCACTGACCACCGCCCCGGCTCCGCTTGTCCTTCTCCACCCGTCCCATCGCGCAGACTCCGAGCCGCCGCCACGACGAACCCTAGCCCGGCAGGAATCCGTCAAGGCGCCGCTGCGGCGGCGTGGCGTCCTCCGGCGCCGCCCCGTCTCCCTGGGCCGCGTCTCAGACGGCTTGCTCGCCGGTCGCGCGTGCATCCATGCGTGCGCATCCGTCGAGCTCACCGGACCGCGTCGCATGGCTTCACCGAGGTAGGTGCGGTGCTGCATTCCGACGAGCGTGCACCGGCCACCAGGACTCCACTTTGGCGGCGCGAGCCACGGAGGACTTCGGCTGTGCGCTGCTTCCTCGTGCGCAGTGATTGGCAGAGACATGCGCTTCGGCCAGATCATGAGTCCGTCGAGTACGATCTCCAGATCCAACGTGCAAAAGGTCTTCCTTTGTTTCCTCCGCTTATCCTCTAGCTTAGTTCATTTTCAATGATTGATCCTCCTGCAAATTAGCCCAGCTGCTGTCACGTGAATGAAGGATATGTGCTGAAATTTCTTACTTCTGTTCTACTTTGATCTGTATTATCAACCGACTGAAATTAACCTTTAAAAATTGCATCTTGATTGCTCGCTTTACACTGAGATCTACATCTTCTAGCCTAATTTTCGACAATGTGTGCTACATATGCCTGCCAAAGAAGTGAATGGCTTTGTGGGCGTGTGCAAGATGAGAGAGGCAGCTCAGCTGCTGCCTTTCTGAAAAATATTAGAGTCGAAACATCTTCTTAATTAGCCTGCAACGTTTACTCTTTGATTTTGTTCGCTGAAATGCAACTATAAGATCCAAGCTGCATGTTTTCAGCATTCTAGTAGTGTAATGGATTCAGTTTGGTGTGATGTTAAGGATATGGCAGAAGTTAATTAAAAGAAAATATTATTGCAGAAATGGATATCTTCCGTATGATAGGTTTTCATGGGTAGCACTTATAATTGATAAACATGCTTTAAATTAATTTGCGATGAATTATTTTTACATTTATCTTGTAATTTGAGCACACTTTGTCGAAATCTCACAGCTTTGAATTCAGTGCTGCTACTGGACGGCGGTGGCATGACGTTACCGCAATAGCACTGGTGGTCACCGTTCTTCTTTGTATACGGTACAGGTAGTTCCTCGGCCCTCCCTGTTCTCTCGTGTGCCAAATGATTTCTGGCCAGGATGTATTGTGAGCTGAGAACATGTATTCTGTGACGTTTGAGATACAATTACGTTTCAGTTTAAGTCTGCTAGTGTTGTGTTCAATTGAATTGAGCATGCATGCTGCAGCTTAGTCATGCTTCCTGATAACTGAAATTGAACATGCATGCTACAGATGAGTGATGCATTTATATCAGCCATAGCTTATTTATTAAATCCTCTCATAAGATACATTGGCACATACATTAGATAGCATATGTGGATAAATTTAAGCCATTTTGAAAGCAAGAAAAAATCTGTGTACATGAAGTAGAAGCCATAAATGGCTGAGATGAAGAAACAAATACATCCAATGACAATTTAGTTGCAGCCATAGCAGGAACTTTATTTCTTCTACTTAATCTTATTGTAGGAGTAGTGGCAAAGACTTCTTCTCCATCAAGTTGTTGCTTATTGCTCCTCTTATTATAGTTAGTCCTCTGATGGACTGTTCTGTTATGTTGCAGGTTGGGAGACTATCGGATGCCTTGCATGTGGGTTGTCAATCACTGTCGTGTGTGATGAGAGCTAGTCCTATGAGCCGTGTGATGGCAGGCGTGGACTTCTGCTGTGACTCCATGTGTTTAGCTAAGCTGTTGGGCTCACTGTGGCATGGTTGCCGCTGTTCCTTGTCTAAGGTACATGGTAGTTCTTTGTCTACCGACTATCGTACATGGTAACACTAGGATTTTTTAATACTGTCCTAGAATAGTTGTGCAAGAATAATGGTCCTATCTAATTACTAGATGGTGCTACTAGTTGCTTGATGCTCATGCTCTTGTAAATTCAGCAAAATAGTGAAGCAACACCTCCACTTGTGTGGTTCAAGAAATGACATAGATAACTCCTACGCATATTTTCTTGCAGCATGTGTAGGTTTTCATGTGGTATTTATTTCAACCGTGATGACGATGTATATTTGTGCTAGGAGTGTTCATGTTGTATTTGTTTCGACCTGATAACCATGTATATTTGTGCTAGCTTTTGAATGTTGAAGTGCTTAGTACAGTCCTATGTGTGCAGCACAAGCGAGTACAAATTATGTAGATCCTGGAATTTTAAAACTTACACAAATCAGTCCAAATTCTTGGAATAGTTTTTACATGTATTTTATTATGCCAACTCGCCCTGGTGAAGAGTGGTAGATAAGTAAAAATGAGTTTTGCAGATCTGTCCTATATACTTTGTTTCTTGATAACAGAGAGTTTAACTGCATTTAGTTTTGTTTCTTAACGGCTGAAAGGTAGTAGGATTACCATTATTAATTTTTTCTGATGATACCTGCTTACAAAATTAAAAAAATGTTTTGAATTAAAATAGTATCGAATACATGCTTCTGTAGATAATTCTAGTGTGAGAATCTTGAAATACAACTGCCAAATTAATTATTATTTTGAAATGCAGAAATGGAAGCAGAAACAACCAGCAAAAAACAAAAAAAAAATCCTCGCAATAGCTATGCCGACAGCAATTGCTATCGGCATAGCTCTATCCAAAATGACCAGATTTTGCCACGTGTCCTCGAAAGAAGATATGCCGACGGCAATTGCCGTCGGCATAGCTCCAAAAGCTGTTAGCATAGAAGCCTGTATGAGCTACCAGATTGCGCCACGTGTCCAAAAATGCCGTCGGCATAGCAAAAAATGCCGTCGGCATAGCTCCACCCGCGAGCGACACAGGCGTGCCACGTGGCACAGTTTGGCCGTCGGCATAGCTCCTTTTGGCCGTCGGCATAGAGCTATGCCGACGGCTTTTCTATGCCGACGGTTTTTCGGAGCTATGCCTATGAAGAAGTTGCCGACGCCGTTTTGCCGTAGGCATATAGTTTTGCCGTAGGCATAGCTATATGCCTACGGCTTTTGGGGCTACGCCGACGGTATCTGGCCGTAGGCATATAGACTGTTTCCCGTAGTGAGTACTACAACATGTAGGCTTGTTTATTCTGAGTTTTTATTTGTTTCGAAACCTTACACTTATTTGATTTAAAATCTTTTTCTTGCTATCCCATATCTATAAACTGATGATGCATATACATAAAACATCAATGACAGTTTACTGAAATTAGGTCCTAAGATCCATTGTCCATCTCCCTCCAGGTATGAGAAACTCGGCATGGGAGAGATCCATTCTTCTCCAACTTTGGCCAAATATAAGAACCTTTATAAAATTACATGGGGCTCGAAAATTAATACTTTTTGGACTTCTTCCATTTTTATAGGTGGCAGAAAAAAGTTGATTCTATCATGGTGAGGGCACTTTCTTTTCCGTGCGAGGGTGTGAGTCGTACTTTCCTCAAATATTTCCTTCTATGCTTATCTACATTTCTAGGAAAGTAAATTACAAATTCAAATTAAAAACAATGGGCAGTGGTATGTGCACCCACTTGTAGAAATCTCTTGCCGACGACATAACAAATGGCTCAAAATAACTATGTGGCTACTGGCTTTGGAATTTCTCCGAGACACAACTTCTTGTCTGATGTTCACCTAATTTTTTTCCATGACGTGATAGATGTCTATCGATGATTTTGAGAAATTGGCGTTGGAGTTTCTCTTGGACATATGTTCTGCTCTCATATACAACCTGTTCAACCAATGACTTGTCTAGGTCATTATATATTGTTCAACATTCAATATGCTATTCACCAACCAGATACGAAACATCGAGGATGGAAACCTAATGATTGGACTGTAAAAATAAGAGACTTGGAAATTTAATATGCAAGAACCCGCATGTGTATAATAGCTTGACTGTAATTTTCATAGTAGCTACTTGGTGTACACATAATTTAGTATAGTACCACATCTCCATACGGGCTTTGTTTATCCTCATTTTTTACTTCTATTTCGGTTTATTTGTTTGGAAGACTAACACTTAGTGAAATTGAATCTTTTACTTGCTATTGCTTATCATTAAGGTTATGATGTCTTGGAGTTTCTCTTGGAAATTGGTGTCATATACAACCTCTTCAACCAATGCCTTTTTTTAATTCATAATGTATTTTTCAAGAATCAAAATGTTGTTCAACAATTGTACATTAAACATAATATAGGGATACCTAGAGACTAGTCTATTACAATAAGAGACTCAGACATATAGCATGCACGGATGCACATGTGCCAACCAACTCGAACCGCAATGGTAGAGTAGCTATTTGTTGTACTATTATTTTTGTTTAGTACTACAGCTACGTGTGGGGTTGCTTATTGTGAGTGCTCTTTCAGTTTATTTGTTTCCAATCCTTCCCTTATTTAACTTAAACACATTTACTTGCTATTGCACTTCAATTAACTGATGATGCACATACATAGAGAGAAGTGGATTCTTATTGAGCCTTCGTCTTTCGCTATATGCTGATAACGCGACTATTTTTCTGGTCCCCTCTGCCAACGACATGGCAAACCTCGCCTCCACCATACAGAAGTTTGGTGACGTCGCGGGTCTGGTCACGAACATGGACAAGAGCTCCATCGTTGTTAGGGTATTGATCTCGCTGCTCTCTTGGTGGCCTTTCCGGCTGGCTGGGGTTGCTAACTTCCCCATCACAACCCTATGTTGATATTTTCTATCACATAGAAATTTGCTTATATTGTTTCCTTATAGCATATGCTTCTATTGACATAAGTTTTGATTCCCGCAAGTCTCTGACACAACCCTATGTTTCTCACATATGTTTCTATTGTGTAACAGACAATTTCCATCACGGACATTGGGCTTGTATTGGTAGCCATGCTCCCGATCCCAGGATGGCAAAGGTTGGGGCGCACAAACCGCATCTCTTGTGTTTGTGTGGTATGATGATGTTGACATGTGGTGCATTCTTTGTCAATAAATCTTCCACATGACGCCAAGGCTCTGGAGGTCCCGACATCGGGATCCTTCTGTCCCATCTTGAGGAAATTCTCTCTGCAACAACTTGGGCACGTTATTCAGGCTATATGAAAGCAGGGATGAAGCAGAATGGAAGCGACCAGCGAGAACAATGGAAGCATAACATGATTTGCAACAGGAGCATGCATATGGATGCATGCATCGGAGAAAATTGTAATAATAGTATTAGAGCAGAACGGTTTTTCATTCAGAAGCTATTTCCTATTTCAATATTTTGTTGGAAGCATTTCTTTTGTTGACAGACAAAAATTATATTGTTGGAAGCATTTAGGTAATCTATGTAAACAATTATATTCGACCGTTGAAGCATTTATCTTGTTGAAACAAAAAAAAACTCCATTCCATATTTACCTAGTTGATTAAAAAAAATATACAGTGCAGTTCAGACTAATATTCCAGTGAAGCAAATTCAGTCATTCGCGTGGAAGCAGATTTTGTTGTGAACAGAACATATTATTTTCTGTGAAAACTTAATTTCCAATTAGAAATAAATTTCTTCCATACAGAAGCAAATTCAATTATATCCGAAGCATTTTTCATTTACAGTGGAAGCAAATTCTTCGTTGGCGGGACCATATTTTTATCTCTGAAATATAATTTCAAATTAGAAATAAATTTCTCCATACCAAAGAAATTTCAATTCTATCCGAAGCAAATTTGTAGACCACCGGAAACAAAATGAATAACTGTTTACACCCAAATTTGACTACGTATTATAGTCCACCATCCAAATAATACCGAACATTGTAGGATTATGCGTGAATCGAACGCTCCCGTGACTTCCAATCGTATGGCAGATAGCTAGTCCGATGAAACGCTAGGGATCGGACGCCGACCCCTAGTGGTGCCCAAAAGTTTAGGTATCGGTAATAGGATTCCCACTCATTAAAGCCTGATTCGCATCATTGTCCTCAATAAAAGGAATGAGAGCTGTAAGCTGTCTAATTTACTACTACTTCATAAAGCAATCTGGTTCATTACTTGTATTTTTGTCTTTTTTTTTAAGTGGGTACTCCCAGCCTCTGCGTCAAAATGGTGCATACGGCTTTTTCATACGGCTTTTATATTAAAACAAAAGATCTCAGTAACACAAATACAGAGTATACGAATAACAAATCATGTATTTTTGTCTGGCCCGGTAGTTGTCGTGATTGTCATCAGCTTTGTGGAACATGTGATTATTTTTCACTGTGGATGGAGAGTAGATGTAGAGTTCAACGCCTACCTCATGCTCTGAAGTGAAGAACCCAGCTCCCAGACCAGCCGTGTTTGGCGAGCTCGGCCGGAGAGGTTTTTGAGGCAGAGCACGATGTAGGCCGTAGGTGTCGTGAAGATTATATTTGTCTTTATGATATGCCGCATCGAGGCACGTGCTGGCGCTCCTCTCTGTTTGTGGGCGATTCTCTCCACATCAATTGTGCAGCCTGTTGATTTTTTTTGGACAATCTTGGAATCATCCCATCTTGGTACAGGTGCGCAAAAGGACGAAGGGTAGCATGGTCATTGTGGTCGGCGCAGCACTTGTTGCTTTTTTGGTGCTCTGCGTTTCATGGTGCTTCGGCGCCGGACGAGAAGCAGAACACATAGGTGCTTGACAAACTATCCCAGCGACGACACAATCGGCAGGATGCAAAGGCCAGAGGGTGAGCACGAAATTGGACATCCCGTTGGCCGAGATCAAGGCCGACACGGAAAACGTCCACGACCGAATACCAGAATAATCTCATCGGTGTGGTCCAATTTGCCTCAATATCACACGAACTGAATAACTGATGAACTATACGAGGGGCAACAAGCGCAGTGTTTGGCGACGTACCACACTGGCACTGCACATGGATGGCTTCTTCAGTATCCAAGCACGTAAGCTATCCGCGATTACATTTTAGACTACAAATTCAGTAATCTCCCATCGACATTCTTTCTCAGAAACACTGCAAAGTTTTTTTTTTTTACCTTAATCTTGCAAAAATATTCAGATTCTTTTGTTTAAAGACCTTGTTGTCCTGGGCCGCTGATTTCACCAACCCATGGAATTAACATGCCAATCCACTAAGCCCACTTTTAGTTGGTCACACGCATCTAGCGTCTCCCATGTTCCTTTCATACAAAAAGATAAAACTGTTCACACATGCACCATTTCGCTCCGAAGGGAAGAAGAGGCACAAAAAGTCATGAGAAAACTGAATCAAGCACAATGCTCATGACCAAACCTGGGCACCCCAGTATAAATGAAAATTGCCCAATGATAGCGAGGAAGCAAATCAAGGCGCATGCTAGTTGAGCTTCGTCCCGACAACCTCAATTCCCATGTCTTGACACGTGGGAGAAAATTGAAGCACCTTGCAGCCGCACCCATAACGCGGCGGAGGTTTGGACATGGAATATCATAGTTACTCTCGTCCACAAGAGTGGTCGCGCTTGCAGTAACAAGACTCCTCGGGAATGCATCATCTAGTTTATCTTATTCTGTTGGGTGGTTTAATTGTTCACCGATATGTTTTGGTTGTGCACCATATTTTCTTCTTCAAGTTTGGTGTAGATTTTTTTTTTGTCCTTGTTGCTTTGTTCAGAGATAGTTTTGTTGAAAGGATATTTCTTTTGTGTACAATATCCATGTATGAAACTTTTTCCTTATAAGATGGATGGTCTAACTCGAGCCCTTTTATATGTTGAATTATTCTTCATGTACCTTTCTTACGGGGAGTTTTCCCATAGTTAGCATACCAGACATTTATAAGAGTAAAATATATCTAGAACACATATCATAAGGAAAGAGAAGTTTTGAATCATGTACTACAAAAAAAAACGTTGACCAAAAGGGGACGGATCCCTCCCTTGGCTGTTTGTTGTTACACTGGTAGAAAAAAGGCCTTCCATACGCCCCATTTAGTTTCCAAAATGTCCGAACCGTGACTAAAGAGGTGTTTAGTCGCGGTTCGGGAGGCGACCCACGACTGAAGGTCTTGAGTGGCGGTTGGGGAAGCGTGCAGAGGGCTTTAGTCCCGGTTGGCCTGGCCACCCGCGACTAAAGGTCCGTACTGCTCGCCTCCCAGTCTTTAGAACCGGTTGGCCTGGCCACTCGCGACTAAATTTCCAAACTGCTCGCCTCCCGCGCGGTTCTAATTCGCGAGCGAGAGGCAGAAAGGCCTCATTGCTACAGTGCGCGCGCAGCTCTCTGTTCTTCTTCCTCCACCATGGATTCTCCCGTTTTCAAGATTCTCCATGTGGCCACACCATGCGGCAAGAATCTCCACGTCGCCTATACCAACAAATGCGAGATCCTCCCTGAAACTCTTGACCGTTTGAGCAAACTCTATGAAGCCGATGAACACCACAAGTTCTTTGGGCTTGATCTCGAGTACACGGCCAATCAAAAGGATGTGGCCGTCATCCAGATTGCTTACAAGGAAACCGTTCTGGTCTTCCAATGGGCAAGGTACGCACACAATCTCTTGTAGGATAGTTGTTGCATTTTCGATTTGTTGTTGCATTGAAAGAATACACTTGTTGCAACAATATCTAACATGTGTTCCATTTTTGTTGTTGCAGTAGTGCAAAGAAATGTCCAGAACTTATGGATTTTCTTGTCAACAAAGGTTTCGACTTTTGTAGCGTCGATATCACAAATGACCAGCAGAAGATGATGCGCACCTGGAATATTGAGATACCTGAACACCACTACATTGATCTTCAGGACTTGATCCATTTTGATGAGCTGGATGGGCACAAGACCGGGATGGCTCAGATGGCAACTGCCTTCATCCACTACGACTACAGAACGATGAAGACTTGTTTCCCCTCGAGGAATCACAACTATTGGGGGAAGAACCCACTTGACCTGATCAATCTCGAGTATGCAGCAATAGATGCATATGTTGCGTTCGAGTTGTTCCGCATCTACTCTTCGGAGCTCAAGTAGATGGTTGTTGTGTACCGCTATGTTTGCATTATTCGAGACTTTATATATGTAGTACTACTATTATGCAATGGATATATGTCCTATATTATTTCTATTAATTGTGTAATGTGTTTAAGTACCGCTGTGTTTAAGACTAACTCTTTTGCAAAATATTTGAGAAAACGAGTGGAAAACATGGAAAACAGAAGGTTACTTAAATGTCTCAAAATCTTGTGAGAGAAGAAGACTAATGAAATGGCTCAAATAAAATCAAGGGTTAAAAAGGACATGATGCATTCATAAGGCTGGAAAATAGAAGAGATTTCCTAAGATTAAGAGATATGACCACTTAATCAAGATGCATTCATAAGGAATGGAAAACAGTGAGATAGTTTTATTTTTCTGAATTTTTTGATATATTATTTGTATTTTTAAGATGGTAAAATGAATTAGTTTTATTTATCTGAAATTTTTGATATATTATTTGTATTTTTAAGATTTTAAAATGAATTAATTTTATTTTTCTGAATCTTTTTTAGAAATAATACAAATTAAAAAATTAATGTTTATTTATTTATTCAAAATTATTATTACATCATTACTTTTGTTTATTAAAAGATTTATTTGAAATTCAAACAATAAAGAAATGTGGCATCGACCAACATGTTAATAGGATTGATATGATACTAGTATCACATACATGCGTGTGAAACACTTGGATACGGGACGGGATGGAACTCGGAAGTTAAGCGTGCTAGTGCTAGAGTAGTGGGGGGATGGGTGACCAAGCGGGAAGTTTGACCACGAGTAAGTAATTTGACTAGAGATAATTGTAGTTAAATACTAAGCAAATAATAAAAATTCTGAAAAAAAAGGGAGTGAAAAAAGGGAGTTTTCCCATAGTTAGAAGACCAGACATTTATAAGAGTAAAATATATCTAGAACACCTATCATAAGGAAAGAGAAGTTTTGAATCATGTACTAGAAAAAAAAACGTTGACCAAAAGGGGACGGATCCCTCCCTTGGCTGTCCGTTGTTATGTAGAATATGAGACTCTCTAGCACCGATTTTCCGCGCTAGATAATACCAAGTTTAATTCGGTCCTCACTGGGACTCGAACCCAGGTGGGCTGGGCGCACACTCGCTGCCTCTGCCAGTGAAATATGCAGTTGCAATCCAACTTCGGACTAGCAAAACAAAAAGTAAAAATAATCGGTGTTACACGTACCTTAAAGACAAAGCATAAAGTTTAGTGATAATTAACAGGGTGCTCTCAGTTGGCACCACGATCTCAGTTTTGCCCCTAGCGCCGAATCGACCTCAGTTTTGCCCCTAGTCAGTGCGCAAGGACTGCTTTGGCTGCTCCCACCGTTACTTTCTGCCCCCCGTTAGAATCCTGACCTGTGGGACCCATCATAGAACCGTTGGCGCGGCTTGTGGGCCCCAGCTGTTGAGCGTTGGCGCGGTTTGTGGGCCCAGCTGTTGGCCGTTGGCGCGGTTTGTGGGCCCCAGCTGTTGACCGTTGCTTGCGGCCGGCGGTTTAAAAGCGGCGGAGCTCGCGGCGGAGCTCGTGGCGGTGAGCAGGAAATCAGCCGAGCTTCTCAGGCAGCGCGTCCCCTTCTTCTCCGGCGGCATGTCGTCGACCTCTGCTTCCGATTCCCACTCCAAATGGCCGCGCTTCGGGCCAGTTCCGATGGGAAGATGCCCTGACTGCCCACGGACGGCGCCCCTGCAGCGGCGGGTCACGGGGAGCGACAGGCACGGCAACCGCGGGCGCGAGTATATGAAATGCGAGAGCAAAGAACAGCTTGGGGATGTGAGATCTGTGTTCCCCCTGTCAATTTCGTTTTTTTTTCCCTCAATTTTCAGCCGATTTGGGTTTTCGTATTTGCAGGATCTTCCTCCATGTGACCATTTCGAGTGGCTTGACGAGTACATCAAGAGGATTCAAAAGGAGGACAAAAAAAAGGTGCCCAATTTGCTACCGGCGGTGGAGCAATTGGGATCTGCTACGGTGCACAATGGGGTGCAGAAGGACGAGTTCAAGAAGATGGCAAAACAGCTGGAGACGCTTGTCGATCTAAAGAAGCAGAGCAATATGATGGCTGCATTTTTTTATTTATGTGCAATTGTTCTTGGAATTGTGTATTTGCAGATCATTAGTCAAAAATAATGTAGTTAGTGTTGTAGTTAGCTTGACATGGTCAATTTGAGTACGGCTAAGACTTGGAATAAATGCGTCAGGAATCCAGCCCTGATTTCGTTTGTTTCAGTTCGTTTTCAGTTCAGTTCAGTTTTCAGTGTTCAATTCAGTTTTCAGTGTTCGTATGTACAGATTTAGTGTTCAGTCCAGTTCAGGTTCAGTTCAGGCAGGCCCATCTAAAACCAAGACAGGCGTAATGTTGAATGAGGCCCAACGTATACTAGCACGGACAAACAGTGGACAAAAATAATTTAAACATTGGACAAATATAATTTAAACATTTAGACAAAAATAAATTTATAATTTTGGACAAATATAATTTGAACATTTGGACAAATATAATTTAAAAATTCGGACAAATATAATTTAAACATTGACTTCATTTGGGCAAATAGAATTAAAAATAACTTAATTGGCAAACATAATTAAACAGTGGACATATATATATATATGGATAATCATTGGCCCCACTTTACATATATTTAGTGGGGCCCGTCGGACATTACATCTATTAAAAAAAAGGGGCCCTAACCCTAAACCCTAACCGCCCGCGGCATGCATGCGGGCGCCCGTCCGGCCGTCCGGCCAACCGCCGGCGGTTGGCCTACTTCTTCCACTCCGCCGCCCTGATCTTGATCTCATCGTCGATCCGGGCGCGGCGGTTCGCCTCCTGCCACCTCTCCACGTCGTTCTCACGGGCCCTCTTGATGCGGGCTCGGAGAGCCTTCTCCTCCCTCTCCTCCTCCTTCTTCTCCTCCTTCTCGAGCTCCTTCTTCTCCAGCCGCTCCTCTTTCTTGAGGAGGCGGTTCTTCGTCTTGGGGGAGAGGTCCTCGGCGGCGCGCTCGTCGCTGTCGGGGACGTCGGTCGACGGCGATCGCTCCCGTTTGGGAGATTCGACGGGCTTGAGGCCCGTCTCCTCCGGCGTCCAGTCGGGCTCGTACCAAGGCCGAGCCTTGGGGTGGTTGTCCTCGTCGGAGACAGACTCGGGGCTTGAGGGGAGAGAGTAGGAAGACATGGTGTTTGGGGCTTGAAGGGAGAGAAGGTAAAGAGGCTGGAGAGTTGATGAGAAGATGGAGGAGGATCGAGTGAAACGGGCTATTTAAAGACACAATGAGACGTGAATTTATTGGGGTAGATGAAGCAAACTGTGTGAAACGTAGGATGCAGTGTAGAAAGTACAGTCGATGCATGGTCAAAGCGGTGGTAGAACAGGCGTAGGCCTAGGCGTAGGTTGCATGCGTGAATTAAAGAGATGAAGAGAAGAAATCCAAAGTCTCACGCCAAATCCTGCCTCGCTGCATATGCATTGATGCGTATCTTATAAAAAACTAGGCGTGGAGGGCTGCGTCGCTGCAAATGCGACGCGACTTGTGTTTCTGAAAGGAGGCGTGCAGGGCTGCTGCAAATGCGACGCGACGTTCACTCGATCGTTTCTTCTTCTGCCACGTTGTTTACTATGAAAAAACGAGGAGTGCATGCACCGGGCTGGTGAACGGGGCCCCAGTTACATTGAGCCAAAACACCACGTCCATGCACCTGCGTCATTTTCGACCGTTTGATCGTAAGGAACGGTGCAGATAGAGTCCATGCATGCAAACTACGGCGGCAACGGCCTGCAGACGCTGAGACGCGATCCTCTAACTTTAGGTCACTGACAAATGGAGCCCATCACACACCGGACCCACGTGTCATGGGAGAAAGTCTGAGAACATAAGGTGGGCAAAGTAAGAGGATCGGGTTCCCTCTGTTTTTAGTGCATGTACAATAGTGTAGACGGGTGCTGTCTGCACTACTCGGCCATGTCATTTCTAGACATTTTTAGAGATAGTTGGTACAGTGCGGTGACCCCCTAGCTTGTGTTGGGATCCAGACGCTCCGTAGCCCCCCTCCCAGTGAAACCCTAGCCCCGCTGGAGAAATACCGAAGTTATACGGAAACACGCGGTAACTGCGTCGAAAGGGGGTAGCAATGTGGAACTATTTGCTTGGTTGTGCTAGGATAGACCATAGGAACACAAAACAAAAAGGTAGAACCCACCTCTTCGGAAGATTGGATCATTTTTCGAGATATGACCACTTAATCAAGATGCATTCATAAGGACTGGAAAACAGTGCGATAGTTTTATTTTTCTGAATTTTTTGATATATTATTTGTATTTTTAAGATGGTAAAATGAATTAGTTTTATTTATCTGAATTTTTTGATATATTATTTGTATTTTTAAGATTTTAAAATGAATTAATTTTATTTTTCTGATTTTTTTTAGAAATAATACAAATTAAAAAATTAATGTTTATTTATTTATTCAAAATTATTATTACATCATTACTTTTGTTTATTAAAAGATTTATTTGAAATTCAAACAATAAAGAAATATGGCATCGACCAACATGTTAATCGGATTGATATGATACTAGTATCACATACATGCGTGTGAAACACTTGGATGCGGGACGGGATGGAACTCGGAAGTTAAGCGTGCTAGTGCTAGAGTAGTGGGAGGATGGGTGACCAAGCGGGAAGTTTGACCACGAGTAAGTAATTTGACTAGAGATAATTGTAGTTAAATACTAAGCAAATAATAAAAATTCTGAAAAAAAGGGAGTGAAAAAAAGGGAGTTTTCCCATAGTTAGAAGACCAGACATTTATAAGAGTAAAATATATCTAGAACACCTATCATAAGGAAAGAGAAGTTTTGAATCATGTACTAGAAAAAAAAACGTTGACCAAAAGGGGACGGATCCCTCCCTTGGCTGTCCGTTGTTATGTAGAATATGAGACTCTCTAGCACCGATTTTCCGCGCTAGATAATACGAAGTTTAATTCGGTCCTCACTGGGACTCGAACCCAGGTGGGTTGGGCGCACACTCGCTGCCTCTGCCAGTGAAATATGCAGTTGCAATCCAACTTGAGACTAGCAAAACAAAAAGTAAAAATAATCGGTGTTACACGTACCTTAAAGACAAAGCATAAAGTTTAGTGATAATTAACAGGGTGCCCTCAGTTGGCACCACGACCTCAGTTTTGCCCCTAGCGCCGAATCGACCTCAGTTTTGCCCCTAGTCAGTGCGCAAGGACTGCTTTGGCTGCTCCCACCGTTACTTTCTGCCCCCCGTTAGAATCCTGACCTGTGGGACCCATCATAGAACCGTTGGCGCGGCTTGTGGGCCCCAGCTGTTGAGCGTTGGCGCGGTTTGTGGGCCCCAGCTGTTGGCCGTTGGCGCGGTTTGTGGGCCCCAGCTGTTGACCGTTGCTTGCGGCCGGCGGTTTAAAAGCGGCGGAGCTCGCGGCGGAGCTCGTGGCGGTGAGCAGGAAATCAGCCGAGCTTCTCAGGCAGCGCGTCCCCTTCTTCTCCGGCGGCATGTCGTCGACCTCTGCTTCCGATTCCCACTCCAAATGGCCGCGCTTCGGGCCAGTTCCGATGGGAAGATGCCCTGACTGCCCACGGACGGCGCCCCTGCAGCGGCGGGTCACGGGGAGCGACAGGCACGGCAACCGCGGGCGCGAGTATATGAAATGCGAGAGCAAAGAACAGCTTGGGAAGGTGAGATCTGTGTTCCCCCTGTCAATTTCGTTTTTTTTTCCCTCAATTTTCAGCCGATTTGGGTTTTCGTATTTGCAGGATCTTCCTCCATGTG
Source organism: Alopecurus myosuroides (assembly GCA_028641055.1). Taxonomy (NCBI): domain Eukaryota; kingdom Viridiplantae; phylum Streptophyta; class Magnoliopsida; order Poales; family Poaceae; genus Alopecurus; species Alopecurus myosuroides. The sequence continues at coordinate 365,367,589 of CM054061.1, forward strand.
ACCATTTCGAGTGGCTTGACGAGTACATCAAGAGGATTCAAAAGGAGGACAAAAAAAAGGTGCCCAATTTGCTACCGGCGGTGGAGCAATTGGGATCTGCTACGGTGCACAATGGGGTGCAGAAGGACGAGTTCAAGAAGATGGCAAAACAGCTGGAGACGCTTGTCGATCTAAAGAAGCAGAGCAATATGATGGCTGCATTTTTTTATTTATGTGCAATTGTTCTTGGAATTGTGTATTTGCAGATCATTAGTCAAAATAATGTAGTTAGTGTTGTAGTTAGCTTGACATGGTCAATTTGAGTATGGCTAAGACTTGGAATAAATGCGTCAGGAATCCAGCCCTGATTTCGTTTGTTTCAGTTCGTTTTCAGTTCAGTTCAGTTTTCAGTGTTCAATTCAGTTTTCAGTGTTCGTATGTACAGATTTAGTGTTCAGTCCAGTTCAGGTTCAGTTCAGGCAGGCCCATCTAAAACCAAGACAGGCGTAATGTTGAATGAGGCCCAACGTATACTAGCACGGACAAACAGTGGACAAAAATAATTTAAACATTGGACAAATATAATTTAAACATTTAGACAAAAATAAATTTATAATTTTGGACAAATATAATTTGAACATTTGGACAAATATAATTTAAAAATTCGGACAAATATAATTTAAACATTCGGACAAATATAATTTAAACATTGACTTCATTTGGGCAAATAGAATTAAAAATAACTTAATTGGCAAACATAATTAAACAGTGGACATATATATATATGGATAATCATTGGCCCCACTTTACATATATATAGTGGGGCCCGTCGGACATTACATCTATTAAAAAAAAGGGGGCCCTAACCCTAAACCCTAACCGCCCGCGGCATGCATGCGGGCGCCCGTCCGGCCGTCCGGCCAACCGCCGGCGGTTGGCCTACTTCTTCCACTCCGCCGCCCTGATCTTGATCTCATCGTCGATCCGGGCGCGGCGGTTCGCCTCCTGCCACCTCTCCACGTCGTTCTCACGGGCCCTCTTGATGCGGGCTCGGAGAGCCTTCTCCTCCCTCTCCTCCTCCTTCTTCTCCTCCTCCTTCTCGAGCTCCTTCTTCTCCAACCGCTCCTCTTTCTTGAGGAGGCGGTTCTTCGTCTTGGGGGAGAGGTCCTCGGCGGCGGGCTCGTCGCTGTCGGGGACGTCGGTCGACGGCGATCGCTCCCGTTTGGGAGATTCGACGGGCTTGAGGCCCGTCTCCTCCGGCGTCCAGTCGGGCTCGTACCAAGGCCGAGCCTTGGGGTGGTTGTCCTCGTCGGAGACAGACTCGGGGCTTGAGGGGAGAGAGTAGGAAGACATGGTGTTCGGGGCTTGAAGGGAGAGAAGGCAAAGAGGCTGGAGAGTTGATGAGAAGATGGAGGAGGATCGAGTGAAACGGGCTATTTAAAGACACGATGAGACGTGAATTTATTGGGGTAGATGAAGCAAACTGTGTGAAACGTAGGATGCAGTGTAGAAAGTACAGTCGATGCATGGTCAAAGCGGTGGTAGAACAGGCGTAGGCCTAGGCGTAGGTTGCATGCGTGAATTAAAGAGATGAAGAGAAGAAATCCAAAGTCTCACGCCAAATCCTGCCTCGCTGCATATGCATTGATGCGTATCTTATAAAAAACTAGGCGTGGAGGGCTGCGTCGCTGCAAATGCGACGCGACTTGTGTTTCTGAAAGGAGGCGTGCAGGGCTGCTGCAAATGCGACGCGACGTTCACTCGATCTTTTCTTCTTCTGCCACGTTGTTTACTATGAAAAAACGAGGCGTGCATGCACCGGGCTGGTGAACGGGCCCCAGTTACATTGAGCCAAAACACCACGTCCATGCACCTGCGTCATTTTCGACCGTTTGATCGTAAGGAACGGTGCAGATAGAGTCCATGCATGTAAACTACGGCGGCAACGGCCTGCAGACGCTGAGACGCGATCCTCTGACATTAGGTCACTGACAAATGGAGCCCATCACACACCGGACCCACGTGTCATGGGAGAAAGTCTGAGAACATAAGGTGGGCAAAGTAAGAGGATCGGGTTCCCTCTGTTTTTAGTGCATGTACAATAGTGTAGACGGGTGCTGTCTGCACTACTCGGCCATGTCATTTCTAGACATTTTTAGATATAGTTGGTACATTGCGGTGACCCGCTAGCTTGTGTTGGGATCCAGACGCTCCGTAGCCCCCCTCCCAGTGAAACCCTAGCCCCGCTGGAGAAATACCGGACTTATACGGAAACACGCGGTAACTGCGTCGAAAGGGGGTAGCAATGTGGAACTATTTGCTTGGTTGTGCTAGGATAGACCATAGGAACACAAAACAAAAAGGTAGAACCCACCTCTTCGGAAGATTCACGGTGTTTGTTCAGATACGGGAGTTCCACCCTGTAACCGCCTACGAGAGAGAAGTGGATGCCGGTGAAGCCGGGTCACACCCCGGAGAGCAATCTTTGACATACAAAGCACACAACACACCTATACTAACATGGTATGGCACCCCCTAGCTTGTGTTGGGATCCAGACGCTCCGTAGCCCCCCTCCCAGTGAAACCCTAGCCCCGCTGGAGAAATACCGGACTTATACGGAAACACGCGGTAACTGCGTCGAAAGGGGGTAGCAATGTGGAACTATTTGCTTGGTTGTGCTAGGATAGCCCATAGGAACACAAAACAAAAAGGTAGAACCCACCTCTTTGGAAGATTCACGGTGTTTGGTCCGATACGGGAGTTTCACCCTGTAACCGCCTACGAGAGAGAAGTGGATGCCGGTGAAGCCGGGTCACACCCCGGAGAGAAATATTTGACATCCAAAGCACACAACACACCTATACTAACATGGTATGGAACCCCCTAGCTTGTGTTGGGATCCAGACACTCCGTAGCCCCCCTCCCGGTGAAACCCTAGCCCCGCTGGAGAAATACCGGACTTATACGGAAACACGCGGTAACTGCGTCGAAAGGGGGTAGAAATGTGGAGCTATTTGCTTGGTTGTTCTAGGATAGACCATAGGAACAAAAAAAAAGTTAGAACCCACCTCTTCGGAAGATTCACAGTGTTTGGTCCGATACGGGAGTTTCACCCTGTAACCGCCTACGAGAGAGAAGTGGATGCCGGTGAAGCCGGGTCACACCCCGGAGAGCAATCTTTGACATCCAAAGCACACAACACACCTATACTAACATGGTATGGCACCCCCTGCTTGTGTTGGGATCCAGACGCTCCGTAGCCCCCCTCCCGGTGAAACCCTAGCCCCGCTGGAGAAATACCGGACTTATACGGAAACACGCGGTAACTGCGTCGAAAGGGGGTTGAAATGTGGAACTATTTGCTTGGTTGTTCTAGGATAGACCATTGGAACACAAAACAAAAAGGTAGAACCCACCTCTTCGGAAGATTCACGGTGTTTGGTCCGATACGGGAGTTTCACCCTTTAACCGCCTACGAGAGAGAAGTGGATGCCGGTGAAGCCGGGTCACACCCCGGAGAGCAATCTTTGACATCCAAAGCACACAACACACCTATACTAACATGGTATGGCACCCCCTAGCTTGTGTTGGGATCCAGACGCTCCGTAGCCCCCCTCCCGGTGAAACCCTAGCCCCGCTGGAGAAATACCGGACTTATACGGAAACACGCGGTAACTGCGTCGAAAGGGGGTAGCAATGTGGAACTATTTGCTTGGTTGTGCTAGGATAGACCATAGGAACACAAAAAAAAATGGTAGAACCCACCTCTTCGGAAGATTCACGGTGTTTGGTCCGATACGGGAGTTTCACCCTATAACCGCCTACGAGAGAGAAGTGGATGCCGGTGAAGCCGGGTCACACCCCGGAGAGCAATCTTTGACATCCAAAGCACACAACACACCTATACTAACATGGTATGGCACCCCCTAGCTTGTGTTGGGACCAGACGCTCCGTAGCCCCCCTCCCGGTGAAACCCTAGCCCCGCTGGAGAAATACCGGACTTATACGGAAACACGCGGTAACTGCGTCGAAAGGGGGTAGCAATGTGGAACTATTTGTTTGGTTGTGCTAGGATAGACCATAGGAACACAAAAAAAAATGGTAGAACCCACCTCTTCGGAAGATTCACAATGTTTCCACCTCTTATTCTTTGAAATCTCTAGTCTTGTATTCGAGGAATCTCATTTTAGTGATGGGTTTCGTTCTAATGTTTATAAATCCTATTTATATTTTTCCTAGACTTGTATTAGACCTATATAATGCAATTCCGAAGCCCAAAAATTTATTGGATGAATATTCGTATTATTTATTTTCTTTTGAATAATAATGGTTTTAATCGAAAATCGTAAATAAAACAAGTTTAAAACATCAAAATGAAAAAATAACTTTGGATCTTTCTTAGTCACACCAAAATGAAGCTTTGGTGAGATTTTGACCTTTTTTGAGTTCAAAAGGTTTGAAACTCATCTCATTATCTTGAACTCTCAACTAGACTGTTCAAGATATCATATGTTACACAAGGCTTTTTCGTTCCATTCTTTATAAGACAGGTTTATATTTTTTTCTCGTTACTATATGACATAACACTACTATGTGCGTCGGCAATATATTTTTTCGTTTTTTTTTTGAATTATGTATGCTCATTTCAAGCTTGGTCAACCCTCTGTTTGACCAGCCGAAAAGCTTTTAGAAGGAAACACAGAGATTCGACCTGGGCTGTTAGATCGACGCCTTCTAGAAGGAATCGTGCATCGGACGGATGCGCTCGCAGCCACAGCGATCCGCGAGACGCTCGTTCTGCGCTCTGATTGGTTGGTCCGTTGGCCACAGGGATCGATGGTTTCTATCTGTTCTACATATGATTTCTTTGCTGTTAAGTATTAAACCTTGTTATTTAAATAAAAAAAAGAATACCCTTATTCAAAACATAATGAAACTTCAGATTTACTAGAGTGATGATTTTTATCTGTTTTACATATGAATTTTCTATTAAACCATGTTATTTAAATAAAATATTAAAAAAATAGAAGAATTATTGAAAACATAACGAAACTTCAGATTTACACTATATATGTAGAATAGTTGTCTAGGAAATTAATTTGGCTGATGTAGACGAGATGCCAAAAATTGTTGAAGCACAAACGGGGGTGTTTACCCTAGCTTCACACCTCATTTGAAGCACATTTCTCATGAGAATAGAGCGATGGTTTCAAATGAGCATAAATAATTCCAAAAAAATCAAAATGACATGAATCCAACGCACCATGTTGTTATATGCGATATAGTTGCTCCTCAAATTTATTTGGATAATTTTGACAAGGTAGAATTTCTCATGAAATTACAAACGGGGGTATTTACCCTAGCTTCACACCTCATTTGAAGCACATTTCTCATGAGAATAGAGCGATGGTTTCAAATGAGCATAAATAATTCAAAAAAAAATCAAAATGACATGAATCCAACGCACCATGTTGTTATTTGCGATATAGTTGCTCCTCAAATTTATTTGGATAATTTTGACAAGGTAGAATTTTTCATGAAATTTCAAACGGGGGTGTCTACCCTAGCTTCAGATCTCATTTGAAGCACATTTTCCTAAAAATTTGAAACGACTTGGTTCAACATCATCCAACATTATTCAAACATCACCAACTATGTTCTAACTTAGATACATCACCAGTCAACATAAATACAACATTATTCAACAGAAATACAACACCAACTTAGTCCAAATAGCGTCGGGGCTTCTTTGTGATCCTTGGCTGTTTTGGTGGCGCTTTGCTCCTTGTGCTCATTTTGCTCACAGCTTCTGGTCTTCTCCTCTTGGTAGTCGGTACCTTGGCCTTCTTCTTTGAAACTACACCAGATCTGTACAAAACATAAAGGATCATGATAAAAAATAAAATAAAAAATGAAAACTGGTGAGATCATGGCAGGATTTACATACCCATCTAAGCTTGTAACTGGTGAGATCATGGCAGAATCATCCAATGGAGCATCCAACGAAACTTGTGTGTCCATGGCAGAATCATCCAATGGAGCATCCAATGAAACTTGTGAGATAATGGCAGAATCATCCAATGGAGCATCCAGCGGATCATCAGCTGGAGCATCTTCTGGAGCATCTAGAGCATCTGGAGCATCATATGAATCATCAGCTGGAGCATCCAGCGGATAATCAGCTGGAGCATCTGGATCATCGAATGGAGCATCATGGACTTGATCATCATATGAATAATCAGTTGGATCATGTACTTGATCATCATTTTGTTCTGTAGCATCATCTGAATCAATTGACTGCTGAACATCATTTTCAAATGTTTCATCCGGCTGTTGATCATCATTTTGAAATGCTGCATCCGGCTGCTGACCATCAGTTTCATCAGGCATACTCTCTCCAAACCCTGGATCGACTGCGTTATCACAATATTTGCAGAAATGACCAGTCCCACCACACCTTGTGCACTTACGCACCCTCGCTCCACCTCCACCTTCACTGCGACGTCGGTGTCGACTCTTCCTCGGTCTACCTGCAGCTCTCTTCAGAACCGGAGCACAAAGTTAATCCAGGGTCCACTCTATCCCACTGCTGTTTTCCCTCCAAAGCAGGCAAGGCATGTGCATATGTGGCTCTGAACATTGCTACAGAGTAGTAATCATGGACATACTGCTGTATATCCCCTGCTGGACCTGTGAGAGAAGTGATGAAAAACAAGGCATGAATGCATGGCAAACCAGTTATCTGCCATTGCCTACAACTGCAAGTTTTCGCTTCTAAATCCACTGGATATCTCCATTCTTTGTTACTTTTATCAAAGAATGATACCTCTGATTTGGTATCCGAGACAAATCTCATGTTCATATTCAAGCCCTCTGTTTTCTGCTTCAACGCCTTCGTCACATTCGCGATAATAATGTGGCCCATGAATTTTGCATTAACTATTTCAAGACGGAAATGAAATTTCTCGGCGTATTCTATCCTTATCCTGTCAAGCAAATCAGCCAAATAAAGATCCTTTAGTTTCCGGATCGTTGAGTTGAAAGATTCTGCAAGATTATTGTGCACATAGTCAACTTTGCTCAATTCACTGAATTGGCTTCTAGACCATAGCTTTGTGTGGTGTGTTTCCAAGTATTCCTTCACTTTCTCTTTTGTGTACAACTACCTCATGTGGTAGTTGTGCTTCCTCACACTGCAAGTCAAAGATGCAGGCCATAAATGATCGGTATAAAACTTTCCTTTGAATTTCTTCACAAAATTTGCAGCAAGGTGACGCATACATTCCCTATGCTCTACTCCTGGGAACACATTATCCACGGCCACTTCTAAACCTTTGCATGCATCTGTGTGGATTACCAATCCATTGGGATGTCCAATAGCCCGGCGCAGATTCTGCAAAAACCATGTCCAACTCTCCTCGGACTCTGTCTCCAGCACACCGTACGCAACTGGAAAAATAAAACTGTGTGCATCAACTGCACAAGCTGCTACTAGCTGGCCTTTAAACCTCCCTGTGAGAAAAGTAGCATCAATAGCCAAATAAGGCCTGCAGCCTACCAAAAAAACCATTTTGCAAGCTTCAAAGCACACAAAAACCCTCCTAAAGCATTGCTTGGTCCTTGTCACTTTCTTCAATGTGTAATCCACGGCGTGGTGATCAATTTCAACAACACTGCCTGGGCTTGCCCTCTCCACTTCAGCTTTGAATGCATACAACAACTGAAAACTTTCATTCCAGTTACCATGGATAGATTCCAATGCTTTGTTTTTTACCAGTGAACACCCTCATGTATGGTAAATCTATCTTGAACTTGTCTTTCATGTTTTTCTGCAATTCCTTTGCACTTGATGGTTTTCTGCCACCCATCTTTTTACTTCATCCGCCACCCATTTTGACTTGGCTCTGCTGATTGTTTGCTTCCTAAGGGTTGATTCTTCGCATGTGTGGGGAAAAGGGTTCACTTTTACCTGAACATTGGTGCTGCCACGCATTTTAGATGCGTGCATCCTCCATTGACAATCTTCAGACACACAGTGCACGGTTGTAGCGCCTTTTATCGCTCTTGTCAACTACAAAGGCACGTTCTACCGTCATGTAGTACGTCACAAGTGCATTTCTACACTCAGCCATGGAAGAAAAAATGCAACCTTCTGCCATAAGAGGGTTCGCAGGGTTCCATTCAACAGGTGTCCGGTCTTCCTTTTCTTCATCGTCACTGTCAGACTGATACTGGATTTCAACCCGAAGTGTCTGTCTTAAATTCCTAATAACATCAGGATATAGCCTCTCTTCATCATCCGCAGACATGCAGGCATCCTCCTCCACAGCGACATGAACCCTTTTCCCAGTGCCCACACTTGTCGACCCACCACGTCGAGCTGGTTTTGAACTGTTCTGGCTGGAGTTGGCAGTACGACGTGATGGTCCTGCCACAAAAGATGAACCCGCCACAACTGCCGCACAACCACATCATTTTGCAGCTTCACATTAAAATTCTCTGCCTCCTTATGCTTAGCAAACATGGTAGCGAGCTGTTCATCATTACTAATTTTGATCCAATCTTTTCCCCCATCAAAGTATCTAAATTCCACTTCATCATGCAAACCCCAAGGATATGGGCTGCAAACTATCTCCCAAATTGTCTGAAACTCAGTTACAATCCACTGGGACCGAATAACTGAAACCTCCTTGGTATTTCTTCTTACTGTCTGCATCGACGATGTATCGCTCTCTTCTAACGTGCACCAAGAAAGCAAACCGCAACTCCATCCTAACCCACGAAAACAGAGAAGCAATCAGCTGCTAATCAATGGCATCCGTGTCTAATCGATAATTCAAAGCTCAGTACTTACCAAGTGGGAAGCCAATCGTGGACGCGGCGTGTCTCCGGCCCAACGGCGCGGCCCGCTCTCCGTTTCATTCTATCCATTTCGTCGAGCAGGTGGCGGGCAGAGTGGTGGAACGAGCGCCCCACCAGCGGCATCGCAGGACGGCCCCGGCGGCGAAGCAGGTGGGCCACGCGGAACGGCCGCGGCGGTGCAGGTGGTGCAGGTGGTGCTGGCGGCGCAAATGCGTGCTGCTGGCTGCGACACAGGTGGCGACACAGGTGGCGGTGGCGCGCTGGCTGAGGAAGGTGGCGGCGGAGCAGGTGGTGGTGGTGCCGCAGGTGCTCGTGGCGCAGCAGGGGGTGGTGCGGAGGTGGCGGCGGCGAGAGCGGCAGCGCACGACGGCGGGGCAACTAAATTGGGCGGCAGCGCACGACGGTTGTGGCGGGAAGCTCGGGTGGACTATTCAGATTAGTCAACTAACTGCCCGGTCCCACCTGTAAGCTCCGGACGGTTTCAGCGAACTGGCAGTCTCACGCGGACCCACTTCGCGAAACGGAGCCTGACTCCTCCGGGCCCACTTCGACTAACGGATTCGACTCCAAACTTACCGTTCCAGCCTCTCCATAGTAGTTACGCACAGACTAGGGGCAAAACTGAGGTCGATTCTGCATTAGGGGTAAAACTGAGTACAAGTGATCCGCTATGGGCAATTCGATAAAAAGCCCTAAAGTTTAATCATCCTCCAGAAGTTGCATGCGGTGAGTTCTCCAACCAGCTAGTTTTGACTTGGCTTTGCCATGCAGAAAGCTCGCAAGTTGTAATGACCAAGTCAGAGGCACTTACAGATTGTGACGGTGATATACGGCACCGTGCATACTTGATTTGATGAGGCAACCTCGGTTTTCTGGAGGTCAAACGATATTTTGTACGTTGTCCCGCCTTGATAGCAGCGGCAATTTATGACTTGGGGAAGCAAGGCAATCCTTTTATTTCCAAATGAGGTGGACCATTGAGCACATGGAATTTACAAGATTCTATTTGGCACCCATCTTTTCAATTGTAAAGTAATTTATACATTTTATTAAAAAAATCCCGCAATAACTGTAGTTAATATTTCTATATCAACATGTAAGATAGCCGGATCACTTACTCTTCTAGACAACCAATTTTCCTCATCATCCCACTAACATTCACTCTCTCCGACGCTAAAATGGATGTATATCTAGATTTAATTCAGAGATAAATACATCCATTTTAGCGTCAAGTACTATGGGATGAAGAGAGTATTATTTATTTTATATCTCTATATAGATGCAAGCAAATTATTTTTTCTTTAGACATAAATTTGTTCATATCATCCTTTTTTGTTGTTGTCTCGATTGCATCAGCCAGCTATGTAATTACAAAATTAAATTATGTGAAAGTAGAACACTTTAATTAGCTTATCCTACGAAGTGATAATTTTTCCACTTATTTAGTGTGTTGAAAACCATATAACTGTTATTCTAAAATTATGTGGCCTTCTTTTTGTAACCATACCAAAAGTTGTGTGTACGTACATATTATGTTGCAATGTGTACGACATCATCGTGCAAATCATCCAAATCATCTCTTTTTTCAACTCTTTGGTTTCCCCTTATCTACATCCATGGGTACACCCTGATAACAAACTTTAACTTTTAAAACGCATATACATTTCATGTATATTAATTTTATCCTATCGACTGCTATGATCAATAAAATTTGGTATATTTATATACAAAACATAATTTTTCATGTGGATTATTAGATTTGTTAACTCACTGCAAGTGCGAGGTATCATTGGAATTTCTTATTGATGACAATAAACCAAGGGTAGACAAGGCTAACAGAGAATACATACAACACAATGATAAAGTCTAAGAATATGTGGATCAACCGTAAGCATTGACCAAACTATAATTGCAAGGTTTACCACAACATCTCAATATATAAGGTGTATAAAATTCTATTATAATGGAAAAATATTTAGGGTATTTTCCAGTCATTTTCCGATGAATTTAGATCAATCTAACAGGTTCCTCTATTCATAGATTCTGCTAGCAAATAGAACATAGTTAGGGGGGCGGTGGAGCTTGCCTAAATTATGCAGCATGAACAACGGAAGCAATAAACCCAATGCTCATGATCAGAACAACGTTCGAGGACATCTTTGGAAAAACAGTTTCACCGTTGATCCACACTACAAACAGAGACGTAGAGTGATCAAGTGTTAAATTATCGAACGGTTCACGCTGCTTCAAATCTATGGCCATGATGCCTTCTCGCCAATCTGCCCATTTAACTAGAGGACGACCAACGCCTTTCACTCCGTGTCCCTGTCCAGATTGCTTGCACGGGTAACTACAATTTTCTCTTAGGTAAAAAATACAATTTTTTACTTGGTGACAAGAATGCAATATACAAAGAGTCACTCATTGAAGAGGGAAAGAAAGATCAGGGAAGCGACAGGTGGTGGACGACCGGGTGTGGACATGTTTGCTTATCTGTGTCCAGACATATCCAGGCACATGAGCCGATGTTTAGTTGTTCACACGAGCCTCCCTTTCTCCCTTTCATACAAAAATGGTGCTCGATCACCCATTTACCGTTTTCCCGTTTGACCACTTGGTCTTTAGAGGGAGAGCAGCAAAGACGCACAAAAGTCATGAGAAAACAGAATCATCATAAAGACATAAACATAACAATTAAGAGCACATTTCCCATGATCAAACCTGGGCGCCGCGGTATAAATGAACATTGCCGAGAGATAGACTCAACTCTGAAGATGTGGGAGAAAAGGGAAGCACGGTGATGCTGCATGAATGGAGCAGGAGTTACTTGGACATGAAATATCATATTAACCCTCTTCTACTACGGCGCGCCCGCTAGCAGTAAAAACACTCCTCTCGGGAAGGATTAATTTGTCTAACTTATTGTAGGTTGGTTTAGGTGGTGTTCATCGAATGTATATTTGGATATCAGTTCAATACTTAGATGGCATATTTCTTCTGTGTTAATAAGAGATAAATTAGCCACGGTCATGTTCAGCCTCCTGCTATTTCATTCCCCGATTTGTTAAACAATTGCAGCAAACTAAAGTTTGTACATACAGGTACATCCAGAGACATAGAGTGATCAAGTGTGAAAATTGCACAAACTAATTACGTGTGTATTTATTATGCCTTTAGTGAGCATGTAAATTTTTATCGATGAAAGATGATTTTGGGACCTTGTGACAAAAAAATAGTTGTAGCGCTTTTTTGGTTGAGCATCCGATTTTACATTTCCATTTAGAGGCAAAAAAAAGTTCAAAATTATCATGAAATTTTTTCACATACACGCGCAAACATGTACATAGGTATCAAATAGTTCCTTTTGAAATTTGTGTTCTTTCAGGAAGAAGTGGTATTCACAGTAAGCAAAAAACGAGGGTATAGGATATACAGTTCTTAATAGAGCCACCACGTTGATCCACATAGACTTAAGTTTATAATAGAAACACAGCACAAACGCAAGCGCTCATTACACCGCGCATCCAGTCACCCCAATGAACGCACAAACGCACACCCTACCCCTATGAGCATCTCCGAAAGACTGAGCCAGCAGGTCTTGAGATACACGAAGTCACCATAGGCGCCTCGCTATCCACCGGAGCGTCGCCTCCCACTGAAAGAATATTCCGCCCTAAATATGTCAAAACTGGGGGTTGAACTTTGGTGGGCTAGGGGTACAAACCACCCTCTAATGTGACATTCACGTGGAATTTAATTGATCTAAGACTCGTGTCTTGGAATGACTTGTTGGATCAGTTGGCAATGGTGTAGCCGTCACAAGGGTTTGATGAGTTTCATTGGAATTTAAATGGGAATGGAAAATTTTATGTCGATTCCATGTATAAGGCGCTGGTTCATTACGAATTCCAGTTGATAGTAACAAGAAAATATGACAGATGAAGGTACCACTAAATCGGAAAATATTGCATGGTATCTTCGCAAAGGTATCATTCTCACTAAAGATAATCTTGTCAAGTATAACTGCATGGGAGTACGAAGACGTGTTTCATGCCCTCAAGAGGAGACAATAAAAAACTTGTTCTTAAGTGTGTTCCATGCCCTCTAGAGTAGTCAATAAAACACTTGTTCTTTGATTGCAAGTTCGCACGTGTATTTCGTACCCTATCTAAATGACTTCTAACATATATCCACCCATATCAGTTGGAAATGTTTTTGGCAATTGGTTACATTAGATTGATAGTAAGTTCAAAACTTCATATGGATAGGAAGGCTTGCAGTCATTTGGTCACTGTGCTGTGAATAGAAATGACAATAATTTTTTTCATTTGCAGGTTCTATTCCGTGCACATGTATTCTCTATTGGTGGTGCACATTACTACGGAGAGGAGTATCGATGCCTTTTACGAAAGCGTGTGTACAGCCTCGAAAAAGTGGCGAGTGATATTTTTATCCTTTGTGAATGGCAACTTTAAACCTCAGGATTGGGGTTACCATAGGCGACTGCTTTTCTAACATGGTTGATTGTTACATGTTGTTTGCTGCTATTTTACTTGTTGATTGCTTCGTGGCTGTGTGCACCTTGTTATGAAGAGGCCAGGTCTAATGCTTAAACATTTAAGTAATAAAGTTCATTTATCGAAATAAAAGCTTCCCCTTGATTTAGCTGTTTCGTGGTTTGGAAGCTCAAAGCAATATATTAATCCCTTCCTTATGGCCTCAGCTTGTGAAGGACATAGCTTCGGAGCTCCGATGGTTGAAGTCCTAACAGAATTAGTAGTTCATTCTGTTATTAGTTTATTTGAAACATGTATTAAACTCCCGCATTCTAGAAAATCATAGGTCAAAATGCTGCAAAGATTTCTTTGTTGTCATCATTATTCCTAGGAGTTATAGCCACGTATATGGTTACTGTTATGGAGCTACTTTTCGTTTTGTTGAGCTGATAATAAGCATTTTCCTCGAGGTGAAAGGATGGCTGCTGCGCTTCTCGCCATGTCTGTCATGTTGCATCACTGTGGTGGGCAGTGTTTGTGTGTTCTGTAAAGGAAAAACTCATCGTGCATTGTCTAGCTTAATTTCTAATGCCGCAAGATCTTTCGAGTACCTAATGTAGGCAATTTATGCCTCTCCAAGTATCATTTCAAGTTGGATTTCATTGTATCGTGCTTATGCTGTTATGGCTCCTCTCATCAGGCGTGAGAGTATGAGACTCAAGTATCCAATGGACTTATATTTCTGTGTGTTCTTCTTCCCCTGTGATTTGAAATGTGTGACATCATCGCTGGCAGGGCCTTGATCACTGATTGATGGTAACATTCCCAGGATGTAGTATACTAGACAGTAGGCAGTAGATCTGTTTAAATTGCATCGGACGTACATGCACCAAATAGTATGTGAAAAGCGTGTCATCAAACGCTGCCTAAATATATATGGCTGTAGGCTCAAGATCCACGGGTGCTCTGTTTTTCCATTTCACTAATAGTATAAGACAACTGTTTGTAAGCGATTCACAACA